>JAZKJV010000996.1:0-330000 GCA_037367405.1 Ottelia alismoides
TGATGATCGTCTTTCCATTCTCTTTTGGTTGACAGAGCCGCATATTGGCTCAAACACTTGGGGTGATTCATCGATACATGGGCAGATCTCCGGACCACATATCTGAAGAAATACTACCCTCTCGGCCGGACAAAATGCAGCTAGAGCAATGATCAGCAACTTCGTCATGATCCCCAATGAACAATTCCATGAAGCTTGGGATAGCTTTCGAGAGCTCATTGACTGGTGTCCACATCATGACATCTCCAAGCCCAACTTAGTTCAGAGTTTCTTCTGTGGGCTGACACCGGAGCTGCAGGGGCTTGTCAACGCCTCTTGCGGTGGATCCTACTTTTCAAAGGGTGAAGACGACGTTTGGGCATCTACGAGGGCATGGCAGAGAATTCAACAGTGATGGGCCAAGATGTGTCTACACGCAGCAGGAAGCCCCCGCAAGGAGCGGTATCATTCCAGAGGATCGCCCGCATCGAGATGCCGGTCCCAACACAGTGTCGGCAGCCACAGCCCAAGCTGAATCAGCCGCAATCGACATGGGCATAATCAGTGAGAAGTTGGACCGTCTCGAGATCCTCAAGAAGAAACAGATGTAAGGCATGGCCCAGATGGACCAGATCGCCAAAACCATGAGTGACCTGAAGACGCAGATCCTTTGCGTCTAGGAGGCACAGACTCATTCCCAGCAGCCTCCCAGGTCACGGGCTGACCCAGCAGTAGCAGTTCCAACCAACCCTCTACCTCGTATCGCCAGGTGAATCATATCCAGGCAGAGCCGGTCCACTGCTACAGTACTACCCAGCAAATCCGCCATCTCCAGACACTCAGATGGTGGTGTATCAGCCGGAGCAGCCACTGGCAGTTCTTCCTCCACCCTCCTTCGAGCAGGACCATTGATGGAAGTCAATGGGATTTGGTACGACTGGTACCCTCAGCCCGGGATTCGTCGTGATCACCCCGGATTTCGTTGGGGCAATGGTGGCTCCTCATCCCAGCAGCAGCCTCCTGCCCAAGGACAGCAGAGCAGCCAGCAGCAACAGCAACACCAGCAGCCCCAGTACGCCCAGCAGCATTACCAGCAGGGTCCTCGTCCCACCTATCAGGGACAACAGTGGAGGCAGCGTCAGCAGCCTCAGCAGTCTTATTCCATCCTCCTCCTCCCCAGTATCAGCAGCAGCAGCAGCCTCATTTCCCGCAAGGGAACCCATCCGGTTCTCAAGCCCCAGTTTTTGAGAACCCAGCTCTCGATGATCTTGCCCGCTTGCTCTCAGAACAGCGAGCATCCTTCTGGCAAGAAATGGATGAATTCCGGCAGGAGATGAGGGAAATAGTCAAAGGCAAGGCCGCCATACCCGCTCAGATCGAACCTAACCCGAACAGTCTGAAAAGAAAATCTGAGCAGGTAGAGTTTACAGAAGATACCTCTCCTAGTGACTATTTGAGTGACATATCTTTTTCTCTGTGTGATGTTGATTTTGTGACCACTAGGAGCGGTAGGATGCCAGCCGGCGGTGCCTCTTCTGAGCGACAACTACATGCTGAATCAGGAGCGCCAGAGGAGCAGAGTAGCGGTGCTGATGCCACTAATGATGATGTTAGAGACGGTGATGCTGAGGCCACCAATGATGGAGATCCAGACGACGGTATTGAGGCCGTCGTGATACCAGATGCAGACGGTGGTGCTGATGCCACCATTTTGGATGCTGAGCCAGATCGTAGTGCTGATATCGTGAACACAGGTGCCGGTGGTGGTACTGAGTCCACCACATCTTCTTTTGTTGAGCCTCCCTCTGTGATGATACCATCTTTTGTATCTATGGACTGTGGTAACAAAAAGAAAAACAAAAATATGAATAAAGGAAAGGTTTCTGTTCACATTGCGGATCCATATGTGTTGCATGATGATGATTGTATGGATTCTCCTCCTTCACAGGCTTAGGGACCTATTCCTAGTCCTCCATCTGAGGAGGCCCCGACCATCCCCTTCCCTGAGACACTCCACCGGGCGATGGGGAATAAAAAAGAAAATCCTAAAAAGACCCAGCAGGTAGAGATCAGCAACCAGATGACTGATAGATTCCACATTCAGCTGACTCTACGAGAAGCACTTGAGCACATCCCCTTCCTCAAGAAGAAATTGAAAGAGGAAACTACAGTCCGCAGGAAGAGGAGATACAGAGATCAGATACATGTGCTCACCCATCATACGTGTTGCACCATCCAGAACACATTGCCAGCCAAGAGACCTGATACAGGAGCATCCTATGTCAGATGCGAGATTCAGGAGCATCAGTTTGATCGTACTCTATTATACAACGTCTCTTCTATTAACCTTCTTCCGGCAGCCTTACTCGGCCAATTCGAGTTTGGTCCTCTTCTTCGGAGCAGGACGGTCCTTCAGTTTGCTGATAGATCGATTAAGAGGCCGAAGGGGTTATTGAAAGACGTGGTCTTTACCATTCAAGGTCTGAAATTGAAATTCCCCGTGGACTTTGTTGTGTTGGACATGGAGATCCCTGAATCGGTAACCGATACCCCCATCATACTTGGACACCCATTCTTGGCCACAGCCAAGGCGGTGACCGATCATGATAGCGGGAATCTATGCTTTCGCGTGGAGGGCGAAACCATACAAATAGAGACGATCAATGAGACCAGAGCTAGAGAATTAGCATGCTCAGAGCAATCCAGCGAAGCCGCGCAGATGACAGAGGAAGAGCTAGACATCCACCAGGAGTGCGACTTTGTGATGACAGATGATGAATCAATTTGGACAGATCCTGTAGCACCGACCCTCGCCTTGCCTACAGATTCACTATATCTAAAGCTCATGGCAGTCGAGAGCCGGGAGAGCACACCCCTGGACGAGGATACACCTGATGCTGACAGTGTTGGGACGAATGGTGCTGATGATTTTCATTCATGCTCATCTTCTTCTGATCCCTCGGATTCAGACATTGATTGGGATGATTTTGATGATTATTTGTCTTGTCTGATTCCTCCTGAGCAAACAACCATGACAGAGTGCGAGCTTGTACAGTTCATTGATGATTCAGCATGCCGCCCTTCGTCAGAGATTCATGTAGAACGAGAATTCTCCCATGCAGACCTGGTCGCCTTCACACAGACATATCAGAAGCCAGATCTGCCACCTCCCAGTTGTCCAGAACGGAAACCTCTGCCGCAATCGATGAAGTATAGATTCCTTGCGGGTGAGCCAGACATGCACCCAGTCATTATCTCAGCAGATTTGACTGGAGAACAAGAATCTCATCTGATGGAGGTTCTTGAAAGAAACCGCAAAGCAATAGGATGGAGTATAGCTGATCTCCAGGGGATTAGTCCGGCTCTGTGCTCCCACCACATTTATCTTGAGGAGGACACTAGGCCGTCGCGTGAGTTCCAGCGACGGTTGAACCCGAATCTTTGAGATGTGGTCATGAAGGAAATATCGAGGTGGTGGAGCGCCGATTTTATCTACCCCATCTCCGACTCCAAATGGGTTAGTCCACTACATGTGGTACCAAAGAAGATGGGTATTACTATAGTTGTCAATGAGTTCGGAGAGGAGATCGCTACCAGAGTGCCCACTTCTTAGAGGGTCTGTGTGGACTACAGACGATTGAATGAGGCCACCAAGAAGGATCACTTCCCGCTACCCTTCATTGATCAGATTATCGAGCGGCTAGCTGGGAAGAGTCATTACTGCTTTCTTAACGGGTACTCTGGATATAATCAAGTGGCCATTGCGCCCGAAGACCAGGAGAAAACGACATTCACCTGTCCGTTTGGGACGTATGCTTTCAGACGGATGTCCTTTGGTTTATGTAACGCCCCTGCGACATTCCAAAGGTGCATGCTGTCCATATTCTCGGACATGGTGGGTGACTGTTTAGAGGTCTTCATGGATGACTTCTCGGTCTATGGCGACGGGTTCGATGCTTGTCTTGATTGCCTAAACCGTGTGCTTCAGCGCTGCATTGAGGTCAACCTTGTGTTATCTTAGGAGAAGAGTCACTTCATGGTGACTCAAGGGACGGTCCTCGGTCATATCGTCTCCAACAGGGGCATGGAGGTCAATCCGGCCAAGGTGGATATCATCAAAAAACTCAATCCACCGTCCAATCTGCGTCAGTTGCGGTCTTTTCTAGGGCATGTCAGTTTCTACCGATGGTTCATTCAGGACTTCAGTCGTATTGCCCGACCGCTTACTGATCTGCTGACGAAAGACATCGAGTTCGTTGTCAATGATAAGTGTCTTGCGTCTTCGAGACTCTCAAAAATATGTTTGTTTCCGCTCCTGTCCTTCAGCCACCCGATTGGTCTCTTCCATTCGAGATCATGACGGATGCTTCAGATTTTGCCTTTGGGGCTGTGCTTGGACAGAGGAGGGATGGATTACCTTTTTCCATTCACTACGCCAGCCGGACTTTGGATGCCGCTCAGCGGAACTACACTGTGACTGAGAAAGAGATGCTGGTCGTAGTCTTTGCTCTGGATAAGTATCGATCTTACATTCTTGGATCTAGAGTGACTATTTACACTGATCATACTGCCATCCGGTACTTAATGGCTAAGAAGGATGCCAAAGCATGCCTCACCAGATGGATCCTTCTACTCCAGGAATTTGATATTGAGATTAAGGATAAACCTGGAGTGAAGAATGTGGTGGCGGATCATCTCTCCAGATTGGAGAATCTTGAGGAATCTGAGCCCAGTGCACCTATCACAGAGACGTTCCCAGACGAGGCGATCTTGGCGGTCGCCTCATTCCCATGGTATGCCGACTTTGTAAACTATCTTGTTGCCAAGACAGTCCCTCAGGGTTGGCCCAGGCAGAAACTTGAGACCTTCCTAGCTAAGGCTAAGTTTTACCATTGGGAGGATCCCGTCCTTTATCATGAAGGAGGGGATAGCATCTGGAGGAGGTGCATTCCTCAAGAAGAGCAACATAGCGTCCTCACATATTGCCACAAGCTTGAGGCAGGAGGACATCATTCTGGAAAAAGGACAGCACATAAGGTGCTTCAATCCGGCCTATGGTGGCCTACTCTCTTCAAGGATTCTGATGAGTTCGTGAGGAGATGTACTGACTGTCAGAAGATGGGAACCTGCGGACAGAGAGACATGATGCCCATGCAACCCATTCACTTCTGTGAGATTTTTGATGCATGGGGGATTGATTTCATTGGCCCATTTCCTAAGAGTCAGGGATTCGAGCATATTTTGCTCGCTGTTGACTATGTCAGCCGATGGGTCGAGGCCATCCCGTCCTAATCGCAGATGCTAAAACCGTATGCAAATTTTTGAGGAAACATATCATTTCACGGTTCGGGGTACCTAGAGTCTTGATTTCAGACGGGGGGTCTCATTTCATCAATGACAAGATTAGGGCCCTTGCAGATGAGTTCGGCATTAACCATCGGGTTGCCACACCGTATCACCCTCAGACTAATGGTCTTGCCGAAGTATTGAACTGGGAGATAAAAACAATCTTGCAGAAAGTTGTCCGCCCAGACCGAAAGGATTGGTCACAGCTTTTGGACTCGGTCTTGTGGGCCTATCGGACTTCTTTCAAGAATTCATTGGGGACCTCTCCCTTTCGACTCTTCTATGGCAAGCCGTGCCATTTGCCAGTGGAAATCAAGCACAAATCTTTGTGGGCAGTCATTGAGTTACTGTTAGATCCCGAGAGCATAGGAGAACAAAGAAGAGCAGAATTGGCAACCCTGGAGGAACTAAGAGACACAGCCTTTTCCAACAGCCTACAGTACAAAGAAAAAGTAAAAACATGGCACGATTCCCACATCAGCCATAAACAGTTTGAGCCAGACCAGAGAGTATGGTTGTTTGATTCCAGGCTGAAATTATTCCCAGAGAAATTACAGAGCAAGTGGAAAGGTCCATATGTGGTCAGGAAGGTACATGACAATGGCAGCATCGACATATCCGAACCGTCATCTTCCTCTACGTTCCGCGTCAATGGTCAACGCCTGAAACTATATCTAGATCATGATCCGCCGACCATCGACGTTGCCCCCATTCTTTTGGTATGAGATTTGTTCTTTGGCTCACATCATCTGCATCTTATACATGGTGATCAATTCCATCTTCCGCTGTACAGATCATCTGTCCATATCACTCTTTCAGCTGTTGATCTATTTTCTTCTTTTCTTCTTTTCCTCTTCTATCTTCTTCATCTACCAAAAAGGTGTCGCCCCTTGTAGACAGTTTTCCATACTTAGGACGTACTTTGTCCTATGTATAGGGGGGTGTGCACCCCGAGTTTCTCTATTTTGCGATCCTCTCCATTGTCTCCTCTTCTTGTCTATACTTAGGGATATCTTACCCTAAGTATAGGGGGAGACAATCTGAGTACGATCTGTTCATTCCCACCCTTGACCCTCCCAGCTTTGTGTACAGTCTGCTATACTTAGGATTATTTGATCCTAAGTATAGGGGGGACGATCAACTTCTCATTTATTCATTCATCTCTTATTCATTTATTCTTTGGACTTGTCTATACTTAGTACGAGTTATGTCCTCTTTTCTCTCCGATCTATGAGGACATAGCTCAAGCTAAGTATAGGGGGGTCGTATATACTGTGTATATACTTTAGCCATAACTCGTACTTTCGTAATAATAAGGCTAATAATTCTTTAAAAATCATTAGAAAAACCTTAATAAAAAGATGTGGTTATTCTCAAATTCTTTTTGTATGTACTGATTAATAAATCAGGTGAAAATGCTTTTTGCAAAATGTTTGAAAAATAGTTTGAAAATCTCTTTGAAAAATCTTTTGAAAACTATTTTGAAAACATTTTGTTACCTGTTTTCAACCTTTGTAAAAACATTTTGATTGTAAAATTATTTTCTTTGTGTGAAATAAATGTTGAAAAAAAAGGATGTGCAAATGGTTTGAAAAATGGTTGCAAAAATATGTGAAAAATCTATTTATACTGTTTGGAAAACCTTTGCAAAATAATTTTTCAAATGTGTATACATGTTTGTAAAAACTGTTTGTAAAAATTATTTTGGACTATAGTTTTCAAAATTGTTTAAAAAACCTGTGTCAAATAAGTTTGAGGAATACTAACATCACACCAAAATCCACTATATATGTACTTATAAAATTGATCACTTACCTTTGCAAATCTTTAAAATCCACTTCTTGTAATTATAAGAAGCACTCCCGTGTACATATTTTTCGCCTAGTTTTTATCCAAAATCTTTTTGTTTTCAAAAATTCCAAAAACATTTGCAAAATTAAAATCCAAAAACATTTGAAAAATCTTTTTGAAAAATCTAAAAAATTGCATATGCATGCATCATCTTTTCAAAAATCCATAAAAAGTTCAAAATCTTTGAAAATTGCATCACAAAAATATTTCCTGCATTTTGCATAGCATTGCATAGCATGAGCATTTTTCGGATTGAGTTTGATAGTTGAACAAGTCTAAATAAAATCCGGAGATTGGAGCTTGATTGGACCTTAAAATCTACCTAATAACAGGAACCTTATAGGAACTGGGTTTGAGGTACTTCAGGTCTAGTTGACTTAATTCTTTGAGGATCACGGGACTTGGTTCAATGGATTCTTGACTGCCTAAGTAGATTATTTCGGAGCACACGCACGACTCTTGTTGATAATGACCTAACTTGGACACCTGCACCTTTCACATGGCTCAACTCAGTTGAAGTGGTGAGGGGATTGGATTTGCCGGTATGAGACGCACACAAGTGGAAACATTTGTCCTCCTCTAGGGAGGGAAGTGCGCCCCAATCCGTCCAGTAGTGATGAGTTTCGAGGATAGGAGATTGTGGGTTGCAATAAAGCTTCAAAAGAGGGATAGTCTACTTGCTCAAGAGGAAAAACTCCCTATGTAAATGTTGTTGTATATAGTATTAAAAAAATTGCAAAAGCAAAAACTCCAAAAAAGTGGACAGGCCTGTACAAAAATAAAAAAAATGCCTGCTGGAGTGTACATATGTTGTACAGTCAAATAAGCAAGCTTGAGCTTCAAAGTCAAATCATGTGAGCCTGCAGCTGGGTGACTTGACTACACTGGTCTTGCATCCTAGGATAGGTAGCTACACCGGCTACCGTCCATTCTTCTCTTCACCCCCTCCTCTTGAGCCAGTTGCCACTTGAACTTAGAAGGGAGTACCCTGCTCCTTGAGGGATGAGTTGTTGGATTGGGGAATCATTGGGTTGTCATATTGGAGAAGTCAGTCTCTTTGTCAGTTCAGTTGGGGAGAGCCACCATCACTTACACTGTACAAGTCAGATTCATAGTCGTAAGAGTTTGCGTATGAGTTGAAATAGTTCTGACCTGGCTATTGAGGAGACTTGAGCAGAGTTTTGGGATTCTCAAAGACTGTTGGATTTCAAACACGGTTCTCATTAAGGTTCCGCCCGCATTAAAATTACAAAGGTCCGACTTAAGCTTCAAACTTTGATTTTGTGAAGATAAGTTTGATGATCAAATAAAATCCAAATTTCTTCTTTTTCTTTTCTTTCTTTTTCTTTTGGCACTTATTGCATAAGTGTTTGCTAGAGACTAGAAAAGGTAAAGTATAGAGAGATGATGAATCCACATTTCATCATCTTTATTCTATCATTTTGGCATCAAAAACCCTAGCAAATGCCTGTAAATAGCCTTAAATATAGTATCTTAGCATTCATGCATGTACCTGTAAAAAGTATATAAAATACTGTAATTAAAGCCAAAATTAAAGAATAAATAAAAGAAAAGAAAAAGAATAAAATATTGTAAATATTTTATGAACCAAATCCCCGAGACCTAGGCATCTTGATGGATAGGTCAACAAGGAATAAAGTAGGGGGAGATAAGGGTCAAATACCTATATTATTTTATTCGTTCTTTATTCATTTTGGGACCTATTTTTGGTTCCACTTTTTATTCCTCAAATAAAGAAACTTTGTGCATGAAAGTTGTAGATAATTTAATATAGAAAAATACAAAGTTGATTTCACTGAAAAATAATGTACAGATAAAAAGTTATGGTCTGGATAAGATTCCAAAACTCCAACTTCCCAGACCTGTATCTAGCAAATAAAAACTTGAAATGTACCAAACTCACCTTTAACATAGCATAAAATAATATATTTAATGAAGGTGGTTTTGTATTTTTCGGAGTTACGGTTTGAAAGTTGAGTTTTGGACTCTTGTAGTATACTTGTACAGATTAAAATATTCAATTTATTATTTAGTCATTACTTTTGTATTCTTATATTTTTATAATTTTGTAAATATTATTTATAATATATTTGTACAACAAAATCAGAATAAAAATGAAAATAAAACTCAAAATAAAATACATGTATGTATAATATATATGTAATATACCTATAGACATACTTGTATAAACTATACTTTTATTTTATTTAATATACAAAACACCTCAGAAAAATAAAATAAAAATATATTTGCGTATATAACAGTATCTTATAATTTTATAAAATCAGAAACAAAAATAATAAAATTAAAATACACAGAATAAAAATAAAAGACTAAAATATATAGGTATTATACCTATAAAGGGCTAAAAAGTAAACTCATTAAAATATACCTCATAAAATAAATTAAAATTCATAATAAAATACTACATAAAATAACGAATATTTTTTATTTTATAATCATGATTTAATTCGGCCTTTTTCCTATTTTAAATGAATTAATGAAAGATTTAATCAGGGTTTTTCCTGGTTGGTCCACGTGGACCAACCATGCGCAAGCCCTAGTTGACTCCGGTCAACTAGGTGTCCTAGACCCCTGTCAGCTCTGCCAGCCTCGTTTTTGACCCATCTTGGCGGATTTCTCGAGGCCAACTCTTTCACCTTTTTGTGTTGCAACCTTCTGCAACATTGTTCCTCGATCATCCCTCTAACTCGCCCATGAATAGCTCGCTCCAGACCTCTTCAAGCTTTTCCGGGACCTCTTTGGACCCAAGATTTGCGAGATATTCATTGATCTTTGAACCCCTGTCACCTCGGGTCAACCCAAATATAAGGAACCCCCGACTTTGAATTTGATTTGGAGTCCCTTCGGTCCACCCCTCTCCACCTTCTTGCGCTCCTGAGCTCCCTGGAGGTGACAACTCCATCGCGAGGTCTTCAACTAAGGTGCCCGAGGTCGGAGGAGTCTCCCATACCTCCTGCAAGTCCGGCGGTCGAGGTTTGCCATTCCCTCCGGTTCCGGCCATTGAGGGTCGATCTCCCCTTTATTTCTTTATTGCATTTAGCTCCTGTTAGCTCTAGGATGAAAAACCCCCAAAAAAATTCCAAGTTCCATCATCTGAATCGCCCATTCCACCGACTTGGCCGGAGCGCTCCTTCGGTCGTTCATCACCACGCCGCTTCACGCTCCTTCACGCCCATCCAGAGGTCCAGGCAGTTTGCCTTGGACCTCCTAACTCATTTTGCAGGTCAACGCACGTCCAAGCGTGCCTGGAGTCAATTTTTAAAACTCGCCGGAGCTTTCGAAGCCCCGCAGCTGCGCCAGCCGCCAGCGAGCGTCACGGCCTTCGCCGTGAATTTTTGACGACTTCAGGAGGAAGAGGAAGACCTCAGGACGCTCCACGTACATTTTGAAGCCCTGCCATCGCTGGAGGACGAAGATCTAGGACGACGAAGTTCGCCCTCGCCGGAGTTCTTCATTGTTCTTCGTCATCACCTCCCAGCCGTAGGATCGAGGAGCTCCCCCAAGTCGAGCAGCGCCCGTTGGATCGAAGCACATCTCCGCCGTCAGATCGTCCTCAAACTATCTAATCTCCGCCGTCCACGCGAAGCGTCATCGACCGTCAGATCCACACCACGTGGTTAAGTGAAGATCATCCGTCGTTGGATCGCGCGTCGAGGGTATTTTGCAGACCCACCCTCGCTATTTTTGTAATTTTAATTTAGTCCTGAATTTTTATTTCATAGTTTAAATATGTTGTAAAATTTGCAAGTCAGCCCTCGCACTTATTCTATTTACACAAAGGTCCCTTGCCACGTCACCTAACACGACCTGTTCATGTGAGGTGTGGGCATTTTGCAAGGGGACCCTCGGCCTTTGGGATATTTCGTTTTAGTCCCAAAATTCCAGTGTTAAACTTTGAGATATTTTGCATATGAGCCCTGGAGATCTTTGAATATTGCGTTTAGGTCCCTGCCAGGTGCGTGTGTAGCACGTGTTTGGCTTGGACATTTTGTATTGAGGCCCCTCCGGGTTCTGTAATTTGTTTCTAGTCCATTAAATGCAAGTATTAGTTTAAAACTATGTGGAAATTTTGTAGCATAGCCCTTGGTTGTTTGTCTATTTGCATATATACCCCTGCCAGGCTTAATTAACTTTGCGTGCTTGTTTGCATTAATTAGATCATCATTTTGCTTAGAAAAAATCCACAAAAATTAAGTTAAGTTCCTGTTAACTTGTATTTGCACACTATATTTTTGCATTGCATTTTTATTGCATTTTAATATTTTTTAAAAATCAAAAACATGTTATTTATCTACTGCCTGGCTTAGAAAATACCAAAAAAATAGTAAAATATTTCGAAAAATTCCAAAAAAATTCCCTACTGTCTATTTTAGCCTATTTTAGTGTCACTCCAAAAATCACTAAAAATCTCAAAAGAAAAACATTAAAAATTAGAAAATACTTAAAAACTTCAAAAAAAATCTATAAAATCAAAGAAAACTCAGAAAAATATAAACTCAGTTCTTCTTTCCTTATATTTTATTATCGTTATTTGAAAAATAGTTTGGAAAAGTTTTGTGGCTGTTTACTATTTTTAATTCCCATTTTACCCTCAGCCAGTAGTTAGTTCATTGTTTTGGTTTATTTTAGTGTTTAAAAATACCAAAAATATTTTGAAAAATACCCAAAAATCACAAAAATAGTAGAAAATTTTAAAAATACCAAAAAGATTTTATTTCTGAATTTTTGGCTATTTTCGCATATTTTTATTAATCTTCTATCTTCTCTTTTATTACATTGTATTTATATTCCTATATTAAAAATATATATAATATAAATTATAAAAATCAGTAAACAGAAAATCAAAATACAAAATTAAAAAGTAAAAATAAAAAATATAAAAAAATAAAAACCCACAAAAAACATTTGCTTGCATAGTGTAGACAACACTTCACTTTCACACACACACATCTGTTTGATTTACCCTTTTTGCTCCCTGTGTTCGAACTCTTTGCATACTTGCTTGCTATACATTTTGTGCAGAGTTAAAAATAAATTTTAACTCCACATTTATTTCTATTTCTTTGATCTATAGTGTGGGTTAATTATTGATTTTAGTCCAGGTTTTGCGTGGTCAACACACTGACTGAGTTCCCGCTTTGTGTGGAACTTAAGACCACCGAATTTTGGCTAAATCATCAATCAATCAACAATTAACCCACAACAGAAATCAAGCAATTAAAAGTGGTGCGGAGTTAAAATTTATTATAACTCTACAACAAAGACGTGTATAGGTGCAAGTATGTGTAGAGGTCGAACACAGGAAGCAGCCAGGTATAACGGGGCAAATGAATGCACAAAATGTGAATGTGATGTATTCGTCTATAAATGCTATGTTTTTGTGGGTTTTAATTTTATATTTTTTATTTAATTTTTGATTTTATATTTTTGTATTTTGGTTTTTAATTTCTGATTTTATATTTTCTTTTTATATTTTATATTTTTTTATATTTTCTTTTTCAATAATAGAATGTATATACAAAGTAAGAAAGAGAGAGATAATGGATTTATAAAAATAGATCAAAATAAGGAAAATTCAGAAAATAAAATATTTATAGTCTTTTTATATTTTTCTAATGTTTTTTTTATTTTTCTAGATTTTTCCTAAATTTGTTTGGTATTTTTAAAGTCAAAAATTCGAAAAAAAAAGTGAATAAAAAGGCTGGCCGAAATTAAAATGAGGATGTAAAATATCAAACAGTGTCAAAAATTCCTCAAATTAATTTTAATTGAAAGATAATAAAGCAAAGAAAATTTAAAAATAGAGTTTATATTTTTAAGATTTTTGTAGAATTTTTTAATATTTTTATAAAGGTTTTTGGGGTTTTATAATTTTTAGAAGTTTTCTTTAGTATTTTTTGGTTATTTTTGTATTTAAGTTAATAGACGCTAAAAGACACAAGATATATTTTTTTGGAAATTTTCTGAGATGTTTTAATAATTTTTTATAGATTTTATAATGCAAACAGTAGTGAAAATGCTTGTTTTTGAGCTTTTATAAATATGAAAATGCAATAATGCAAAATAAAAATATGGCATGATAATATGATGCAACACGAACACAAGATAATTTTTATGGATTTTTTAGCAATTTAGAGATGCATGCAATAAATACATGAAGCATAAAGAAACTACAAGCTGGCAGGGGTTTTCTGAAAATATCTAAAAGTATGGGGAGCTTAGCGCAATTTTCACAGAAATTATAACTGAATAAAATGTTTTCATAACTGATCGCAAATAGCCAAACCCCTGAGGGCTTCCTAGCGAAATTCCCACGACATGCGTGAGCACGCACCTTCTAGGGGCTAAGATATTATTTACAAAAACCTGGGGGCTTACGATGCAAAATTACCAGAAACTTATTAACAACAAATGAATGTTTTGGCACTAAATGCAAAATAGCTAAAGCCGCAAGGGGGTCCTTGCAAAAACGCCAAGGATCACGTGGTGGACACGCGACTGGCGGGGACCGACTTGCAAAGAGTAAAAGTATGGGGGTCCTATTGTAATTATTACAACAACAATATAACCTCAGATGAAAGTTTAGGATTAATAAACTAAATACAAAATGAGAGAGGAGTTAATAGCAAAATACCCCTCTCCTGGGATCCGACGGCGGGTGTGATTTCACTTAAGCCACGTCTCGATCCCACTAAGACAATGCCCCTTCGCGCCGACTGCTGAGATTAAAATGTGAAATGATGATCGGACGGTCGGGGGGTGATTGGATCCAATGGCCATTGCTACTCGCCAAGAACATGCCGAGATCCGAAGGCTCTGGTCGATGGGGGAAGAACGACAGAGGAACTCGCCATTGGTGAGTTTGGATTGGGCGTAGCTCCGCTCCCTGATGACCTTCTTCGTTTCAATCAGCAGGTAAAGGCTTCTGGGAGGCTCCTCTAGCATATGACGGCTTCAAAATGGCGTGGGAAATGCCAGCAAACCGCCGCGGCGTGGAAGGATGGGGGTTGCTCCAGGCTGTACGTGCATCAGCAAAAACGACCCCCAGGTGGGGTCTTCGGCACCTGGAACCTGCAAGAAAAGCGCACAACGATAGGGGGTGGTTTCCAGGGTAAGCATGGGTGTTTGAAGGGCGTGGGTGGCAGAGATGAAGCTCGCCGGAGCAAGCTCCGGCAAGGGAGTCGTGAGTGATAAATCAATCGCAAAACAGGCAAATTAGAGATGGAATTAAACTTGGAACTACAACTAATATAGAGCATAGAAAAAATAAATATAAACGACCTTCATTGGTTTGGAAAACCAATAAGTAGAGGACCTTGACAGCGGCATGCCGGAGGTGGGTGGAGACACCAAATCGACACGTCAAACGCAGACCTAGATGGCTGGATGTGGTGTTGTCACCACCACCAGTCCTGAGCACAATCAAGGGAGCAAGGGACGATCAAAATGGGGTTCAAGATTTGAAAATGGTCGGAGGGGATGTTTTGCACAAGGTGGTGAACGGGCGTGAAAGACGAGGTGGAAACGGGTGGATCAGCGATCTAAAGCCTGAAAAAACCCTTGGGCGTGTATTGTGGATGATTGAGGAGCAAAATCACAGAAGAAAGTTTCTCGAGATAGTGTAAGTAACAACCTAGAAAATTGGGCGAACAAAGCCAAAAACGCAGCTCTGACAGGCTGCAGACCTCGATCAGAGAGTTGACCGAGGTCAACCAAAGAACCCCTCTGGCTGGTCCACGTGGACCAACCAGAAAATTCTTGGTAAAAAAGATTTGTAAAATCTATTAAAAATAATAAACGATTTTATTAAATTTTGGTTATTAAATAAAAAATATTCATTATTTTATAAATTATTTTACTATGAATTTTATTTATTTTTTAGAGGTATAAAATACAAATTTCCTTTTATACCCGTTATAGGTATATTATCTATCTATTTTAATATTTTATTTTTATTTTGTGAATTTAATTTGTTTGTTTTTATTTATTATTTTATAAATTTAGAAAATATTTTTATACACTTAATTCTATTTTTATTGTATTTTTCTGAGATATTTTCTGCACTTAATAAAATAAAAGTATATTCTATATAGGTATATTTATAGGTCTTATACCTATGTATTGTAGTTAAGTATTTTATTTTGTATTTTCTTTATGTTTTTTTTTCAATTTTAACATACATATATAGTATAAATAATATTTACAAAATTATAAAAATAAAAAATTATAAAAAATAATGAATAAATAATAAAATGAATATTTTAATCTGTACAAGTATACAAGTGGGGTCCAAAACTCAACTTTCAAATCGTAGCTCCGCAAAATATGAAACCACCGCCATTAAATAGCTTATTCTGAATTATATACAATAGGTGAGTTTGGTGTGTTTCGAGTTTTTATTTGGGAGATACAGGTCTGGGAAGTTGAGATTCTGGATTTTTATTCAGACCATAACTTTTTATCTGTACATTATTTTTGAGTGAAATTAATTTTCTATTTTTCTATATGAAATTATCTACAACTTTCATGTTCAAAGTTCCTTTATTTGAAGTATAAAAAGTGGAACCAAAAATAGGTCCCAAAATGAATAAAGAATGAATTGAAATAAAAGGCATTTTTATTGTATTCTGGTCCTTATCTCCCCCTACTTTATTCCTTTTCGACCTAGTCATCGAGATGCCTAGGTCTCGGGGTTTCGGGTCATAAAATATTTGCAATATTTTATTATTTTTCTTTTATTTTCTTTATTCTATAATTTTGGCTTTAAAAACCGCATTTTATACAATACTTACACAATGATGCATGGATGCTAAAATGCACGAATTAACAGTATTTACACGCATTTACTAGGATTTTTAAGGCCAAAATGATAGAATAAAGATGATGAAACGTAGCTTCATCATCCCCCTATACTTGCCTTTGCTAGTCTCTAGCAAACACTTATGCAATAAGTGCAGAAAAGAAAAACAAAGAAAAGAAAAAGAAGAAATGTGGATTGAATTTAATTATCAAACTTGCCTTCATAAAATCAAAATTTGGAGCTTAAGTCGGACCTTTGGAATTTTAGTGCGGGAGGAACCTTAATGAGAACCGAATTTGAAATCCAACAGTCCTTGAGAATCCCAAAACTCTGTCCAAGTTTCCTCAATAGCCAGGTCAGAAATATTTCAACTCATACGCAAGCCCTTACGACTATGAATCTGACTCGTACAGTGTAAGTGATGGTGGCTCTCCCCAACTAGAATGACAATGAGACTGACTTCTCCAATATGACAACCCAATGATTCCCCAATCCAACAACTCATTCCTCTAGGAGCAGGGTATTCCCTTCTAAGTTCAAGTGGCAACCAGCTCAAGAGGAGGGGGTGAAGAGAAGAATGGACGGTAGCCAGTGTAGCTACCTATCCTAGGATGCAAGACCAGTGTAGTCAAGTCATCTAGCTGCAGGCTCACATGATTTGACTTTGAATCTCAAGCTTGCTTATTTGACTATACACATATGTACACTCCGACAGGCATTTTTATTTTTGTACATGCCTATCCACTTTTTTGGAGTTTTTGCTTTTGCAAATTTTTTTTGGAATACTATATACAGCAGCATTTATATAGGGAGTTTTTCCTCTTGAGCCAGTAGACTATCCCTCTTTTGAAGCTTTATTGCAACCCACAATCTCCTATCCTCGAAACTCATCAACACTGGATGGGTTGGGATGCACTTCCCTCCCTAGAGGAGGACAAGTGTTTCCACCTATGTGCGTCTCATACCGGTAAATCCAACCCCCTCACCACTCCAACTGAGTTGAGCCATGTGAAAGGCGCAGGTGTCCAAGTTAGGTCATTATCAACAAGAGTCGTGTGTGTGCTCCGAAATACTCTACTTAGGCAGTCAAGAATCCATTGAACCAAGTCTCGTGATCCTCAAAGAATTAAGTCAACTAGACCTGAAGTACCTCAATCCCAGTTCCTATAAGGTTCCTGCTAATTAGGTAGATTTAAGGTCCAAACAAGCTCCAATCTTCGGACTTTACTTAGACTTGTTCAACTATCAAACTCAATCCGAAAAATGCTCATGTTATGCAAATGCTATGCAGAAAATATTTTTGTGATGCAATTTTCAAAGATTTTGAACTTTTTGTGGATTTTTGAAAAGATGATGCATATGTATTTTTTGTATTTTTCAAAGAAATTTTCAAATGTTTTTGGATTTTAATTTTACAAATGTTTTTGGAATTTTTTGAAAAGAAAAATGTTTTGGCCAAAAACTAGGTACAAATATTTACACGGTGATGCTTCTTATATATACAAGAAGTGAATTTTAAGAATTTATAAGGGTAAGTGGTCAATTTTATAAATATATACAGTGGATTTTGGTGAGATGTATGTATTCCTCAAACTTATTTGACATAGGTTTTCCAAACATTTTTGAAAACTATAGTCCAAAATAATTTTTGCAAACATTTTTACAAACATGTACACACATTTGAAAATCTTTTTGCAAAGGTTTTCCAAAAAGTATATATAGATTTTTCACATATTTTTGCAACCATTTTTCAAACCATTTGCAAATCATTTTTCAAATATTTTATTTCACACAAAGAAAATAATTTTTACAATCAAAATGTTTATACAAAGGTTGAAAATATGTAACAAAATATTTTCCAAATAGTTTTTAATAATTTTTCAACATGATTTTCAAACTATTTTTCAAACATTTTGCAAAAAACATTTTTACCTAATTTATTAATCAGTAAATACACAAAGAATTTGAGGAATAATCACATCTTTTTATTAAGGTTTTTAATGAATTTAATAGTATAATTAGCCATAGTTATTATTAAAAATATGAAAGTACGAGTTATGGCTAAAGTATATACGTAGTATATACGACCCCCCTATACTTAGCTTGAGCTATGTCCTCATAGATCAGAGAGAAAAAGAAGACATAACTCGTACTGAGTATAGAAAAGTCTAAAGAATAAATGAATAAGAAATGAATAAACGAATGAGAAGTTGACTGCCCCCCTATACTTAGGATCAAATAATCCTAAGTATAACAGACTGTATACTAAGCAGGGAGGGTCAAGTGTGGGAATGAACAGATCGTATTCAGATTATCTCCCCATATACTTAGGGTAAGATATCCCCATGTATAGATAAGAAGAGGAGACAATGGAGAGGATCAAAGAATAGAAGTACTCGGGGTGCACACCCCCTATACTTAGGACAAAGTACGTACTAAGTATAGAAAGCTGACAAAAAGGGGTGACTCCTTTTCGGTAGATAAAGAAGATAGAGGAGGAAAAGAAGAAAAAAAGAAAAGAAGAAAAGAGATCAGAAGATAGAAAAGGATAGAGACGGATGTACACATCACTCCCCCTATACTTAGGGTAAAAGAAGCCCTAAGTATAGGCAATAATAGGAGTGATGAAACGGAACGACGAATGAACACTCGGCTCGTCCACCCCCTATACTTAGGACAAAGTACGTCCTAGGCAAGGCAAACACGAGAATGGGTAGACGAGCAATACGGGAGAACAACACGAATGTACAACAGGATGGATGTACAGAGGGTCAAGAAGGTCGAAAGCAAGCCTTCTTGCGGGACCGCTGAGGAATAGATCTGGTGTGGTGTAGGTCGACATCGGGGTCCTCAGATGACACAAATCGGTCAGGGTCGACATGGTGAAGGTCCTCAGTGGCCCTAGGGTGAAGAGGCACAAACGAGGTAGTGGAAGAAGTACGACTAGGTCCGGCCTTGGAAGTCTCGCTGATATCAAAGTGGAAAGGGACGAACTCATCCCCATCGGAAGTAGTGTACTCAGTGTCGTCCTGTGAGGTCTCATCCAGGTCAAAACCAAAAGGAGCGAACTCATTAGGGGAAGTAGTCGAACTCTGTTCGTCCTTAATAATCTCGATCGGATCATCTTTCTCATCAAAAGGACCGAATTCCTGAATAAAAGCAATCAAATCAAATTCGGCCTTTGTCTCATCTGACTCAACGTGCACAGGAGCGGTCTCATCGGTGAAAGTAGTCAAATCATGTCCATCCTGTCTAGTCTCTAAATCTACCCTCCGCTCATTGGTGTCAATCGTGCAGATCCTGCGGATGTCATCAATACAACGCCAAGTCCTAGAAGAAGGAACTCTGAGGCCCATGCTTTTCAAATCTTTCTCCTTGGAGAGGAATTCTTGGGTCTCAGTGGAATCCAATAAGCAACAAAATTCTCTGATAGTCTCGTCAAGGTCATGGTCCTCAAGGTCAACCAAGAAAGGTGTAGTCACATCAGGTGCAGGTCTCTGGTCAAATGTGGGTGCGGTGATCGACACTTCACTTTCGTCAACAGGACGGGAAGAGAATCTCTCCTGATGTGTAATTAATAACAACCCTCGCAGAGGCGAGAAATGGTCGTCCCAGGATGATTGGAGAGTGCTCCCCTGTGGAGGTCTCCATGGGCAAAACGACAAAGTCAACATGGTGGATCGTGCCCTGAATCGAAATGACGGCATTTTCAAGGATACCCTTCGGCCTCTTGATAGATCCATCAGCAAACTGTACGATCATCCTGGTCTTCTTGAGAGGCCCTAAGTGAAGAGACTGTACCAGCGAGAAGGGTATTATACTAATCGAAGCACCGTCGTCGAGGAGAGTGTGATCACATGTGTGGTCAGAGATGGTGCAGCTAATGAAAGGAGTGGAAGTGTTCTTTTTCCTAGGAATGGGACATTGTGTGATGGCGTGGGCAGTGGCCATGGTCAGAATATGACGTTCAGATCTGCTCCTCCGCTTTCTCTTCTTGGGAAGAGGAGCAGATAAATCAGTCATGGCCTGCTGAAGTGGGGCACGGATAATCTCATGAATGGTGTCCACCACTTCGGGTTCAGTCAATATTTTTTTAATTTTTGGACCTCCTCCATACAAGGGAGGAAGTCGGAATCAACATCTACAGGAGGCATGCCAAGAGCAGTCTGTACAACGACATCCTCGGGTCAAAGGTGGGACAATGTGTGAAAGGTTGTGTGGTCAAAGGGTCTGGCAAGTGAGCACTCTCCTCACAATCTGACTCGATCATGTGTCTCCTGAACTCTTTTTGGATTTTTAAAATTTTCTCATTTTTTTGTGTTTTGGGTGATTGCAAGCTCCCACGATAATCATCATCTGAATCCAAATCCTCAAAGAATGGACTACATTCTGGATCTTATTTATTCTAACTATATCGCTCATCCTCGAGTTCATGTGCTCCATCATCTGATTCAAGGTCTCAAGTGTGGATGTCATGAAAGGTGATTCCAAAATCTCAGGATCGGGTGTGTCGAATGTGGGCGGTGGGGGTGGACAAAATTCACATTCCGGATTAGGATACTCAAAGAAGAGCGGGTTGTCGAAATGTGAGGGTGACGGTGGTGGAAATGATTGGTGAAAGTCAAAGTCTGAATCCTGAAATAGTGGGTTGGTCGGATATGTACAAAAATCAGGAGCAAAGTCCTCCTGGAAAAAAAGGAGGTGGACCTGCTGGAGTGAACGAGGGATCCGCAAAATCCAGACAAAATACGCTCCAGTCAGCCATCTCGAAGTAAGAAAAAATGATCGGGAGAACACGACGGTCAAATCAAGAGAAGTGAGCAAAAGGCACAAATGCGCAGAAGCAATCTAGAATACACACAAGCAATCACAAGCAAAACTCACAAAATACAAACCCTCAATTTACCTACTCAACTCGGTAGAGACCGAAAAGTCGGTCTTTTTATCTTGTCTGTTTTAGAGTTAGGTGAGAAGTCAAAGAGTTGTACACACACTTAGGGCTGAATAGGATTTGGGCACTAGTCCTTAGGGTGTGCGCGAGCAGGTAAAAGCGAAGACAATGAGGGGATTACTTGCCCCAAGACATTTTTTCTTTTTGGTTGATTTTAGGGTCGAGTAATGTTAGCAGTCCCAATTTTATTTGTTATCACTTTTTTGGATTTTTAATAAGAAATGCACGCGCCTATGGAGGAGTCAATTCCTTTAAGCACCTAGGTTGGCAAAATCAGAGGGAGAGGTGGAAAAGCAATGCAAGCGGCAATCGATGATGAATGCTAAAGCATAAATGCTCACCTTGCCTCGAGCACTCTACATGCAAGGATGCTCAACATAATTGAAACCTATCTATATGCAAATGTAAGCCGATGAAATCGTCCTAAGTTCAGAAATTGCTATTAGCGTGAAGAACCAATGCTGATGACTTAGAATAGAACCGAAATGTCCGGTCTTGGAGCCTCCTCGGTGCCCACCAAGGTGGGTCCTGCACGCGTTGTATGGAGGACTCTCGCAGCGCGGTGGTTCCGAGACTAAGTGAGAAGCAATTAAATTTGACTAAGTCCAATCGTCACTATAGGAACAGGCAAATGTATTAAGTGTTTGGCCTTAATCTATCGCAAGCAATCCTAAAACTAAGGGCTGAATCACACAAAATAAGGAAAACAAAACCGAAAAACAAAATAAAAAATGCGAAGAAAAACCGTGAAAAGCCGCGGTGAGCCCCTAAATGAACAAACACTTGGAAATTGGGCCCGAAAGTCCAAGAGTTCGATGTACCTGTATTATCACAAAATTTGGAGTCCCTCTCTTGCTTAAATTACACAAATAAATACAAGAAAATAAATGCTACAACTAAAGATGGAGCTCAGTCTTCAAAAATCCTCTTCGTCTCCTTCAGTGCTAGGTTGGCAGATGCCGGCTTCACGTGGGTGCGTGGCGCTTAGGGTAGAGCGCCTCCCTCGATCCGCGGTTCCTCGCACAAAGTCAACAAAGGAGGAGGTTAGACAGCTCAGAAGATATATCAAAAGTGAGGAAAATAAAAGCCGCAAAAATAGACAAACAATCACAAACACAAGTAAAGACCCGAACTACGCGTTGTTGCTCCCTGACAACGGCGCCATTTGTTAATCGAGATTTGGCGAGGGTCTAAAGTAGTCCACACAAGGCGGGACCACAATGTCGTTGAGGCGATCGCTCACGAAACGTCAATCAATCAACAATTAACCCAAAACAGAAATCAAGCAATGAAAAGTGGTGCGGAGTTAAAATTTATTATAACTCTACAACAAAGATGTGTATAGGTGCAAGTATGTGTAGAGGTCGAACACAGGGAGCAGCCAGGTAGAACGGGGCAAATGAATGCACAAAATGTGAATGTGATGTATTTGTCTATAAATGATATGTTTTCGTGGGTTTTAATTTTATATTTTTTTATTTAATTTTTGATTTTATATTTTTGTATTTTGGTTTTTAATTTATGATTTTATATTTTCTTTTTATATTTTATATTTTTTTATATTTCTTTTTCAATAATAGAATGTATATACAAAGTAAGAAAGAGAGAGATAATGGATTTATAAAAATAGATCAAAATAAGGAAAATTCAGAAAATAAAATATTTATAGTCTTTTTATATTTTTCTAATGTTTTTTTTTATTTTTCTAGATTTTTCCTAAATTTTTTTTGGTATTTTTAAAGTCAAAAATTCAAAAAACAGTGAATAAAAGGGTTGGCCGAAATTAAAATGAGGATGAAAAATATCAAAAAGTGTCAAAAATTCCTCAAATTAATTTTAATTGAAAGATAATAAAGCAAAGAAAATTTAACAGTATATTTTTAGGATTTTTGTAGAATTTTTAATATTTTTATAAAGGATTTTGGGGTTTATAATTTTTAGGAGTTTTCTTTTGTATTTTTTTAGTGATTTTTGGACTGAAGTTAATAGACGCTAAAAGACAAAAGATATATTTTTTTGGAAATTTTTCTGAGATGTTTTAATATTTTTTATGGATTTTATAATGCAAACAATAGTGAAAATGCTTGTTTTTGAATTTTTATAAATATGAAAATGCAATAAAAATGCAAAATAAAAATATGGCGTGATAATATGATGCAACACGAACACAAGATAATTTTTATGGATTTTTTAGCAATTTAAAGATGCATACAATAAATACAGGAAGCATAAAGAAACTACAAGCTCGCAGGGGTATTTCTGGAAATATCTAAAAGTATGGGGACCTTAGCGTAATTTTCACAGAAATTTTATAACTAAATAAAAGGTTTTCAGAACTGATCGCAAATAGCCAAATCCCCTAGGGCTTCCTAGCAAAATTCCCATGACACACGTGAGTGAGCACGCGCACCTGCTAGGGGCTAAGATCTAATTCACAAAAACCTGGGTGCTCACGATGCAAAATTACCATAAACTTATTAACAGCAAATGAATGTTTTGGCATTAAATGCAAAATAGCTAAAGGCGCAAGGGGTCCCTGTAAAACGCCAAGCATCACGTGGTGGACACGCAATTGGCGGGGATCGACTTGCAAAGAGTAAAAGTACGGGGGTCCTATTGTAATTATTACAACAATAATATAACCTCAGATGAAAGTTTAGGATTAAAAAACTAAATACAAAACGAGTGAGGGGTTAGTAGCAAAATACCCCTCTCCTGGGATCCGACGGCGGGTGTGATTTCACTTAAGCCACGTGTCGATCCCAGCTAAGACGATGCCCCTTTGCGCCGATGGCTGAGATTAAAACGTGAAATGATGATCGGACAGTCGGGGGTGATTAGATCCAACGGCCACTACTACTCGCCAAGAACAGGTCGAGATCCGACGGCTCTGGTCGATGGGGGAAGAACGGCAGAGGAACTCGTCGTTGGCGAGTTTGGATTGGGCGTAGCTCCGCTCCCCGATGACCTTCTTCATTTCAATCAGCACGTGAAGGCTCCTAGGAGGCTCCTCTAGCATATGACGGCTTCAAAATGGCGTGGGAAATGCCGGCAAGCCGCCGCGACGTGGAAGGACGGGGGCTTCTCCAGGTTGTACGTGCATCAGCAAAAACAACCCCCAGGTGGGGCCTTCGGCACCTGGAACCTGCAAGAAAAGCACACAACGACAGGGGGTGGTTTCCAGGGCGAGCACGGGTGTTTGGAGGGCGTGGGTGGCGGAGATGAAGCTCGCCGGAGCAAAAGCTCCGACAAGGGAGTCGTGAGTGATAAATCAATCGCAAAACAGGCAAATTAGGAGATGGAATTAAACCTAGAACTACAACTAATCTAGAGCATAGAAAAAATAAAGAGAAATGACCTCCATTGGTTTGGAAAACCAAGAAGTAGAGGACCTCGACGTCGGCACGCCGGAGGTGGGTGGAGACACCAAATCGACACGTCAAACGCATACCTAGATGGCTAGAGGTGGTATTGTCATCACCACCAGTCCTGAGCACAATCAAGGGAGCAAGGGACGGTCAAAATGGGGTTCAAGATTTGAAAATGGTCGGAGGGCATGTTTTGTACAAGGTGGCGAACGGGCGTGAAAGACGAGGCGGAAATGGGTGGATCAGCGATCCAAAGCCCGAAAAAACCCTTGGGCGTGTATTGTGGATGATCGAGGAGCAAAATCACAGAAGAAAGTTTCTCGAGATAGTGTAAGGAACGGCCTAGAAAATTGGGCGAACAAAGCCAAAAATGCAGCTCTGACAGGCTGCAGACCTCGGTCAGAGAGTTGACCGAGGTCAACCAAAGAACCCCTCTGGTTGGTCCACGTGGACCAACCAGAAATTCTTGATAAAAAAGATTTGTAAAATCTATTAAAAATAATAAACGATTTTATTAATTTTTGGTTATGAAATAAAAAATATTTATTATTTTATAAACTATTTTATTAATAATTTTATTTATTTTTTAGAGGTATAAAAATACAAATTTCCTTTTATACCCGTTATAGATATATTATTTATATATTTTAATATTTTATTTTTATTTTGTGAATTTAATTTGTTTGTTTTTATTTATTATTTTATAAATTTAGGAAATATTTGTATACACTTAATTCTATTTTTATTGTATTTTTTTGAGGTATTTTATACACATAATAAAATAAAAATATATTCTATATAGGTATAGTTATAGGTCTTATACCTACGTATTATATATAAGTATTTTATTTTGTATTTTCTTTATGTTTTTATTCCAGTTTTAATATACATATATAGTATAAATAATATTTACAAAATTATAAAATATAAAATTATAAAAATAATGAATAAATAATAAAATGAATATTTTAATCTGTACAAGTATACAAGTGGGGTCTAAAACTCAACTTTCAAACTCAGCTTATTTTGAATTATATAAAATTAAAGGTGAGTTTGGTATGTTTCGATTTTTTATTTGGGAGATACAGGTCTAAGAAGTTGAGATTATGGATTTTTATTCAGACTATAACTTTTTATCTGTACATTATTTTTGAGTGAAATCAATTTTCTATTTTTCTATATGAAATTATCTACAACTTTCATGTTCAAAGTTCCTTTATTTGAAGTATAAAAAGTGGAACCAAAAATAGGTCCCAAAATAAATAAAGAATGAATTGAAATAAAAGGTATTTTTATTGTATTCTGGCCCTTATCTCCCCCTACTTTATTCCTTGTCGATCTAGTCATCGAGATGCCTAGGTCTCGGGGTTTCGGGTCATAAAATATTTGTAATATTTTATTCTTTTTATTTTCTTTTCTTTATTCTATAATTTTGGCTTTAAAAACCGCATTTTATACAATATTTACACAATGATGCATGGATGCTAAAATGCACGAATTAACAGTATTTACACGCATTTACTAGGATTTTTAAGGCCAAAATGATATAATAAAGATGATGAAACGTAGCTTCATCACCATCCCGTAATTATTGCATAATATATATATATATGAAAATACGTGAAAGTACAAGCTATGGGTAAAGTGTATATACACACATACAAGCCCCCCTATACTTAGCGTGTGCTATGTCCTCAGAGCAGAAGAAGAGATGAAAGATATAGCTCGTGCTAAGCATAGGAGAGTGAAAAATAAAAGTAGGCTATGGACAACCTAAGTATAAAATAAGATAAAAAAGTAGAGCGGTCAAGGTCAAGAGGAGAAATGGATGAATATATGCAGGGTGAGCATCGGTCCCCCTATACTTAGGCTTTGGTCAGCCTAAGTATAGGACAAGAGTGAGTATGAGAACCGATGAGATCTGGAGAGTATACAGATCGAATGAGTGTGGGTAAAATACAGATATGAAAGTGATACAAATTCATGTGTTCCCTAAGATTAGATCATGGAATTCTGAGACGCACGTGAATGAGATCTTCTCAACTTGGGCTAGCTACTCATCTGATCCTACAAAGTGCTTCAGTAGCTGCCAATTTACAATGAACGGTTGTGATCCATCTGTAAGCTCTGAAATCCACATACTACCGTTCATATTCACTTCTCTGACATGAAGGATCCCGTACATTTGGATTTCAACTTGCCCTGAAAAATCTTCAACCTGGCATTGAATAACCACACTTTATGTCCATGGACTAAATTCTTTCGTCTGATGTACTGATCGTGCCAACGCTTGATTATGTCCTTATAAATCACACTGCTATCATATGCCTTGTTTCTGATTTATGGAAGCTCTTTTAGATCCATCTTTCTACTCTGATGTCCTTCATGAGTGTTCCAGTTCATTTTCTTTAATGCCCATTCAGATTTGTGTATCAGCTCAGCGGGCAAATGACTTGGCTTCTTATAAACCATCCTGAATGAGGAGGTTCCAAGTGGGGTCTTGTAAGTCGTCTGGTATGCCCAAAGAACTTGGTCCAAGAGCTGGGACCGGTTCTTCCTGTCAGGATGGACGAGCTTCTGTAATATGCCCTTCACCTATCTATTCAACACCTCAACCATGCCATTTAATTGTGGGTAATATGGACTAGCGACACGGTGTTCAATGCCATAGTCCTTTGTTAACTTTCTCATTTCCCTATTAATAAAGTGGATACCCTCGTCAGAGATAATGACATTAGGAACCTTGAACCATGAAATGATGCGATCTTTCACGAACTTGTAGATAACTTTGTTATCCGCGGCTCATGTGGGGATAGCTTCCACCCACCTAGAGAGATAATCAACCGCCAAGAGAATGTGCTCATAACCATTGTTATTATGGAATGGGACCATGAAACCTATGCTACATGCATCGAAAACATCAACCATAATGACTAGTTGCATGGGAATTTCGTCTTTGGAACCAACAGTCCCTCCCATTCTCTGACATATTGGACATGACCTAACAAATGCATATGCATCTCGAAACAAGGTTGACTAGTACAAGCCACATTAAAGCACTTTCCAGGCGGTCCTCTTTACGGAGTGATTTCCTCCTGCCTCCAAGGAATGGAAGTAGGTGAGGACACTCACGTATTCCTCCTAAGGACTACACTTCCGCCACACATAATCTGGACCTTCAAAGAAAAGGAACGGATCCTCCTAATGGTATTTCCTAGATTCCGACTTAAGCCGGTCAATGCTGCTCTTTGGACAATCATGGGGAACTATTCTGGACACTAAGAAGTTCACCATGTTGGCATACAATGGAAGAGAGGCGACAGAACAAATCGACTCACTGGGGAAAGAGTCTTGATGGGGTCTGTCTCAGATGAACTAGGTGTCTCTAAGAGGTGATCATCCACTGCAGTCTTCACTCTTGGCTTATCCTTGATCTGCAAATCAAACTCTTGGAGTAATAGGATCCACCTAAGAAGACACACCTTCATGTCCTTATTTTCCATGGGGTACTTGATGGTTGTGTGATCAGTGAACACAGTGATCTTAGACCCTATGTGACCTGAATTTGTCTAAGGTGAATACTACAACAAGTATTTCCTTCTCTGTAGCGGTATAATTCTGTTGAGCTTGATCAAACAACTTAGGGATTAATTTAAAAATTCGGATTTAGATTTTCATTTACTCGGGTAGTTTGACCTCCAAGCCACTTGTAATTAATCCATTTTCCTTTCAATTATTTCTCTTCATATTTTTGTATATATTTTATTTTTATCTCTCTAATATAAATCTTATTTTCCTTACGAGGGCTCGGTGGACTTGGAGTGCATCGGAGGTCGACGGACGTGACACGCGCCGACGATTGAAGAGCGAGGATAATTAATTTATCTTCAAGAGAATTTTTATAATTTTTTTGTAATTATTGTGTTGTAATAATTTAGGTAATTTGTCATTTACAGCGTCTCTTGTTTGAGAGCTCGCGCTTGTATCCGGACTGGACATTGGACCTGCTCCTGGTCGAGTGGTTGATTGATGTAGAATAGGACTTGCACTCGCGGCTCTTAAAGCATATTTTATTAGAATATCTTTATTGCTTGTGCTCGTAAATTTTAGGACCACACATCACTTTTAATGAGACGCACCTAGACCGAAGGGCTATTAGTCAAATTTAAATTGTTCATAACTCGCTAAAAGAACTGTCTATCTAGGAACGATTTTCTTGTTTGCATTCATATAGTATAAAATTTCAATTCTGCCTTACATCCCTCATGTAGAGCGTGAGGATCACTGTAAGTCTTCTGAACTGTGCATGCATCCTGATTTCACTATTTGCATCGAGTTTTCTCGACTCCCTCCCCCTTGGTTTTTGAAACTTAGGTTAAAAGGAAATCAGGATTGATCGTTAGGCGTGCTTTGTTTGATGGACTAATCAAGTGATAACCAAACTTAAAATCAGGACTGCTAATCAGAGTTGACACAAAAAAATTGACTATAATTAACACTTGTTTGGAAGAGCAAAACCCTCATTGTATGCTTGGCTATTATGATTGTTGAGAGGTGAGGACGCATCCCTAGGATAGTGCCCAAAACCTACTTTTAAGCCTTGCGTAATTGGACTTATATCTTGATTTATCACCTAATTAAAACTGAAAAGATAAACGGTCGGACTCTTGCGACCATCACTGTGTTGAGTAGGTGAACTCAGGGTTTGCTCTTGTATTTGTTTGTTTGTGTGTTATTCGGTGCACTTGCACGCTTTCTTCCTCGATCCGCTTCATTCTCCCATCTCCCTTCCAAGATGTCAGAATATTGGTCATCATATCCACATCACTCTTCTTCGACCATTTTTCGACCATATCCATCTTCTTATTCCTCTTCATACATACACCTCGATCGCGAAGTCAGAACTCCGACTGATTTCTCCACTTCTTAGTACTTCTCACCTGCCCTACATTCTTATACCCCTGACCCACAACCACCCTAGATTGACTCACCATATTCTCGTCCGCTTGCTGAAATTAAGCAACAAACCAAAGAGAAAGCCACTGTTGAGATGAATGATTGGCAGAACCAGTTGACCCCACATACCTCATTCTCACCTCGAGTTAGGACTGGGCAACTATTGACTTATACACATCCCGACTTGACCTTTGGGTACAACACGATCGACCAAAAAAACCGAATGGAGAGGCCTACACTACATGATCTTCCTGACTTGATTGACCTAAGTGATCAAGCCAACATTGATCCACCTTCATATCACCCATTCGGAGAGCCGACATATACAGGGGATTGGACTCATGAGACCGATCTACAAATCCTCGGTCTACTAATGCCACTTATGAAGCTCCAACCAACATCTGCCATACAGATGGGACATACTCAACCCAACATTACATGCCTGAGTCAAGGTGTGTTGAGTATAAGAGCCCGAGTTCTAAGCAGTATCCTCCAATTGCGCAAACTTCTCTCATGAGATGTCATGAGAACTTATTGGAGGATGACATTTGTAGACCGATCAAGAGTCCAGGTAGGAATGTGGATCATGGATTTCGCGGATTGAATCTTGAAAACCTGGAAGACATCGGATTGACCACACGTCATGTACAACCGGAGTCCCTTCTACCTCCCTCTTATACTAACCACTTTCCCTCCAAACCAAAGTCTGTACATTCTCCTAGTCCTCCTTCATCTATCAAAAAGACCAAAAAATGGAAAAACCAGAAAATACCATAAAACTTGAAAATGTAAAATATCTACAAAAATTGGATCCTGCACTCAGGGAAGCATTGGATAGAAAGTTGATTTTTGAGCTTCCCTTAATAATGGCCATTGAACACTTTCCCAACCTTAAAAGATTTGTGAGAAGTAAATTGATGCCTAAAAGGTCAGGAAATAAGAGGACGAGGACTGAAAAACATATAGTGTCTATGGCCACTTCTTTGATGATAGGGAGAAAAATCAAGAGCCGCAGAGTAAAGCAGTTGCCTAGGTTTGATTGTGAAATCAAAGATACCACATTCACCCATGCAAGAGTTGATGATGACTCACCGATTAATATCCTCCCAACCTCCGCGTTTGCCAAGCTCAAACTCGGATCTGCCAAGAAGTCAAGAGAGATCATTCAGTTGGCGAATCAGTCCATTAAACGGTCGAGAGGAACCATTTCAGTCATCGTTACTTTTCAAGGTACTCTACTGGAAATAGTATTCACGATCATTGACATTGAGCACGGAGGAGAGTTCACCCAGTCTCCGATCATTTTCGGGAAGCCGTTCTTAGCCTTGGCTAAGGCAACTATAGATTGCGAGACTCGGGGGATCGATTTCTCTGCATTGGGAGCACTCCGACCTCACCCGATCTTTGAGGATACACGATATTCAAAGGTAACTCGTACAGTCACAGACAGTCGTGACCTTCGAGAGACAGTTGAGTCCCGTCTCTCTACTTCACCTGAGATACTGACTGTCCAGACGACCATTTGTTCAGAGACTCCCTACACCCCTACACTGCCTACTGCTTGCACCACCATCGCGACGGCTTCTAGAGAGGACTCACAACCAGAAGCTCCCCTGAGTCGGACACGATCATTCCTGATTTCCTTGACTTTTTAGATGATCCGACGCATGAGACGGTCAATGCCAAGCCAACTGAGAACACTATGCCTTACCAGAGACGTGTGCTAACCCTGCAAGAATACTATAATGTATATGGTGACTCATCTGATGATGAACCTCTAGTCAGCATCTCACTACATCCACGACCTACACCGAAAGAGATGACTGGGACCAAATTGACCAATCTTGATAAATCGGTTGCTACATCCTCTAGTCGATCATTTGGTAAGAAGAAGAAGAGCATTGATTCCTCGAGGTGTTCCCCCGAACTCCTCCATATGTATCACTCTCCTCTTCCTCTTGATGATTCAAGTTCTAGAAAATCGGCTAAGAAAGTTACCTTCGATGTACCAGAGAAGGAACTTTCTGAGGAGACCTCATCAGGTCCGGATGAGGTAATCTATATGAGTGAGCTCAGTTCAGCTTTTCTGAAGCCATATTTGAGCAAGCAGTCGTGTGTCGACCCTCGATGGACGTTCCCTACACCTCACTATTATTCTTCGGAGGATGATTCTGACAGCGACACATGTGTATACTACCCACCCCTCTCTCCCGCTAGAAGGTCCATCACAAACCTTCTTGATCCTTGTATATTCTCACTCTTCCTTGTATAGACTTTTCCTTCCTTTATTTCCCTCCCTCCCCCGTGATTCGCATCACTCGCCCCAGTCCGTATCATTTTCATTGTGTGGCTATACTTAGGATGACTAGATCCTAAGTATAGGGGGGTGAGTGAACCGAGTTGCTCCATTTATTCTTGTATATTCTTTTACACTCTCATTGGTTCCCCATCTTGTGTTCTACCCAATACTTAGGCTGCCCATAGCCTAAGTATAGGGGGGTCGATGTCCGCTGTGTATTTTCCCATATTCTTATATTATTTTCACCCACTTATACTTAGTACGAACTATGGCTTTTTGTCATCTAGTGCCATGAGGACATAGCACATGCTAAGTATAGGGGAGTGTGTATATATTACATATATACTTTACCCATAGCTCGTACTTTCATGTATTTTTTGTATGTATTATACAATAATTATGGGGTGGGTAAAAAACATTTACCTATATTTTAAAAAAAACTCTCTTGAAAAAAAGCAAAACTTTTTCTAACAAAAAAATTTTCTTCTTTTCCTTTATTTATCTCTTGAAAAAAAACTTTTTGAAAGAAAAAACCTTTTTCTAAAAAAAAGTTTACTTCTTTCCTTTGTTTTTTTTAACTTAAAACTTAAAAAAGTCAATAAAAAAACTAACTAATAAGTTGGCTTAATCCCTGACACTTACACTTTCACACAAGACTAGTGATGTTCGGAACACTTGGTTTATGAGGTCTTAAGATTTTGAGTTAACCAGCCTTAGTCATTAGGGTCCTTGGCTTAATTATTCACATTTCCCTAGTTTGAAAGATTTGTGTTCGATATTGCATGCTTAGTCTCTACCTTAAGAATATGATCAGAACCTTACATACATGACTGCAGTTATGATGAGATGAGTTGAAATTTCACTTGAGGAACTGGGATGAGGGATTTGAATTTGGACTTGATTTGATGATGCTCGAGGATGGGATAAAATCAATGAAGGCTTCATGAAACCTGAGTATCAGCACCTTTAGCCATTATGATAACATGGCTCTCGTACTATCTCTTGACATTTGCCTATGTGTCAGGGTGTGATAAAATAAACAATGGTTGATTAGTGTGCGCCATCTCTTGGTAAAAGCAGTGGAGCTAGCCAAAATACTACAAAGCATTGAAATGTTAAAGAAAAGCTCTCATTCCACAAAGTCAATTATCAAAAGAGCTTCCACCAAAGGCGAGCGCTCCCAACCATTTCAAAATTGGACCACCGCTATTAAGACCAGGAGTCAGGCTTGCACCAAAATAGGGCTCTGCATCATAAATGCTACAAGTCTGGGTATAGAAGGTATAATAGATACTCAAAAAAGGCACACCCCGGTGTACTCCTAGGAAAACAAGTGCAGACGGCTCCAACTTCTCTTGACGGATGCACTGATCAACACCAAAAAAATATGCGTTGAGTAATAAGGCATTTGAGAGGATCCTTGTTCCAATGAGAGGGAGAGAAGAAATGACACAATCCTATGCCCTCCATCAACTGGCCTTCCATCTAACACTTTTAAGTCTGACAACTAAAGAGACGGTGGATTGGATGCAAGAAATGGTTTATTCCCTAGTGTTGAGGATTGGGTTCTTAGGAGAGTCTCTTGGACTGGAACCTTGGGTGATGTTGCGACTCTACCCTTGTAACTGCGGTCAACATCTAAGTCATATCCTTACTATATATGTATACAAAGAAAGTTTGATGATTAGGGAAATTGGATACCTTTTGACTAAAGCTTAGTTCATCTTAGAATTTTAGGATCTCTAAAACCGAGAGTTCTTGAACGGATCAAGTCTTGTATTAACATGCATAGTCAAGAGGTTAATTCAACATATTCATTCTTTGTTTGCCCGAGGACTAGCAAAGTTTAAGTATAGGGGGGTGACGAATCCGCGATTCATCATCTCAATATCTTGACCTTAGCAAAATCCTTGAGTAAAATCTCAAATAAATGTACATAAAATCATTAAATTAACAAAATGAATCTTGTAATAAAGCACACTAATTATTGTATATTAGATTGTACAAAATAAATTAACAATAGAAAGCCGCAAAAATAAAGGAGTTTTATACCTGTAAATAGCTAAAAACTTCATCTATTTTTAATAATTTCATTTCAACTCCTTTTTAGCTAATTCTTTCTCTAACTTGTCTATAAAGATGTATCAATGCTCCTAGATCCCAAAGAGAAAATGCCGTAAAGTCCAACTTTCAAGCCAAATTCCCGCTCCGTATGAACTCTGAATTCACCAAACTCATTTTTAGAGTTCAAGTTAGAAAATTATCTATCCAACGGAAGTAGTTTCATTAAAATCGAAGCTCATTTGCAAAAGTTAGATTTTGGGACCTAGATGTACATTGTATATTATGTATATATTCATTCTTTATTCATTTTTTATTTTATATTTCCTAATTATTAAAAATACAAAAAAAATCATGATTGTGTTGTATTTTGATTGTAGTATTTTATTGGATTTTTATGTTGTAAATATCTCTTATAAAAAGGATAAAAATACATATTAGAAAAACAAACAAAAAAATGTATGTGTTGTATGTATTCCTTTGTAAATTCCCCGCTATTTTTCCTTGTTTATATTTTTGTCGTATTTTAGTAGCCTACTTTATATCACTATTTATTTTATTATTTATTTTCCATTCTCTACAATAACTTCTCTTCTACCACCAACTTCCACTTAACTCCACCATTTTTAATAACTCACATTCTACTCCATATTCTTCTACCAACCTCCCATTCAACTCCATCAATAATACAACTTCCCATTCAACACCACCACCGTTCTAACCTCCCTTTCTCTTCTCTTTATATTCATGTGACATGCTCATTTTTTTCCCATCTGACATTCTAATAGAAAAAGGAGAGAGCTTGGAGTGTTTTATTGGTGACAGTGGTGAAGCATCTTCCTCAAGCAACGACCTCCTTCAGGCGAGATCCACGGAGGTCCGCTCCACTCACGAGTTCCCCATCGAGCTCGCATAGCTTTTCCGATTTTCACTTCACCAATCGGATCGAGGCGACGATAGGAGTCCAGCGTAGATGCTCCGCAAATCCGGCGAACCTCATGTAAGTATTTCCTCTCATATCCCTTGTTATTTTGCTTATCTCACATTTTATTTCTTTGTTACTTTCACCACACCATCATTTTATTTCCTTGTTATTTCATGTTTCTGTAATGACAAAGTAGTCCATGTATATAGTTTGCTCTTGAGTTTTCTTTCCTAAAATTACACAGATACCCCTATCTTTATAGATTAATTTAGACACCAATGTCACATCATTTTCTTCAATGAAAAATATCATGATGTTGAGCAACTAATTGTCTACCATTTTCATATTTATTTGTATTTTTGTGAGTTATGATGAATTAACTAAAATTATTTAAATGAAAATCCGCATATTTGACCCAATATGAGCTCGTAAATTCATATCTAACTCACGGTTGCTCCAACAATTCTTAAAAAATCAGGAATGATGCGTTAACTGATCTAATTACAGTCCAAATTTCATCGCAATTGGAATTGTCTTGTGCCTGCAATAAATTGTGGAGTGTTTTTAGTAAATGATTTTTAATTAAATCCGCATACGTCCTTTTCACAAAATTTCAAGTCTCCTGGATGCCATATGAAAATACCTATATGAGATAATTCGCTCTTTTCCTAATTTGCTCTTCTGGATTTATTAGGAATTAATTACTCACTCTCACTCTGTTTTCACTAAAAAATTCATAAAAAAATTCATATTTTGTCAAAAAATACCAAAAATATTATTTTACCTTCCTTCCATCATGTTTATATTCCAGTAAATTTTTCATAATGTTTACTTACTATTTGTGTCAAAAACTACAAAAAATCCATAAAAAGTGTGTATTTTTACTCGTTGCATGTTAACCCCTAAAAATCTAAGAAAATATGTTTTGCATTTATCTTTGGATTAGGATTATAGAAAAAACATAATTTGAATAAATTGAAGTGGTTTGACATTAAAATTAATTTGGCCTTGTTGTGTGTTTTCTTAGAGTCTTAATTCAGTCGCATTTGCATTTGCATTTGTTTTTTTTTGCATAAAAAATATAAAAAAATATCCGCATTGGAAATCTAAAACTTCATTTTCGAATTAACCCCAAAGTTGTTCCTTTGCCTCCCTATGTTCGACCACGGACTTGCCCGGGAAATAAATTAAGCTGAGACACTCTTCACGGAGATCTTCTCTCGATTCTGACTGAATCGCTAAGTACACTACTACAACGAACACGAATTAAAACGTGTATTGAGCTACTCGTCAGATGAAAAAAAGAAAAAAGGAAAAAAAAGGAAAAAGGAAAAAAGAAAATAAAAAAAGAAAAAAGAAAGAAAAATAAGAATAAAATAAAAAAAGAAGAAGAAAAAAAGAAGAAGAAAAAATAAAAAGAGAAAAGGAAAAAAAAGAAAGAAAAAAAGAAAAGAAGAAAGAAAAGAAGAAAAAAAGAATAAAAGAAAAAATCCTAGGCAAGTCCGGGGTCGAACACAGGGAGGAAAAGGAACAACTTGGGGTTAATTTGAAAACTTTGGTCTAGGTTTCCAATGCATATTTTTTTAGATTTTTTTAATGTGAAATGAATGACAAATACAAGATGCGGCTAGATTAAGACAATAAGAAAACACACAACTAGGCAAAATTAATTTTAATATCAAATCAGTTCAATTCAACCAAATTATATTTTTCCTAGAATCCTAATCCAATCCAGTGATGAATGCAAGACACTTTTTTTGTATTTTTTGGAATTAAAATACAACAAGTAAAAATGCACACTTTTTATGGGTATTTTCATAATTTTTCACTCAAACAGTAATCAAAAAACATGAAAATTCTACTGTAATGAAAGCATGATGCAAGGAAGCTACAGTAATATATTTGGAATGTTTTGACAAAATATGATTTTTTTAATGGATTTTTTAGTGGAAACATAGTGACACTGAGTAAATAATTCATAATAAATTTATAATGTCAAATTAATTAGAGTGTGAATTATCTCAAAAAGGTATTTAGATGATCAATCCAGGAGATTTGAAATTTCGTGAAAAAAATGTATGTGGATTTAATTAAAAATCAAATACTAAAATCACTCTACAATTTATTTCATGCACAAGACAACTCCATTTTAGATGAAATTTGGATAGTAATTCAATAAAATATCAAGGCATCATGTCTAATTTTTATGGAATTATTAGAGTAAGTATGTGTCAGATATGTATTTAAGAGCACAGATTGGGTAAAATATGTAGAATTTCAGTTAAACAATTTTCATTAATTATCTAAATATCATAAAAATATAAATAAATATCCATGTGGTAGAGAACTAGTTGCTCAACATGAAGACATCTTTCATTGAATAAAAAGATGCAAGATTGAGATACAAATTAATCCATAAAGACAGGGATGTTCGCGCAAATTCCAAAAAACAACTTACAAAAGAAAACATGCACAGGGACTGTTTTGTAATTACATAAGATGACATGATATGTATGCACTTTTTACAATAAAAAATTAAGGAAAAATAAGACCTTCTTCATTCTTTCTTGTTGGACGATGGGAGAAACCCAAAAGGGGACGGGCGGCGGGGCAGCCACGCACGACCGTACGCGCAGCGACACGCATCGGAGGCGGAGGCGGTGTGATGACGGGCAGAGGACGGTGCGGGGAGGTGCCGCTCGCTGCAGCAGTGGAGGAGGGAGATGGGTTGCGGTCGTGGACGGTTGGGGGAGGAAGGGCCGGCGAGGACACGGTGGAGGGGCGCGAGGCGATCACGCTGGCTGGCGGGTGCGGCGATGAAAGGTGTAGGCGGAGGCATGCGGAGGTGGGCGGCAACGGTGGGAGAGGGCGACCGGCGTTGAAGGTGGGGGCGTCGGCCGAGCCGCTCTTGCTTCTACTTTTTTTTTGATTTTCTGTTGTACTAAAGTTTTTTTAATTTATGTTTTTTCCTTTTTTTAAATTTTCTTAGAACAAAAGGAAAAGAAGAAAATAAAAAAAAGGATGTGATGATGGTGGTGATGTGATAAAGATATAAACAAATGAAGGATATTGGGTGGTGAATTTGATGTGTTAAAAAATTGCAAAAGTAACAAAATGATAAAATGAGAATAAAAATTACCTACAATGGAGACGATCCTATGAAGTGTTCACGAGAGCACGGTCTTCGCTCAAATCGCCTGCGAGCGATAAGCTTGAGCAACGCACGGATGTGGTTGCGATGTTGGCCAAAAAACCAATGGATCTCACCGGAGAGAGGGTTGTCGTCGCTCGACGGCGGTTGTGTCATTGTCACCGATTCAACTCTGGGAACTACGCTCCTCACATAAAGATGGATCAAGCGCAAATTGAGGAGGATGGGATGTATATAAAGAGGATGAAATGGGAGATTATTAAAGTGGTTGGAGGTTATATTATTAATGGAGTTGAATGGTAGGTTTAAAAAATGGTGGAGTTGAATGGAGGTTGGTGGTAGAATGGAGTTGAATGGTGGTTATTGTAGAGAATGTAAAATAAATAAATAAATAAATAAATAAAGTGAAATAAAGTAGGCTACTTTAAATACAACGAAAAATATAAAGAAGGAAAAATAGTGGAGAATTTACATGGGAATACATACAATATGTACATTTTTTTTGCTTTTCTAATATGTATTTTTTTATCTTTTAATAAGAGATATTTACAACGGAAAAATACAATAAAATAATGCAATCAAAATACAATACAACCATGATTTTTTTATTTTTTAGTAATTAGGGAAGATAAAGAATGAATAAATATATACATAATATACAATGTACATCTAGGTCCCAAAACCAACTTTTGCAAATGAGCTCTGATTTTAATGAAACCACTTTCGTTGGATAGATAATTTTCTAACTTAAACTTTAAAAGTAAGTTTGGTGAATTCAGAGTTCATGCAGAGCGGAAATTTGGCTTGGAAGTTGGACTTTACGGTTTTTTCTCTTTAGTATCTAGGAGCATTTATTTGAGGTGAAATTTGTTTTGTATTTTTTGTATTTTTATATACATTGTTATGAACAAGTTAGAGAAAGAATTAGCTAAAAAGTAATTGAAATGAAATTATTAAAAAATCATGAAATTTTGGGCTATTTACAGGTATAAAACTCCTTTATTTTTGCGGCTTTTTATAGGTAATTTATTTTGTACAATCTAATATACAATAATTAGTGTGTTTATTTACAAGAGTCATTTTATTAATTTATTTATTTTATGGACATTTATTTGGGATTTACCCATGGATTTTGCTAAGATCAGGATATTGAGATGATGAATTGTGGATTCATCACCCCCCCTATACTTCTTTGCTAGTCCTCGAGCAAATAAAGAATGAATAAGTTGGATTAACCCCTGATTGTGCATGCGAATACAAGATTTGATCCTTTCAAGAACTCTCAATTTTAGAGAACCTAAAATTCTAAGCCGAACCAAGCTCTAGTCAAAAGGTATCCAATTTCCCTAATCATCATACTCTCTTTGTATACATATATAGTAAGGATATGACTTAAGTTTTGACCGCAGTTACAAGAGTAGAGTCGCAGCGTCACCCAAGGTTCTAGTCCAAGAGACTCTCCTAAGAACCCGATCCTCAACACTGGGGAATAAACCATTTCTTGCATTCAATCAACCGTCTCTTTAGTTGTCAGACTTAAAAGTGTAGATGGAAGGCCAGTTGATGGAGGGCATAGGATTGTGTCATTTCTTCTCTCCCTCTCATTGGAACAAGGATCCTCTCAAATGCCTTATTACTCAACGCATATTTTTTTATGTTGATCAGTGCATCCGTCAAGATAAGTTGAAGTTGTCTGCACTTGTTTTCTTGGGAGTACACCGGGTGCCTTTTTTGAGTATCTATTATACCTTCTACACCCAGACATGTAGCATTTACGATACAGAGCCCTTTTTTGGTGCAATCCCGACTCTTGGTCCTAATAGTGGTGGTCCAAGTGGACACTTTTGAAATGGTTGGGAGCGCTCGCCTTTGGTGGAATCTCTTTTGATAATTGACTTTGTGGAATGAGAGCTTTTCTTTAACATTTCATTGCTTTGTAGTATTTTGGCTAGCTCAACTGCTTTTACCAAGAGTTGGCGCACACTGATCAACATTTTTTTATTTTATCACACCCTGGTACATAGGTAAATGTCAAGAGATAGTACAAGAACCATGTTCTCATACTGGCTAAAGATGCTAACACTCAGATTTCATGAAGCCATCATTGATTTTATCCCATCCTCGAGCATCATCAAATCAAGTCCAAACTCAAATCCCTCATCTCAGTTCCTCAAGTGAAATTTCAACTCATCTCATCATAACTGTAGTCGTATATGTGAGGTGTTGATCATATTCTTAAGGTAGAGACTAAGCATGCAATATAGCACACAAATCTTTCAAACTATGGAAATATGAATAATTAAGTCAAAATACCCTAATGACTAACGTTGGTTAACTTAAAATCTCAAGACCTCATAAACCAAGTGTTCTTGAACTTCACTAGTTTGGTGTGAAAGTGAATTGTGTCAGGGATTAAATCAACTTATTAGTTAGTTTTTTTGTGATTTTTTTAGAGAGTTTTTTTTAAAAACAAAGGAAAAGAAGAAAGCTTTTTTTTGTTAGAAAAAGTTTTGTTTTTTTTTAAAAAGATCGGTAGATAAGAAAGGAAATTTTTTGGAAATTATTTTTAGAGCAAATAAGGAAAGAGAACAAAAAAAACACTTTTCTAAAAAAGGTTTTTATATAAAACACATTTTTTGAAAAGTTTTTTAAGAGATTTTTTTTGAAAAAGATTTTCTTCTTCTTTTTCTTCTTCTTTTTTTTACCCACTCCATAATTATTGTATAATATTTATACAAAAATACGTGAAAGTACAAGCTATGGGTAAAGTATATATGTAATATATACATGTCCCCCTATACATGTCATGTGCTATGCCCTCAGAGCACAAGAAGCGAGAAAAAGACATAGCTCGTGCTAAGTGTAGGATGGCTAAAATAATAAATAGTATAGAAATCGATCCGCACCCCTATACTTAGGCTCTGGTCAGCCTAAGTGTAGAAGAAGAGCAAAAAATGGGGCGGACGAGATCAAGAGGCGAAATGAATGAGTATAAACACATGGCAGAAATCGGTTCCCCCTATACTTAGGCTCTTGGTCAGACAAAGTATAGGACAAGAGTAAGTGTGGGAACCGACGTGATCTGGAGAATATACAAAGAAGGGAGAATGTACAAGAGGAATGAATCTTCTAAGATATTGAATCTTGATGCTACATATTCATGAAGAGTAATCTGATGTATCTGCTCTGTGCTCACTCTGGATGAAGTTGATGACCTCAACTTGGACTAACTGCTCTTTCGAATCTACAAAATGCTTCAACAGTTGTCCATTTACCACATGATATTGTGCACCATCTGGGAGATCAGCTAACTCTACACTTCCATTCTCGTGCACTTTCTTAACAACAAAGGGACCCGTCCATTGAGATTTGAGCTTCCCATGGAACATCTTCAACCTGGCATTGAACAACCATAACTTTTGTCCAGGGACAAAGTCTTTGCACCTAATGTGATGATCATGCAATCTCTTTACTTTATCCTTATAAATCAAACTGTTGTCATTTGCCCTGTTTCAGATTTCCATGAGCTCGTTCAAGTTCAAGTCTCGACAAAGCTTCCCTAGGTGACAACTCCAATTAATCTTCTTAATTGCCCATTCAGATTTATGTATCAAATCTATGGGCAAATGGCATGGCTTGCCATAGATCATTCTAAATGGTGAAGTACCCAATGGTGTCTTGTAGGTTATCCTATAGGCCCACAGAACTTGGTCCAAGAGCTGAGACCAGTTCTTCCTATCGGGATGAATCAATTTCTGCAAAATACTCTTCACCTCTCTATTCGAAACCTCTGTCATGCCGTTGGATTATGGGTGGTAAGGACGAGTAACTCTATGCTCAAATCCATTGTCCTTATCTAAAGATCTCATATCTTTGTTCACAAATTGGCTACCCCCATCAAATATCAAAACTTTTGGCACCCTGAACCTAAGCAATAATATGATCTCTCACAAACTTACAGACAGTCTTGTTGTCTGCAGTTCTGGTTGGGATAGCCTCCACCCACCTGGATAAATAATCAACCGCCGACAATATGTACTCATGTCCTTGGCTGTTGGGAAAGGGACCCATAAAATCTATACCCCATGCATCAAAAACATCACAAATAATCATCGGTTGCATGGGCATCTCATCTCTCTGCCCAACTATCCCTCCCATCCTTTGACAGATAGGGAACGACCGTACAAAGTCAATAGCATCTCTAAATAAGGTCGGTCAATACAATCTACATTGAAGTACTTTGTGAGCGGTTCTCTTTCCCGAATGGTGTCCTCTAGCCTCAAGTGAATGACAATATGTGAGGACACTCTGGTATTCCTCCTGAGGAATACACCTTCTCCAAACACAATCCGGTCCTTCGAAGAAAAGGAAAGGATCGTCCCAGTGGTATGTCCTCGAATCCGACTTCAGTCGATCAATGCTGCTCCTAGTCCAACCATGGGGAACCTGCTTGGAGAGAAGATAGTTCACCATGTTGGCATACCACGGGAGTGAGTTAATAACACAAATTGACTCATCTGGGAAGGTCTCTCTAATCCGCTCATAATCAGGAGAATCCTTAAGTTCAATCCGAGAAAGATGATCACCCACAACATTCTTCACTCCAGGTTTACCTTTTATCTCCAAATCAAATTCCTAGAGAAGTAAAATCCACCTAAGAAGACGCGCCTTCACGTCCTTCTTTTCCATTAAGTATCGAATGGTTGTATGATCAGTATATATTGTCACCTTAGAGCCCAAAATATATGATCTGAACTTCTCGAGGGCCCATACTATCGTGAGCATTTCCTTTTCAGTCACTGTATAATTCTTCTGTGTAGGATCTACTACTTTGCTCGTGTAATGGATCGCAAACGGAATCCCTTCTTGTCGTTGTCCTAACACAGGGAGGCAAAGGAACAACTTAGGGCAAGTCCGGGGTCGAACACAAAGAGGCAAAGGAACAACTTGGGGTTAATTTGAAAACTTAGGTCTAGATTTCCAATGCCTATTTTTTTAGATTTTTTTAATGCAAAATGAATGACAAATACAAGATGCGGCTAGATTAAGACAATAAGAAAACACACAACTAGGCCAAATTAATTTTAATATCAAATCAATTCACGTCAACCAAATTGTATTTTTCCTAGAATCCTAATCCAATGTTGAATGCAAGACACATTTTTTTGTATTTTTAGGAATTAAAATGCAACAAGTAAAAATGCACACTTTTTATGGGTATTTTCATAATTTTTCACTCAAACAGTAATTAAAAATCATGAAAATTTTACTGTAATGAAAGCATGATGCAAGGAAGCTACAGTAATATTTTTGGAATGTTTTGACAAAATATAATTTTTTTATGGGTTTTTTAGTTAAAACAGAGTGACAGTGAGTAAATAATTCTTAATAAATACACAATGTCAAATTAATTAGAGTGTGAATTATCTCAAAAAGGCAATCCAAGAGACTTGAAATTTTATGAGAAGAACGTATGTGGATTTATTTAAAAATCAAATACTAAAATTACTCTGCAATTTATTTCAAGCACAAGACAACTCCACTTTAGATGAAATTTGGATAGTAATTCAATCAAATATCAAGGCATCATGTCTAATTTTTGTGGAATTTTTAGAGCAACTTTGTGTCAGTTATTTATTTAAGAGCACAGAATGGGTAAAATATGTAGAATTTTAGTTAAACAATTTTAATTAATAACCCAAATATCATAAAAATATAAATAAATATCCATGTGGTAGAGAACTAGTTGCTCAACATGAAGACATTTTTCATTGAAAAAAAAGATGCAAGATTGAGGTCCAAATTAATCTATAACGAAAGGAGTGTTCGTGCAAATTCTAGAAAATAACTTACAAAAGAAAACATGCACAGGGACTGTTTTGTAATTACATAAAGATGACAAGATATGTATGCACTTTTTACAATAAAAAATTGAGGAAAATAAGACCATCTTCTTCCTTCTTTCTTGCTGGACGATGGGAGAAACCCAAAAGGGGATGGGCGACGGCGAGGCCGCGCACGGCCGTACGTGCAGCGGTGCGTCAGAGGCAGAGGCGGTGTGATGGCGGGCGGAGGACGACGCGGGGAGGTGTCGCTCGCTGCGGCGGTAGAGGAGGGAGATGGGTTGCGGTCGTGGACGGCTGGGGGCGGAAGGGCCGGCGAGGACGCAACGGAGGGGCGCGAGGCGACCGCGCTGGCTGGTGGTGCGGCGGCGAAAGGCGTAGGCGGAGGCGGGCGGCAACGGTGGGAGAGGGGCGGCCGGCGTTAAAGGTGGGGGCGGCGGCCAAGCCGCTCCTGTTGTCTTTTTTTTATTTTCTGTTGTACTAAAGTTTTTTAATTTATGTTTTTTTCTTTTTTTATTTTCTTAGAACAAAAGGAAAAGAAGAAAATAAAAAAAAGGGATGTAATGATGGTGGTAATGTGATAAAGATATAAACAAATGAAGGATTTTGGGTGGTGAATTTGATGTGCTAAAAAAATTACAAAAGTAACAAAATGATAAAATGAGAAGAAAAATTACCTACAATGGAGACGATCGCCTATGAAGTGTTCACAAGAGCACAGTCTTCGCTCAAATCACCGATGAGCGATGAGCTCGAGCAACGCACGGATGTGGCTGTGATGTTGGCCAAAAAACCAACGGATCTCACCGGAGAGAGGGTTGTCGTCGCTCGACCGCGGTTGCGTCGCTGTCACTGATTCAACTCTGGGAATTAGGCTCTCCTCACATAAAGATGGATCAAGTGCAAATTGAGGAGGATGGGATGTATATAAAGAGGATGAAATGAGAGGTTATTAAAGTGGTGAGAGGTTATATTATTAATGGAGTGGAATGGTAGTTTTAAAAAATGGTGGGGTTGAATGGAGGTTGGTGGTAGAATTGAATGGTGGTTATTGTAGAGAATGTAAAATAAATAAATAAATAAATAAATAAATAAATAAAATAAAGTAGGCTACTTTAAATACAATAAAAAATATAAATAAGGAAAAATAGTGGAGAATTTACAAGGGAATACATACAACATGTACTTTTTTTGTTTGCTTTTCTAATATGTATTTTTTGTCTTTTTAATAAGAGATATTTATAATGGAAAAATACAATAAAATAATACGATCAAAATACAACACAACCATGATTTTTTTGTTTTTTTAGTAATTAGGAAAGATAAAGAATGAATAAATATATGCATAATATACAATGTACATCTAGGTCCTAAAACCCAACTTTTGCAAATGAGCTCCGATTTTATTGAAACAACTTCCGTTGGATAGATAATTTTTTAACTTGAACTTTAAAAGTGAGTTTGGTGAATTCGGAGTTCATACGGAGTGGGAATTTGGCTTAGAAGTTGGACTTTACGGTTTTTTTTCTCTTTGGGAACTAGGAGCATTTATAAGAGATGAAATTTGTTTTGTATTTTTGTATTTTTGTATTTTTATATACATTTTTATGAATAAGTTAGATAAAGAATTACCAAAAAAGTAGTTAAAATGAAATTATTAAAAATTCATGAAGTTTTGGGCTATTTACAGGGATAAAACTCCTTTATTTTTGCGGTATTTTATGGGTAATTTATTTTGTACAATATAATATACAATAATTAGTGTGTTTTATTTACAAGAGTCATTTTATTAATTTATTTATTTTATGGATAATTATTTGGGATTTTACTCATGGATTTTGCTAAGATCAAGATATTGAGATGATGAATCGTGGATTCATCAGTGGACAACATAAGGAATCCCTTCTCTCATTTGTCCTAACACGGCCCCAACGGCAAAGTCCTAAGCATCTGTCATGGTCTCAAAAGTAGAGACTAATCTGAGGCTTGTAGGATAGGAGCATCCATTATTTTCCTCCTTAGGAGCTCGAAGGCCTCAAGACACCTATGATCTACGATGAACTCTGTGTCTTTCCGTAAGAGCTCTATTAGCGATCGGGCAATCTTTGAGAAGTCCTTTATGAATCTGCGATAAAATCGACATGCCCAAGGAATGACCACGCTTGTTTAATGTTGGTTGGTGGTTGAAGTTTCTTGATCTTATCCACCTTGGCATGGTCAACGTCCATTCCCCTTTTGGAGATGACATGCCCCAACACAATGCCCTCTCGAACCATAAAACGACTCTTTTTCTAAGACATCATCAGATTTAATTCACTACACTTTTTGAGGAATCGATCCAAATGACATAGACAAGTATCGAACGAGTCGTCGTCGACCGAGAAGTCATACTGGAAGAATTCCAGGAAATCTCCTACCATCTCAGCAAATATTGCAATCATGCATCTCTAGAAAGTCCCCAGTGCATTACATAACCCAAAGGGCATGTGTTTGAAGGCATACGTACCGAATGGACATGTAAAGGTAGTCTTTTCCTAGTCCTCTGGAGCTATAGCTACTTGGTTATAGCATGAGTACCCATCTAGAAAGCAGAAGAATTCTTTCCCTGCAAGTCTCTCTAGGATCTGATCTATGAAGGGTAAGGGGAAATGATCCTTCTTCGTTGCGGCATTCAAGCATCAGTAATCCATACAGACATGTCACAACGTGGGTACTCACATTGCAATCTCCTCTCCGTTCGAGTTGGTGACTGTCTGAAGTCCCGCCTTCTTAGAGACTACATGAAGTGGTGCCACCCACTTTGAATCAGAGATGGGATATATAAACCGCGCATCACACCATTTTTCAATTTCCTTCTTGATCGCATCTCGTAAGTTTGGATTCAACATGTACTGAAATTCGCAAGAGGGTTTAGCACCTTCCTCAAGGTAAATATGGTGTGAGCACAAAGTGGGGTTAATCCTGCGAAGATCAAACACGCTCCAACCTATGGCTTTGCGGTTCTTTTCAAGAATCTCTGGCAAGCGAGATTCTTGTTCTCCAGTCAAGCTAGAATCTATAATGACCGGAAACTTCTGAGGTAAGCCCAAAAGGAAGGCATATTTGAGAGCGGTGGGTAATGGTTTGAGTTCAGGTAATGTGTGGTCATCAAGAACATCTAGCTCAATCAACTTTGGTTCTGTGATGATAATGGATGGATCTGTCTCTGAAATACTAGCCACCAACTGAGTCAGCTCTAGAGTCAGATCGTCAAAAGTGTCCAAGCAGTCGGCAAAGGCCACATATGACTCGTTATCCTCATCCTCTAATTAACCTGGAGGGAACATAGACATTATCCTCTCCCAGTGAGAGGTACCTATCAACCCAAGATGTCTACTATTGACAATGATCAACTGAGTCAACTCTGTAGCACTCAGCTTCTGACAAGAGATACTCTATATTGCTCTCTGAATCAGGCCTCTGCCATTTTGTTTGCTGCATCTCTAATTCTACACATTCACCATGTGCATGAAAGCGTGCCTACCCCAGAGTATAATCAAAGATAACTTAGGTCATCCTTAAAAAAGGGTAACAAGTATGATCCGGAAATCTTGCCATCTTCGAGGACATTCCATGTCTAGGACCATGAAGTCCATCTTGTATTGCTTCCCCTCGATGTTAAAGATAACTCACTTTAACATTCCTTTAGGACTCTTAATAGATCAGTCTGTGAATTGTAAGAGTGCCCTCGATTTCTTTAGAGGTTCTAATCAAGACAGTCTAAGAGGGAATACGGTAGTAAATTGATAAAGGATATGTTATTGAGTAGAGTGCGGGCAAATGATGTGTTAACGATCTAACTGGTGACAAAAAGGGCTCCTAGATCTCTCTTCTTCCTTGGAATCGCATTACGAATCACACATGTAGTGGATATGGACAACACATGTTTCATTGTTCGAGTATTCTTTTGTCTGCTCGTCCTGATAGGTGTGCATCTCGCCTTTAGGTACTTCTTGAATGCGGGAACCATATCCACTAATTGATGGAAAGGTATTTCAACTTTAACATTCTCATTGCACATCTTTTCCATCTCTAAAATATTAGGATCATTTTTTGAGTGTTTTCTTCTTTCCTTTAGATAAAGCCTGAAAGAAAGAAATGGGAGGCTCATGATTTGAAATAAAAACATCAGCATCTGAGTTCTTATTGGAAAATTTTAGTTGTACATGACTCTGACTTGGACTCGTAACAGGAATCGGACTGGACTGACATGCATGAAATGGAACTGAAACTGAAGATGGAAAAACTGCTGGCGATGCATCCAAGGTGGTCTTCTCATCTCCCGAAGAGTCGATGCTCGCGATCGTGCTCAATGTTGCTTTATTCTTCTTTTTGGACTTTCTTGACCTTTTAGATTTTTGGGGATTCAATTCCCCTTGGTGATTCTGAAGATGCTGCTGGTGATGATGATCCTCCTCCTCTGAGCTATCCATAGGGGCTAGCTCATCAGTATCCTCCACTCCATCTTGTCGTGCCTGATTAGGGGTCTGCACGGTCCTACCACTCCTGAGAGTAAGGTGGTGAATACCATGCGATAGGATCTCATGATCTGATTCTAAAGAATCGTAATAGTACACCTGATCCTTCTAGCGATTTTGTCCTTGGTTCAAGTAATTAGGATTAACCTGAACATGTGCTGGGATGGAGGTCTTGGGTGCGGTGAACTCATTACACTATCGTAAAAGTTGATTGATGAGGATATTTTGTTGATGAGGGGGTTGATACTGGCGATATTGAGGCTAAGGGGGATATTGTGGGAGCTGCTGCTGGTGGTGTTGTGTAACATTGGTATCATTGGTGTACTAGATCCCATTCACCTCCCATTCTTGTGGGGATTCATCGGTGATTGTCTTGATGGTTGTCTCAGTGAACTGGCTCTCATGGATCTCAGGCTGATACGGAGTCCATGTACTGTAAGACCCTTGTATGGGTTGCTCCTGAATATGTTGCACTCGATAGATGGGGGTAAGAGGTGCATATGGGGTAGGTATCTTGAACTTAGATACCCTATCAACTAATTTTGCCACTTGTTTTAGAAGCTTGGAGAGGTTTTCCCATTCAATGAGCTTGTGTATTTCGCTCACCTTCTTCTCGATCTGGTCAACCATAGTTAACGTATCACTGATTATCCCCATGCTAGGGAGTCGGTCGTTTTTTAGATCGACAACAGATGTTCTTGCCACCTTCTGAGATACTCCAGGGGGAGGTGGCTTGTCATAAGCCCTGCTTGATGACCTAGTATGACTGGTCTCTGCCATCTGCTCTAAAACCATCCCGACCGGGTCGGCTCCTTTTTTCAGATAGTTGCCTCCACAGGAGGCATTCAACAATCCTTGGACCTCAAGAGTCAGACCACTATACAGGTTGTGGACCAAGATTGGTCGGTCAATATCATGACCCGAGCATTTCTGAATCAGGTCCTTGAATCTCTCCCATGCCTCGTGGAAAGGCTCATGGGACATCTGCATGAAACTTGATATTTAGGACCTCATCTGATTAGTTCTACTCAATGGATAGAACTTCTTGAGGAATAGTTCCTTCAATGCATCCCACGTAGTGACTACCCTCCCTAAATTCTTTAGCCAATAAGTAGCCTTGCCTGCTACAACAAAGGGGAAGGCTCTAAGACGTATGTAATCCTTTGCTACACTAGGTCGTCCTAGATTGTCACATACCATTGTTCGACATGCGAGCCCACGACGAGCCATTATGTAATAAATGTTATTGCACTTCACTCCTTAATTTAAAATGAAGAATAACTCATTTGTATAATAGGTCCCTTAGTACAATTAGGATTATGTACCATGGTCATCTTAATGATCATACAGTTGTTGATTCAATTATTGAATCATAGAGGCTAGTGCTTGGATAAATATCTAAAGAGTTAGATTGAGGACTCATCAAGCACCGTCAAATGATTTTTAAGAGATGATCTCCAGCCTAAATAGGAGATGGCAATCTTTTCTCACATAGGTTGATATCTGACCGACCTCTTGATGCAGGTCCTCTGCATGGGAATAGAGATTCAGAGGCGTCAGATTAGTTAGGTCAAAGAGTTGACTTAACGAGATAGAGATAACCAAAGTCCTATGTTGTATGTCGTCATGATATAGGCATACATCCTATGACCGGAGACAGATGTGTTACTATATGTCTGAGTATGTACATTTGGCAGACTAATATGTTGATGACCTAACCAAAGTCTATACACCAGTGCGCTGGTGTGCATGCAAGGGCATATGAGTAATACGATCTCTCAAAGGGATCGTACAAGTTCATTACTGAACTGGAAGACATGAGCTCACTCATGAGATATTGAGAAGAATCAAATTCCGTGCACGGATCGTCTCGCTTTGGAAGCTTGATTGAGTTGGTGGGTTTGATATATACTTTTGGAAAGGATATGATCAACACCTGGGTATGATATATGTTTTTGGAAAGTATATAATCGATACCAACTCCCAATGATCAAATGAGAATCTTAATGATAAAACCCTGAAGGAGACAGTCTAAAAGAGATCTAAAACTTCGGGTTTAATCTAGGTCTTCCAGTATGCAAGATGTACAGGTATTGGGAATACCTGAGGGTGATGTGATCATAAACGATTGTATAACCATGACGCTTCCATTCCTAAGGAGTGATGAAACGGGTCTGGATTTTAGTGACTCCTCTCAATAGCTAAGTGATATGATCTTGATCCAATTGTTGGACATTGACTACATGTGATTCAGATACAATAAGAAGATTAGATCTACGGTCTTGATTTAATCAAGCATCTATGGGAGGTCCATAAGATCTGGATTTGAGATTTGATCTCATTATCCAAGTCACTATACGTGGAACAATACAATCGCCATGTCCTTATCTCCAAGTATCCACGGAGAAAGCGCATTATCCTTGAAAGAGTTCATGGATAATTTCATGTTGATATATGTATCCAAGCATCGAGAGAATTGACAATTAAATGTGATTTAATTATCATGGATAATATGAATTTGATTCATATTATAAGGAGAGCTATCTGAGATAAATAAATGTGATTTAATAATCAAATATATGAATAATGTGAATGTGATTCATATTATTTTGGTAAATGAGAATAGAGATCCAAGATGATTAGATACGATTTAATTATCATGGATATGAATAATATGGATGGCACTATCCATATTAATCATATATTGTAAATGTGATTTATAATATATTCGAGAGAGCATATTATAATTTATATTTGTTGACTAATTATTGATATGATTGGATTCACATTTGATGATTAATTAAATATAATTTACATTTTATTTTAGGTTGTGAATAAGATTCACATAATTTCAATGGCATGATTGATATTTTTCATAAGATAATTTGGAATTATTTTTTGGTGAAAATATTGTCGACAAGAGTCATAGGAGATATCATGAGATAATGAGATCTCATGATATTTTGGGGAGATTGATCTATTCCTCCCAAGAGGAGTGAACGGCTACAACTCTCCATGTGGAGAGGAGTAGCCGTCCCCTCTCTTTTAGGGATGGGAGTTGGTCTTCTCATTATCCTATCTCTAGTCAAATGTGATTTAATTTAAGATTAATTATATTGATTTATCAATAGTAATTAATTTAAATTAAATCACTTGTTGTTGTGTTTTTACAACAACATCTTAGCCATTGAAAGAAACACAAATCAATCTCATCCATTGATTATGTGTTGCACATGGATTGGGATCCATGGGTTCTCAAAACCCTATATAAGAAGAGGCATCCATTGCTCTTCATATGACATAAGATAATGAATGCTCTCTCATTCTCTCCCTTTCTACATATGCCAAGCCTTTCTCTCTCTTATAATGGTTGTCCACCATGGAGCCATTGTGAAAGTCATCATCAACGCAGCATCGTCGTTATGCTGCTGGATCATCTACTCGTGGATCTCCATCTCCTTCGGTGCATCTCTCTCATGAAGAAGATGTTGGATTTCGTGTGATGAGATCAGGAGATCCGTCGCTTGGATCATCAACTTGGATTGCGAGAAGGGTGTGTCTCATCAACATGCTCGCAAGCGTCTCCTTCGTCGGATCGGACTTGAGACAGGAAGTCTGTTCATTTAGAGACTCGATCGCAACCACGCTTCAAGAGGTAAATCTTATACCTATTTGTGGTTAAGATGAAATGATCTAAGAAGTGTTCTTGGATCATGTGGTTTCAATATATTAAAAAATTCTAAATTCTGTTGCCCGGAGCGACTAGTGCGACTAATCGTTCCCGATCGCATACGATGCAATCATCACGCTTCCGTAATGCACTTGAGGATTTTGCCATATCCTTCAAGTGGTATCAGAGCCAGGTTGTCGAAGGTTTTGGATAAGATCCATGAACCTATGAAGATTTGGGCTCGATAGGGTTCGTGTAGCATTTCAATTTTCGCAACCATGTTTTGTGATAATTTTTCGGCCCTGTTTGAAATATTTAAAAACACAAATATCACTTGGATAATTTTCCCCATTAAAGAAGGAAATCTTAGAATTTGAGTTTGCATGATTTGGAATCTGATAACTCAAGATATGATCTTTTTAATAACTATATGTCCATTGTTTTGGGGATGGCGATTAGTGACGAATTAAAGAGTTAATTAAGGGTTCAAAACGCCTGAAAATGCATAATTATCACTTGGATTCTGTTTTAAATCAAATTGGCGAACAAAATAAATTTAGTTTGCATTAATTAGATTTAAATTGATCAAGTTATGTTGATTTTAGTGAGTAGGGGTCACTGCTGGAAATTAACAAACTTGATCATGAACCTTGTGATTGTCATTCAAATAAATTAATGGAAATTAATTGTTAATTTTCTTAAATGATTATCGATAAATATTTGTGAAATATTTAAAGATGATAATTATTTCCTTGAATGTCATTGCATTAACCAAAATGATAAGATAATTGATCTTGATCACAATTGGTTAATACGAAATTTCCAACAAACATTGTTTTCATGAAAACTCTAGTTTATCCTACAATAGTTGTATGACAACTTTTACATGCAAAACCTTATTGCTTGAATAGGATTGGAGATTTGTTTAGCAAATCTCCTTATAATATTATCAAAATGTCTTTGATGTATATTATATGGTATAACTTCGGTTGAAAAAGAGATGAACATCTCAAGTACAAAGTGATTGACTCGACATTCTTTTTTCTCGAGGTGGATATTGTGCCTAGTCGGGGAGTGTTGGGGTAGCAGGTTGCACCATGTGTGGTCTGTCCCACTCCTGTTGGTAATGGCCATGATAGCGGGTAGGGAACGAATGATGCTTGAGAGATCATGATGTATTTTCTAATTATTAAATTCAAATAATACGTATTTAAGATAATACCATAATACAAGTAACAATTAAAATATTTATTGAATATTAATTGGATCATTAATTTAATATGATTAGATTAATTGGAATCCAATTAAAATTTAAACACTCTATTTTTAATAGAGTTGTTATTTCCCTTGGAAGAATTCATAATGAATCATATGGTTAATTGAAATTTGAATATGAGGTGGAGGATCACATGAGTGACATCCATGATCTCCCGTCAAGGTGAAGGGTTCCGTCGCCATATATTGTATGTAGGAGACGCATGTCCGAAGTGACAGCTCCGGCATCCAATCCATTTGGGTCGGGCTCTTCGCTTCTCGAAAGAGTAAGGTCGTATGCGTAGTGACCCTAGTATCGGGTCCTCATATTATTGGGGTGATATTGGATTGCGCATGGCGAATATTAAGTCTGTTGACGGTTGGTTCAATTAATGACAGGTCAATATCACCTTAGGGGTGGTGGGCTCGGGTGTTAAAGACCGAATTAGGAAATGCAAGTTGGACTTGCAAGGCGGAATGTGTTCCCGCTTCTTTTTATGCGAGTTATAGGTTCTCATATTATTGGGATGTAATAAAGATAAGGAAGGAGATCACAGATCTTGCTTGAGATATAATGGTAAGTATATCTCTTACAATGAAAGTGATTAAGGAAATGAACTTTCAGTGTTGACAAGGCAACACAACTTTGATATAAAAATTCCTAAATCAAAGTAAAATATGTATATATAAATATATACGCTTATGCGAATTTCTTATTTCAGATAATCCTTCATTAAACTCACTCAATGTTATACTCAATAATAACCAGTAAAATGTCATGGATTGGACTCATGATGCAGATATTGTACTTGCAGTTGGACACATAATGTATGTGGTTGCAATGTGCAAGTTTCCTCATAATAATGAGGAATGACAATTTAATAGACAATAGGACTACAACCCTAGGGTTTGTGTGTCTCTATAGTCTTAATCCTTCATCGAGTGTACTTTGAAAGTGACATGTCGATGATAATTGTCAAATTAATCCTTATAAAATCAAAGAAGATGTTTTGGCATACATATGTGCTCTCAACATTTAATCATGAATGACATGGTTCTCTGCATTATGCAGAATGGTAGCTCGAAATAGATGATGTATTCAAAATGTTTGAATACCTATCTGAACCAAAGTTTTTGAGTTAAGATGAATACAAAATGATGAGTGTCATCATTCTGCTATCTATACTCAAGTCATTCATGAAGCTTCATAATAATCATATTGTATGAATTAAATGAAGCATATATAAATGTTTAAATCTCTCATTTTGAAATCCTTTTGAATTCAACATAAGAGATCCTTTATCTTATTCAATGGTTGTTTATAGATGAAGGGAGCGCAGTGGAAGCATGGGTCGGACCCAAGTAAAAAGGAAAGTCAAAGAGTTGACCTACTTATGTGACTTCCATATGGCATCCAAATAGTTGGATGAATGCCATACTGCAATAAGTCGATATATTGATAGTATGACTATCTGGACTATCTAGGATCCTTAGAGAAGGACCAAGATAGTGCATCGAAATAATCTACATCTACATTTATCATTGAAATTGACTTTCTTATAAAATAAGATCAAAGTCTGAAATTATATCTCTTTCTTCTAATGACACTTGTAATTGTTGTGTATCTTTTAGAAGACTAGAAACTTAATCCTAAGGTTTCATAGTCATCCACACGGACGTTGATGTAATTGTTGCAACAATCTCTGTTGGGTAGATAGAATTCATATTTTCAGTGGGAGAGTCCTTGGTCTTAGAGGATGTTTCTATGACCTAGATATTAGAATACATTCATTGTTGGAGATGAACATGTATCCTAGAATAGGCCTATCATAAAGAGTTATGATAGTGGACTCTACTAAATTAGAATATTAATGAAAGTTCATTAACATTTATAATGCTGAAAATTAAACCTTCATAGATCAATAGGAGGATGAAGATCATTTGACAATGATCCGGCATCGAGTCTTGGACATATGTCCATTGATATGATCGATAGACTAGTGAGATATTGAGCTTTAGATTGTCTAAGGGTTCAAGTCTGACATACTTATGAATATTGTATTCAAAGAAAATATGTCCAATACACTCTTCTCTGAGAATTGCGTAAGATGCCAAGGTATTCAATATCTTATACATATTGATGTATGTTGATCATGTGTATCATAATAAGAATTGATTATATGTGATATCATTCAATGATTATTTGTGATAAGAGATTCCTTCCTTTCACCTTAGAAACCTTTGAAATGTTCAAAGATTTCACAATTTTGGTTTAGAACCAAAGTTTGAAGGAAGATGAAATGAATTTGATCTAACCTAGGTAGCAAGTACCTATTAGATGAATCCAAGGAATACCTTATGGAGATAGGAACATCATTCCTATCTCACTTCTCCTAACACACCTAAACTCAATAGAGTTGTAGGGAGATACAATTAGATCATGTGTGACATGATTTGATAAATGATTAATCTTAGCATAATTATATCTTAGTTTCTAAGATATAAATGTAGTAAAGACTACAATATATATCCTTAATAAAGTTCCATGCAAGTAAGCTGGAATCTAGCACTAGAGAGTGTTACTTCATTAGGAAAATAAAGAATTGTATTGGATGCCTACCTTATGACCTTGATATTCTTAAAGAATTTCATCTCTAAGAATATGATTCTAAGATGATGACCTTCTTAAGAATCAAGATTAAAATGAAGTGAAGGAACTCATTGAATCTTGAGAAGATAATGAGGTTCCTTAAATCGGAAACTAAAAGGACAACTAAAGATGAAACACTAATACCTCTTCAAATGAGTTTGAAGATGAATTCCATGTGCCAGATAAGTCTAACAATGATCTGACTTCATATGATGAAGCTTCTGAAGATCATGACATGGAGAGATGGATGTTAGCAGTAAAGTCTAAATGTATACTTCATATACAAGTGTTGTATATGGACCCTCGAGGATCCACCTATAAGGGTAAGACCTGTTAAGATGTAAATGGATCTTCAAGAGAAAGAGGGAACCTGATGAGAAGGTAGAGACCTTCAAAGCGCGGATCTTATCCACAAGATACACACCAAAGAAAAGACATCGCTTGCGATGAGACTTCTTCTTCAGTGACCATGCTTAAACCCATCAGAATATTGCTAACTATAGCTGCACAGCTTGACTTTGACATCTTTGAGATGGAAGTCAAGATTGGATTCCTCTATGAATACCTCTCCAAGGATATTCATAAGTAAGGATATTCATAAGTAGTAGCCCCAGCGCTTCATGTTTGAGGAAAGCAAGGTGTGCAAGTTGAATAACTCCATCTATGGACTCAAATAAGCTTCTTATAGTTGGAATATAAGATTTGATGAAATTGTAAATGTTATGATTTCAAATAGAATCTTGATGAACCACGTGAAGCTTAGTGGGAGTAGTACTAATGTGTTCATCGTGCTAAATGTAGATAATATCCTAATCATTTTAGAATGATATAAGGATTATAATAAGTGTTTTATGATCTGGCTATTTCATACCTTGAGATATGATCTCAAAGGATACCTCTTAGATCTTAGTTTTGAAGTTGTTCAGAAGCAAAGAGAAGAGAGAGAATTGTGATTGCCACATTATTAGTACATCCTGGATATATTCTATCCAAGGAAGGCTCCTTTCCATTAATATTTGGTACTGACCAATCTGAAGGGATAGCATATCAAGTGTTGATGATGCTAAAACTTCTTGCCCTTGTGCATCGGTTGCTAGAAGCCTGGTATGTGCTAAATATGTACGGAAAGCCAGATGTCTGCCATGAAGTGGGAGTAGTAAACTGTTGCTAATCCCACTATGGAGATAAAACACTTTGTTGCAGTAATAAAACAATATCTTCAAATATCACAAGACTTAGAGATAATGATCTCAAAGTTTCATCATCAAGAACCTAAGACTTTATAGATAGTGATCTAAAAAGTCTTAACTGCAAATACCTTTGGAGATAGAGATCTCCAGGAACAAGGGTATTCATATAAGGATAATTAAAATACACACTGGTTATAACGATTGTTGAGTTGTAGCGTCAAAGACATTATGTCTGCCTCAATATTGAGTATTGGTTGCATAAGATGCAACATTTGCATTAGATGCGAGCACTGCTACTAAGGGATATGCAGGTGCCATAAAAGGACTTGGCATAGTTTCTCGGGAACAGAGTGACTGATCAGATTGCCTGGCTATATTAAATAGTTTATGATTGTCACGTGAGTATGGATTTAAATGATTAGCCCATTGATGGCTCTTTGGGCTAGTGGGAGATTGTTGGACATGCGAGCCCACAGTGAACCATTATGAAATAAATGTTATTGCAATTCACTCCTACTGAAATGAAGAATAACTAATTTGCATAATAGGTACCTTAGTACAATTAGGGTTATGTACCATGGCCACCTAATGATCATACAGCTGTTGATTCAATTATTGAATCATAGATGCTGGTGCTTGGATGAATATATAAAGAGTTAGATTGAGGACTCGTCAAGCACTGTCAAATGATTGTTAAGAGATGATCTCTAGCCTGAATAGGAGATGGCAATCCTTTATCACATGGGTTGATATCGGACCGACCTCTTGATGCAGGTCCTCTGCATGGGAATAGAGATTCAGAGGTGTCAGATTAGTTAGGTCAAAGAGTTGACTTAACGAGATCGAGATAACCAAAGTCCTATGTTATATGCCATCATGATATAGGAATGCATCCTCTGACCGGAGACAGATATGTTACTATATGTCTGAGTATGCACATTTGGCAGACCAATATGTTGATGACCTAACCAAGGTCTATACACCGTCGTGCTGGTGTACATGCAAGGGCATATGAGTAATACGATCTCTCAAAGGGATCATACAGGTTCATTTACTGAACCGGAAGGCATGAGCTCACTCATGAGATATTGGGAAGAATCAAATCCCATGCACGGTCGTCTCGCTTTGGAAGCTTGACTGAATTTGTAGGTTTGATATATACTTTTGGAAAGTATATGATCAACACCTGGGTATGATATATGTTTTTGGAAAGTATATGATCGATACCAACTCCCAATAATAAAATGGGAATCTTAATGATAAAACCTTGAAGGATACAGTCTAAAAGAGATCTAAAACTTCAGGTTTAATCTAGGTCTTGCAGTATGCAGGATGTACATGTATTGAAAATACCTGAGGGTGATGTGATCATAAACGATTGTATAACCATGACTCTTCCATTCCTAGGGAGTTATGAAACGGGTCTGTATTTTAGTGACTACTCTCAGTAGAGAAGTGATCTGATCTTGATCTAATTGTTGGACATTGATCTGAATGTGATTCAGATACAATAAGAAGATTAGAGCTATGATCTTGATTTAATTAAGCATAAATGGGAGGTCCGTAAGATCTGGATTTGAGATTTGATCTCAATATCTAAGTCACTATACGTGGAATAATACAATCGCCATGTCCTTATCTCCAAGTATTCACGGAGAAAGCGTATTATCCTTGAAAGACTTCATGGACAATTTCATGTTGATATATGTATCCGAGCATCGAGAGAATTGATAGTTAAATGTGATTTAATTATCATGGATAATATGACTTTGATTCATATTATAAGGAGAGTTATCTGAGATAATTAAATGTGATTTAATTATCAGAGATGTGAATAATGTGAATGTGATTCATATTATTTTGGCACATGAGAATAGAGACTCGAGATGGTTAGATACGGTTTAATTATCATGATATGAATAATATGGATAGCACTATCCATATTAATCATATATATTATAAATGTGATTTATAATATATTAGAGAGAGCATATTATAATTTATATTTGTTAATTAATTATTGATGTGAATTGGATTCACATTTGATGATTAATTAAATAATAATTTACATTTTGTTTTGGGTTGTGAATAAGATTCTCATAATTTCAATGGCATGATTGATATTTTCCATAAGATAATTTGGAATTATTTTTTGGTGAAAATATTGTCGATAAGAGTCATAGAAGATATCATGAGATAATGAGATCTCATGATATTTTGGGGAGATTGACCCATTCCTCCCAAGAGGAGTGGACGGCTGCAACTCTCCATGTGGCGAGGAGTAGCCGTCCCCTTTCTTTTAAGGATGGGAGTTGGTCTTCTCATTATCCTATCTCTAGTCAAATGTGATTTAATTTAATATTAATTATATTGATTTATCAATATTAATTAATTTAAATTAAATCACTTGTTGTTGTGTTTTTAAAACTACATCTTAGCCATTGAAAGAAACACAAATCAATCTCATCCATTGATTATGTGTTGCCCATGGATTGGGATCCATGGATTCCCAAAATCCTATATAAGAAGAAGCATCCATTTCTCTTCATATGACATAAGATAATGAATTCTCTCTCTCCTATTCTACACACGCCAAGCCTCTATCTCTCTCTTATAATGGTCGTCCACCATGGAGCCATTGTGAGAGTCGTCATCGACGCAGCATTGTCGTTATGCTGCCGGATCATCTACTCATGGATCTCCATCTCCTTCGGTATGTCTCGCTCGTGAATAAGATGTTGGATCTTGTGTGATGAGATCAGAAGATCCGTTGCTTGGATCATCAACTTGGATTGCGTGAAGGACGCATCTCATCAACGCGCTCGCAAGCGTCTCCTTCGTCGGATCAGACTTGAGACAGGAGGTCTTTTCGTTTAGAGACTCGATCGTAACCACGCTTAAAGAGAAACCTTATACATGTTTGTGGTTAAGATGAAATGATCTAATAAGTGTTCTTGGATCATGTAGTTTCATCATATTAAAAAAATTTAAATTCTGCTGCCCGGAGCAACTAATACGACTAGTCGCTCCCGATCGCATACGATGCGATTCTCACGCTTCCATGATGCGCTTGAGGATTTTTCCCATATCCTTCAACCATTTCAAACTCTTGCAGGAACATGCATGGTTCCCTCTACTGCATTGCCATAAAATTTAGCAAGAGTGTCAAGAAGTGAGGCTTCAATTCTGCAGCATTTGGCAGTACTACCGGCTTAAGCCAGTTCTCGTTCTTTGTGGCACTGGGATTGTAGGCATCTCTCATTGATCCCCCTTATTTCTCAATTGTCCAATTTCCTATCTGAGTAATTCATTTCTCTACTTAGCTTGTACAAGTCTGCCTAGAATGTCCCTCAATGTGTCATGATCACCCTCATCGTCCATGCCCTTCTTGGGAGGCATCTTGCTCTCTTGGTCTTCTTCACATTCAGAATACAAAGGTTTTGAATTAATAGCTAGGCAAGAAGGTGATCTAGAAGCATCGAGGTGAGAGTCTTCCTTGATGTGGTGAGAGAAGAGAGGGTTGGTATGAGTCTTCAGAATCAAAAATAAATTATTGACCTTAGTCTCACAGAAAGAGTGTCCATGAAACCAAGGGAGTTTAGGGGAATAGTGTCCCTGAACCTATGAGGATGATCGCTTTGGAGAGGTTGACGAGAGGCTCATGGAGTCTGATAAAGAATCACTCCAATCTGTCATTCTCTATGTCAAAAGGATAATAGCACGATGTGAACATAGGAGTGATGGGAAGAGTTCTAAGAGCGCAGTCTGTGAACGCACACCTTTAAATGCAAACACAAAGCAAACCCCAATTTCACCAACTCAACATAGTGAAGGCCATGAAGGTTTGGCCAAATTATCTTAACTATTTACTTAGTGATAAATGCAAAATTGGAAAGAGTTAATGACTTGTTAGGTGCTTGTATTTTCCTATAGATTGTCCCGACTCTCACGACTAGTTGTACCCACTTTCAACCAGTATGGGAGTACCTACGGACTGTATGAATACGGTTCAATGTTACTTGAGGACGGTGCCATACACAATGTCCTCTAAACCTCCCACTCTGCTAAGGAAATCCGGACCGTTTACCGGCTACCTGTAAATCCTTACTGAAAAGTGGCTAATCTTTTTTGTAGAATCAGTATTCAATCTGAAAATCCTGGCTTGGATCTATCCAAGTGTTTGCTCCTCTCTCAATTGCAAGTAAAATCAAACAATGAGGGGATTACTCTCCCAAGATAATTTCAATTTTTAATACAATTTTTTTGTTCAAGTTGTATTAGTAGTCCCGATTTTAAGCTTAATTTCCACTAAGTTTAGTCCATCACACAAAGTACACCTAACGGAAAATCCCAATTTCCATTAATCTTATGTTATAAAATCAAGAGAAAGGGAGTCGAGAAAAGCTGATGAAATGATAGATTCAATGATGCATGCTCTGTTAAGAAGACTTATAGTGATCCTCACGATCTTCATATAGGAAGCAATACAGAATTGAAAATTTTATACTAATATGAAATGCGAGCAATCCAACTTTTGTTGCGGGCGAGATGAGTTGTGTGAGGTTGAAGATAATGTTCCAACCGTTCGTTACACAGAAGATGAAGGGTCGATGAAGAGACCATGTGGCAAGAGTCGATAGCAGTGTTTCGTTGTTCACACAGGATCGACAACAGGTAGCGTTCGTTTCGGATTCAAATATACGAAATGGGATGATGTGGTACATTAATTACGATGGACGATTTTGCATCAAATAGGAAATGCTGAGCTATTCTTGTGCAATGAAAAGGAGATAAGTGGAGAGAGAGAGAGAGAGGGGTTACAAATTTAAGGAAAGTGAATCAAGGAGAATGAGAGGGTCACTTGTAATTGTTGGTTTAGTTTGATTCATCGATTAATATATTGGTGGTTGCCAAAATATTTGTTTTTACAGGGGATGCATATAATTTTGAACGTGTAGGTTATGTGTAAAAATAGGTACATAGTGGCATACATTCCTAGGTGTCTTATTCTTTCGTTAATGCATGTTACATGTTGTTGTTTTTAATATTATATAACTATTTGTATTCATAATACTTATGGTTGGCGATTAATTTAAATATTATCCTCGTGAATATGTATCGATTTACTATTATGAAGTAGATATAACACACGTATGTTCTTTATCCATGATTTACTTCTTTAACTTTGTTAAAGTTAACAAGATAGTATTATGTTAGCAAATGTTGTTGTTTTCTATGGTAACTGTTGAGTTGCACATGCAAAAAGATAGGGCTATGGCCGATTTCTTTATATTTTGATTTTGGAATTTATAAATAGTTTCATAGTATATGGCATTGCTTGAGCACAACCGTACATCATTTCATACATCTTAGTATATTTTCTCAAGTATATTACATGTATTCCTATTATTATTATTATTTTATCGACATTTCCATATGTGCATACTCAAAATAATAACACTGTCAATGAATTATCTATTATCTGTAATTACTTCATTTTGAGGTTTTATGTTTGATAAGTGACATTGATAACTTTACGGTTGTTGTTTTGTCAATTTATTTATATTGTGGTTAATATACATGCAAATGGAGTCGGATTTTGCTCAATTCATGTGTGAAAGCATGATGAATATATGATTCATCGGTGTCCTGAGCACAAAGTGTATTATTTTTTAAATCAATTTTGTATTTTTCTTTGTATTTATATGCACAATTTCATACATAGGATTGATTGATTTGGGTATAAAAATAAGAAAATAAAATATGCCCCAAAAGGCTATTCACTGTCAAATCAATTCAGGATTTTTAAGTGTTTTATTACAATTTATCTACCCTATTTCCCCTTACTTTATTCCTTGTCGACTAAATCATCATGATGATTTGAGATTTAGGGTCACTTAGTGTTGAGACTTCATTCTTTTTATTTTCTTTCATTTATGTTTTTATTTGTATTATTAAATATAACATATTATACAATGTTTATTGATTAATAATTGAGTATTATTTTGTATAAACTAATATTATATTCTGTATTTAACTAGAGATTTAAGATCAAAATGAAAGAATAAAGGTGATGAAAAGGAGATCCATTACTTCCCTATACTTACCTTTGCTAGTCCCTAGAAACATTTATGCCAATAAGTGCAGATAAAATAAAGAAAATGAAAAGAAATAAATTGGATTTATTTTAACTTTTAAACTTATCTTCGTAAAATCAAAGTTTGGAGCTCAGTTAGAACTTTAGATTTTAGGTTTGGTCGGAGCCTTATCGGGAAGCGAACTTGAAACTCAACAGCTCTAAGAACCACAAACTCTGCCCAGGTTTCTTCAAAAGTCGGGTCAGAATAATCTATTGCATATGCAATCCCTTATGACTATGAGTCTATCTTGTACAATGTCAATGACATGTAGTTCCTCTCGGCTAAAGCAGTAAAGAGACAATCTTCTCCAATATGGTGACCCTAATTCCCCAATCCAGCAACTCTTTCCTTGAGGAGTAGGGTCTCTAATTTCAAGTGCAACTGACTCAAAAAAGGGGTGGTGGAGAAGAGAATGGGCGGTAGCCATTGTAGCTACCTATCCTAGGATGCTTGACCAGTCAGGCTCACATGAATACTTTGACTTTGAAGCACCAGCTTACTTATTTTCCTATATACATACTCCGATGGGGATTAATTTTTCTTTGAATTTTACCCATCTATTTTTTAAAGTTTTTGATTTTGTATTTTTTATACTAATTACAACAGCATTTACATAAGGACATTTTTCCTCTTGAGCCAGTAGATTATCACTCTTTTGAAGCATGATTTCAACCCAGAGCCTCATGTCCTTGGACCTCGTCGCTACTGCATCGGGTTGGGGAACAATGGCCACAGATTGTGACTCTGTATGTTTCCATTCGCTTGTGTTTCATGCCAGCAAATCTAACCCTCTTCCACTTCAACTGAGTTGAGCAAAGTATAAGGTGAATGTGTGCAAACTAGGTCACTATCAACAGGAGTCGTGCGTGCATTTCGAAATATTCTACTTAGACATATGAACTAAGAATTGTGGTCGCAAATTATTAAGGCTAGTAGACTTGAAGTGCGTCAATTCCAATTCCTATAGGGTTCTAATGATTAAGTGGATTAAGGACCATCCAAGCTCCAATCTTCAAATTTTATTTAGACTAGTTCAATTGTCATTATCAATACAAAAAATGCAAATGTGATGCAATTAAAAAATCTTTTTGTGAAATAATTTTCTAATTTTGAACTTTTTATGGATTTTAGAAAATATTTTGCATTTTTTATGGAATTTTTGGAAATATTTTGCAAATTTTTATGTGTTTTGAATTTTGTAATTTTTAGGAAATTTTGATTAAAGGTTAGTGAAAGAATTATGTGCAGATATTTACATGGGAATGAATCAATATTTACAAGAATTAGATCTAGGATTTGTGTTAGGAATGTATTGTAAGAATAAGTTAGTTGTATTTACAGGTTTTTATATACAAGGCTTGTAAAGAACTATGTAAAAGGTTATCAAAATAATTTAAAAATATTTAACAAATATTTTGAAACATTTTGTTTTGAAAATAATTTTTACAAACATTTTGGAAACATTTACAAGATTTTTGACCATCATTTTGCAAAGATTTTTCAAACAATATGTATAGATTTTTTAAATATTTAAAAAAACAACCATTTCCAAATCATTTGTGAACTGGCTTTTTAAAAAATTTATTCAAACAAATGAAAAAGACTATTGCAAATAAAAAAATTTTACAAAGATTTGAAAACATTTTGCAAAAGTTTTCCACACGACTTTCAAAAGATTTTTCGAATATTTTTCGACCATTTTTCGAATAATCTGCAAATTATTTTAAACCCAATTTATTAATTATTATATACAAAGAATTTTGGAGAATATTTATACTGGTTTATTCTTTATAGTTTATTAATTGTATATCCTTACCCATATAGTATATTAGCCATATTATTCAAAATAAGCAAGTCCAAGTTATAGATAAAGTATGTACAACGTATATACGACCCCCCTATACTTAGCTTAAGCTATGTCCTCATAGATCAGAGAGAAAAAAGAAGACATAACTTGTACTAAGTATAAAAAACTTATACTACAATGACTAAATAATGAAAGAATTAGAAGTCGATCACCCCCCATACTTAAGATCAAATAATACTAAGTATCATACTGTGTACAAAGCAGGGAGGGTCAAGGGATGGAGTAGACAATCAGCAGCTCCACTTGTTCCCCCCTTATACTTAGGGTAAGAGATCCCTAGGTATAGACATGAATATCAACAAGAGAGGAGACATGCAAGGGGACGAATAAAATGATAAAAAGAAAAAAATATGATGCAAAAATGAACGCATCACTTCCCCCTATACTTAGGGTAAGAGATCCCAAAGTATAGGAAACAGCAGGAGGGTTGAAACAGAATGAAGGGAGAACAACTCAATCTACACCCCCTATACATAGGATCAAGTATGTCCTAAGTATAGATATAATTATCAGACAGTAGATCTGGGGCGTAGGACAGATGGAAGACGGAAGGAATAGAAGACGAAACACATATAAACTAGAGATATAGAGTATTGTGGTGCCTCTCAACGAGCGCTAGGTTTTACCTCCCCAGCTTGGCGCAAGTGTTAGAAACATGCTCGTTCTCACGAGGGTCATTGAGGAGATCATACTTAAAGGAGTCACACAAATAATACGATTATGCCTCTGTAGTTGATAGTTCGACAGTGCAGTCAGAGAGTGAAAACGAGTACCTAGAAAGTGTAGTGTCCACCCATAGAAAACCCTCAGGGCATAATGCAAGATGATCAACGGAAAGTGAGGTCATGCTGGAATCTAAACACTCATCCTCGAAACAATTATCGCACTCATGTATCGGGAGGGTGTAAGGTTGAGAGATGGGATTGACAAGATGTGGCATATGATAATTAGGTCCTCTCCTAAAAACGATCATTGGAATGACATAGAAAGTTTTATCAAATTGGATCTATGTGTGTTATGGGGATGGGGAAATCAGGAGGAAAGTAGATCATCTTGTAGGATGGGTGACACAATGCGAGTTCTGAATCTATCTCTTGAGGAACTGACAAAGGCAATACTTCAAGCTCTTGAATCGAGATGTGTAGAACTGACTCAAAGATTGGTATGGGAAAATGAAAACAACAACATTGATATCATCATCCATAATCTGAGTATTCTTAATGATCTCATCCTCAACCTGGTGTACTAAAAAAGAAACCTCAATAATAGCATCACACAAATTGGATCCATGATCCACCGAAGGAAGCACACTCACTCCAGCCTCAAATATGCCCAGCTCAATAATATCAACAGTACCTCAATACGGACCTCATCATACAACACATCATGCCTGAGGGTAGAAGAAGGCAAAACAAGATGGAACAAAGAGGGTGGGTGAGATATATGAGACAAGAATTCTAGATAGGACTCCAACCGTATGTGGGTTGAGGTCAAACTGGCAAAGGCAAAACTGTGGCTCGAAAAGGGAGTCATCTTGAGCCATTCCAAGGATGCATTCGCATCGATGATATGGGTGAAAATAAGCCGCGAGATCTGGCTGAAAGTTGGATATCCCATGATCACAACATAAATGATGAAAAAGGAAAAATGACTCAAGGAATTAAAATTAAGAAAAAGACTCAGGGATCAAAACTCGTAGAAAAGATGAATCGTAACAGGATCCAACGATCGCAAACAAACACCAAGCAAACTCCAAGTCACCGATAGTGAAAACCATAAAAGATCGATTGATTATCTTTTCAATTTAAGAGATAGGTAAATTTCAAACAGTTATACAAGCACACAGGTGTAGTCTCCTAGAGTGATCGTGCTCAAGTCAGCGAACCACGCCTACTTGAACACGAGACAATTTGCCCATGGTCGGAAGCAAGTGCTTGCAACAAGTAAAAATATCCAAGGGCCAACCCAAGCGCTTAGGGCACAAGTCCAGGGAAAAAATTAGTGAAAATATTTACATGTTAATTAATTAAAATTAAGTGAATATTGTATATATAATAAATTTGAATTAATGTGTATTGTACAAGATTAGTTAATTTTGTATTTTCTTCCTTATCTCCTCCTAGTTTATTGTTTGTTGACCAAACCATACTGACTTGATCTCGGGGATTAGGTTATATCAATATATCTTTAAGCTATATTTATATATTCTTTAGTCATCATATACAATATATACATATTTACAATCTACTTTATTTTTTCCTTTATTTTTATTTTTCCTTATTTTTTATATCTTTTAATGCAAAAAAAATATTTTTTATTTATGAATGAGATTTTTATATAAGATGAGAATTAATTCATATTTACATATATTTTTAAGGTTTTTAAGACAAAATATGATAGAAATATTAATGAATCAAGGATTCATCACCTGCATGTTGAACTAATTCATAAATCATTGTATACAGTGAATATCTGCAATCTCAACTCGAAGAAATGTGGTCAGAATAAAAAAGATGATCTGAATAGGCTCTTGGAATTATGTGATTATGTATATGACAATCGCCTGATGTACAAGGAAAAAGGTCAAGCACTGGCACGACCAACACATCCGAAGGAAGACTTTTGAGTCAGGTAAGAAGGTTTGGTTGTTTGATGCAAACTTACGGATATTCCTCGGTAAATTGAAGAGAAAGTGGAAAGGGCCATATATTGTGAAAAATGTACGTGACAACGAAAGTATTTTAATATCAGAATTATCACCTAGCATGCAGTCTTTCATCATCTACGAACAGTTTCTAAAGTCGTATATAGAGCATGACACATTCAAGTCCGTGGTCGATTCCATCAACATGGCATTTGAAGAGGACACTGTAGCATTTACATATTCAGACTTAGAGCAATCCAAAAATATTTTCTTCGATTAATTCTTTCTTTATGTTCCATTTCTTCATTTATTCATTCATCCCATTCATCAGAACTATACTTAGGATGTGCTTCATACTATGTATAGGAGGGATGAGTGAGAACTATCGTAAATAAAAGAGGGACATGATCATCGAAGTAAGCATGGGAAATCTCAAATCCGAGCCAATGGTTCCCACGTGGATAGTAAGCATGGGAAATCTCAAACCCGAGCCAATAGTTCCCACGTGGATAGTAAGATACAAATTGGTTAGAAAATAAATAAGATATATTCTACATCCTTAAATAGAGCGGGAATGAATAGTCCCATATATTGTCATGCACCCCCGACCAAGTCGAACCTTTACCAAAAACGTCAAACCAAAAAATCAATCATGTGCGGTCCACTCGGTGAAACGAGTTCTCTCGCAAAACGGAACCTACTCCACGTGGGTCGTAGGGAAGTGGTTTCGGGAGAATATAAGAGTACTAGGGTGCATACCCGCGCTTCACGGCGTGAGTATTTTTTCAAGATAATGTATAAGAACATATTGGAATCATAATATGTGAAGTATTAACATATTGCGAAGAAATACTAATGAAATGGAAGGTATGCTTTCCAAATAGCATGCTTTATTTTCTTCACTTAAAGATAATGTTATATACAATAAATGGTAGACATCTAATCAAAATAAGTGTACATAAAAGAATAAAAGTTCAAATTGAAAAGGAGAGGAGGAGGTGTTTTGGTAGAAAAAAGTCTATCTGTTTTTTAATTAGTGTTAGTCACATTATAGTTGATATTTATTAGATTTATGATATCGTATGATTTTTAAAAAAACAAACTTTATTGTATTTTTATAATTTCTCTTACATATATCATATATATATTAGTAAAATTTTCATTTTCATTTTTCATCTTATATTTAGATTTATAATATATATTACGATCATTTATAATACAAACATATATTCAGATAACAGATTCTATACATCCCACTGTTTAAATTTATTTATTTAAAAATTATGAATTTTTAATTCTTTTAAAAAATTTTATGAGTTTTTATTTTATGTGTTTTTATGTTATTTTAGTTTAACTATACGTAAAAACTATTTATGTTTAATATATTTTTATCCATTTTACATCTAATATTTTTTATTTCATTTGGTTTTTATTTTATTTTTTATATTATATTTGTTTATTAAGTTCTAATTTTGAAAAAATTAATATTCAAAAGTATTATAACATGTAAAAAATTTTATTATAGCTATCAAAATGCTCAAAAATTATGAAAGAAAATTATTTTTATGCTTTTATATATTTTTAGTAATTTTTATTTTGAAAAGTATTTGGTTTGTTATTTCTAAAAATAACAAAACAAAATGATAAGTTAGACAAAATGAGGACTTAAAGTAAATAGAACCTTAAAACACCAGATAAATTTTGAGGAAATAAATAACTTATATAACACAAAAGAAGAAATAATGAAAGAATTATAATAATTGATTCAAATCTATTTGAACTCATGTATTTACGAAACAATCCATAACTTAAACTATTTTTAAACTTTTTAATATTTAATACTTAAATATCGAATGTTATAAACATAAGTTAATTATCTATTATAGATGATTCAAAATTCATTATAATATATTAATCATGAGTTAATAATATATTATAAAAAATAATATTCATGCAATAGAATATTCAAAATTAGTTTATTCTGAAGGATTCATTTGATATAAAAAATAGTACTTTAAAATTATTACATATGAATGATATCAATAATATTTTTAAAAAAAATGTATTTGATATCAATAATAGTTTTAAAAAATTGTATTTATTTTTTCCAAAATATTAAATTAAATTTAAAAGTAAAATAATACTTCTAAATGGATTTTTTAATATATATTATAAATATTTATAAAAGATATAAATAATATATACTTTGTCCTTTATTTAGTTAATATTAATATATTTTTAAAATTTGAAAGAGGAAATATATATAAAAGGTGGATTGATTGAAAGATAGAAAGTGGAGGAGTAAGAGAATATATAGAGAGGGAGTGAGTGGGTAGAAAGAGAATGCAAAGAGAGAGAAGAAGAAAGAGGAAAAGGTGGATTGATTGAGAGATAGAAAGGGAGGGAGTGAGAGAATATATAGAGAGAGAGAGAGTGAGTGGGTAGAAAGAGAATGCAAAGAGAGAGAGAAAAAGAAAGAGGCGTGAGTGGAGAGACAGTGAAAAGAGGGAAGAGAGAGGGAAACGGTGAATGGGGGTGGGGAATGGGTGTGGGGAAGTTGGGGGAGTGACACGTATCATTGAAAGGGAGAGGTTGTGGGAAAACCCACTAATAGTAGTATTATAGATGTTCACATCTTTCTTTCTGCAAATTTTTTTATTTTTTGAAAACGAAATCTTGAGAGATTTACTTAGAATAATTAGAATAAGTGTTTTAAATTTTGTGTAAAATAGACGTTCCTAACACTTCCATCTAAAGGAGGTCAATTTCAACAATTGTGAGACCGTTAAAATGTGACATTGTTGATGGAGGGATAGAAGTTTCGAATTAAGTTGGATTTTGAATGACACTGTGGTGACATATTGTGATCTAAATTCTACTATGTTTCATTTAAGAAAAATATACGAGATATATATATATATGTATGTATGTATGTATGTATGTATGTATGTATGTATGTATGTATGTATGTATGTATTTGGGAAAAAGGAGTGTGCTCCCACCCTTTTTCCCAGATACATACATATAGGGAAATAATAGGGATGCTTGGCTGCCCTCGCGGTCATTTTTCCGTATTTTTATTTTTTTGCATAATATCACCATATATATTCATTTATATCCCTCCAATATGTCCTTCAATTCTCGTCAGAAACAGAGATTCATATGCCCTCCATCTAGCTAGAATAGGAAACTTTAATGGTCTAAACATTATTGTAATCGATCCGTTCTAGATGAGGGTATAGGAGTCTCTATTTCTAATGAAATTCGAATGAATATAAGAGGGATATATAGATGAATATAATGGTGGTATTTTTGAAAAAATAAAAAACATCGAAAATAAGAGGGGAGCAGTTATGTTGGTTGTCTCCAAGGGACAACCCCATTGAAATATGGGATCTTTACACCCATAACCCTGAGTAATTCCATAATTACAATCATTCGGAGGCAAAGTCCTAGTGGTACAGACTTTTAGTTCTGAGGCAAAGTCCTAGTGGTACAGACTTTTAGTTCTGATTAAGGATACGTTCAAATATATACCCATTTGTGTGTGTATATAGAGTTCCTTCCAATAAGATATGATCATTCCATGTGTAAGGAAGGCCAACGATCATAGTCATTAGATTCAAATCTAATATCATCATCAATTTGTTGCTCAAAAGGATATTTTAGTCATCATCTTCTGCAGTAATTATGTGTCCCATAACCCTGAGTAATTCCATAATTACAATCATAACCCTGCATAATAGCGAATTACATGAGAAACCCCCAATAATGCTTAACATTTACATGACATAACCCTGTGTCAAATTCCGTTTCGAATCCCCGTTAACTCAAACAGAAAAAGTTACATGTGGACAACTTTACCCTTCAAAATATTTTATATTCATAAAATGATGCCCCCTTCCCCCATCGCTTGAAAACCTTCCCCCTGCCACCTCTGTCATCGCATCCATCGAGTGCCCCAACACGGACCTGCTCCATCCGGAAGATCAAGTGCCCCCATGCTACACTGCTCCAGCTGCTCTACGAGTCTCCACGTCTATCGACCACCTCAGTCGTCCATTGCCTGGAAGCCCCTTCCCCACGTCGCAGCCCTCCCCTGGAAGAAATCACCCATGCCTGGAAGCCCCAATCCATCACCACCACCCCCCATCCCCCGTTACAGACCTCCCCCCGCCGCCTCTCCCTGGAAGCCCCCCCCCCCCATTGCTTATAGCTCCCGCCACCATCGCCCCTGCCCGGAAGCCTCATGCCCCCGTCGCAGCCCTCCCCCTGCTGCTTGCAACCCCCCCTCACCTTGGAAGGCCCATTCCCCCTACTGCTTGCAGCCCCCCCTACCTCTGTCGCCCCCTTCCTGGAAGGCCCATCCTCCCCATCGTAGCCTTCCCCCTACTGCTTACAGCCCCCACTCCCCCCCCCCCCCCCCGGCTTGGAACTTGGAAGCCTTCCTTACTTCGTAGCGCAGTGGGGAATATCCCAAGAGAGGCAGGCTATTTCGTAGCACAGCGGGGAACCTCTCCAGAGAACCATCGACCACCTCTACCGCGTCCTTTCTTCCTAAAGTTGTAACCTCTACATCAACTGCATCCTTGCTGGTGTTGCTGGGGACAAGATAAAGGAGAAAGAAGGGGGGCAAGATGGAGGATGAAGAAGGGGAAGAGACGTTGAAGAAGGAACGGGAGGGGGTCTGGGATTTTTTGTTTTAATTTTTGAGCAGCCATTGGATAGAATAAGGGTTAGATCAACCCGATGATATGGTTAGGTTAAGGGGAAAACTAACGGAGGGTTATGAGTGTGAGACGGAGTGATTATCCGAGATTTCTCGTGTAATTCGTTATTATGCAGGGTTATGATTGTAATTGTGGAATTATTCAAGATTATGAGTGTAAAAATCTCTTGAAATATCTATGTGTGTGTGTTTCACGGTTATCAATGAATAAAAATACATGTTTATCATGTTAAAAAAATGAATGGAAGGAAGCAGGATAAAGTTACGGCCCTTACGGTGACCGGAGACACGACAGACAAACACACAAACATACATACCAATGTTTTTGAACATTTTGCTTTCCGTGCAATTAGATCCCCTTGATGCATCTGGAGACTCGTACAAGTTAAGATTAGATCTATATATTTGCTTACAACTTAATAATAAAAATTGGAGGGAAGACAATACTGCATTAGACAAACTCATAGCTAAGGTAGCTCATGGTAAGAACATTGTGTATGAGTTCTGTAGAAAAAATAGTGCAAGTTGAAGGGGCATGAATGTCAAATCCACCAACAATAGAGAACACGTGGAAGTTTTGTCACCAAGTATGCAAGTTCACATGTTTATCGCAAGTGCCCATCACTTCTCCCAAAAATATCCAACTAGACTTATCAACGGTTAGGGATTGGCCACCCAACTCGTTCATGGATCGGACTTAAGTTAAGAGATTTGGATATAGGTCGGTTCAATCTGACTTAAAAAAATAAAAAATATAAATATAAGCTGAATAATAATATATGATACATTTCAAATTTTCCATATGCGACACTAGTTTTAAACAAAATTAATAATTTACCTGTCAAGTAAATGTAAACTACGTATATTAATTATATAAAGTATAAATGGTATTAATAAAATCATTTATATATTAAATACTATGAAAAGTTTCAATGGAAAAAGAACGAAATAAATCATATGCCAGCTCATGGTGAACTTTGGATAGAAGTTTTTGAACCTCGACTCATTCCACATTTTGATGAGATCTAAATCAAACTAACGGCACATTTTATCAACAAATCCCTCCCTCGATTGCCTGAGATGCCCGAAGGGATGGAGAACTGGATGGGTTGTACTTTGTGACTTCGGATGACTCGACTGCTGCTTTCTGATTGATTTATGGGGAGGAGGGACCCTTCTTTTATAGTCTATAGTCGGGCGGAAGAGTAGCTGCTTCTTGCTTTGATGGAAAGGTTTCTCTCTTTCTTTTGTCCATATTTTTCAAATACTCTGACCGTCCATCACACATTGTTTGACTCCGTATAATTAAATTTTATTGATGAATTTGAAATTGTCCGTACTAGCTGTATTTTAAAAAAATATTTCGAAAAAAAATATTTTTAAACTGGAACCTTCTGCATATGTTTAAATATATTTATTTATATTAAGTGTATCGAATCAGCAAGTGTTGGTCTTCTCAATCCTTCTCCCTTCTTTTATCGTGAACTTTGAATTCTAATGCATTTTCCGTCTTTAAAAACACGTTTATTTTCTTGCTGCATATTATATTAAAAGTATTTTATATTTTAGACTCTTACTCGTAATTATATGCACACGAACAGTAATATTTTAAGATTAGAAATATTCAAAATATATGTTTGAATAATTTCGTATGGTCAAATTTTTATTACAACTCTTTTTCAATTTTCAATGTAAATCATAATAGTGGATTATAAACAGAGTCAAAAAAAATAGAAAGTATCTGTTTAGGGATAGTGAAATGAGATTAATTTTGTAAGAGAAAAATTAGAGGAAGGAGAGGAGAGAAAATGAGAAATTTCCATCTGGAAGCCATAAATACAGTAACAATAGCGAAAATCCTCATTAGACCATATTAGTAGCTAATTATTTTTATAGAATAATTGCGTAATTATGTCCAAAAAATGAAAGGATAGATTACATAAAAGCCTTCAACCTATACATTGATTCTCAATTACGAGCTTTATTTCTCAAATATAACAAAGTTCATACCAAACTTCCGATTTTAGGATCTGATGTCTTAGGAAACATGTATTTGAGGAAAAAACAAAGTCGAAATTCTTGTTGTTACATTTGAAAAATGAGAACCACATTTAAGAACCGATAAATAGTTGGAATTTTTTAATTTCTCATAATAAAATTATTATTTTCGCATATCATAGTGGACCACCTAATCCGAAACTTCGTTACAGTTCTTGAATCAATTCTCTCTTATTTTTCACGAGGGGATATACAAATCGCAGCCCTTGAAGTAAGACCAAATCTTCTGTTGTACTGCAGAAGTCACTCGATTCACACGCAAAAATTCATGTGAATCGTTCGATCTTGATCGATCGATTCTTCGGATAGAGTATACTCTGATGACCACTCTCCACTTTCCATCTGCATACACGTGTACCCGACAGCCAATCTGGAAAATCTCCTCAGGCCTCGCCACGTGACAAGTTGCTGCAATCTCTTCTCCTCTCCTTCCCTCCCTCTTATAGACGGTCGTGGAAGCAACGGGAACCCATTCCCACACGTTTCCCCTTCCCACAAAGCACGTATAAATTACATCACTCGCAGCTCCCCTTCGGTGCAACGAATCCATGGCGTCTGCCCCTTCTGCCTACCTCCTCTCACCCACCTCCACCTTTTGGAGGCAGCAGAAGGGGACGAAGAATGCCCAGCGCTCAACTGCCCCGGTATGTAAACAGACCCAGAATCCCTGATGTTCCTGCAATCGGTTTACCCATCTTAATCGATTGTCTGGTTCGTTCTTGGCAGGTGGCGCGGCTGTTTGGGCCTGCCATTTTTGAGGCTTCCAAGCTCAAGGTCATGTTTCTGGGTGTTGACCAGGAGAAGCACCCGGAGCACCTGCCTAGAACCTACACGCTTACGCACAGCGACGTGACGGCGAATCTCACTCTCGCCATCTCGCAGACGATCAACGGCGCTCAGGTCTGTCGTTTTCACCCTTACCAGATCTCCAAGTTTTTGTGGGTGGATAGTAATTTTGAACGGATTTGGCATGCGGTGCAGTTTCAGAGTTGGTATAACAAGTTGTACAGAGATGAGGTGGTGGCAGAGTGGAAGAAGGTGCAGGGAAGATGTCCCTGCATGTGCACTGCCACATAAGCGGCGGCCACGCCCTGTTGGATCTCATTGCCAAGCTTCGCTACTGGATCTTCTGCAAGGAACTCCCCGTGGTTAGTATACATACATATGTGTTTTGGTTGGGTCATCATCATGCGAACCTCCGGTGGTTTTGGATGTTTGAGAAAGTTGTACATGTTACTCAGGTGCTCAAAGCATTCGTTCATGGCGACATGGATCTGTTCTCGACGTACCCGGAGCTGGGAAGAGGCGTTGGTCTGGATCTATTTCCACTCGAACCTCCCGGAGTACAACAAGGTGGAGTGCTGGGGACCCCTCGGCGAAGCGGCCTCAGGCGACCCTCATCCCCAGCTGCACTCCTACTGCCCTGTGGCAAGGCCGCGGCCGTGCGACAGAGGCTGCTCCTGCTGCTTCCCTCACAACAGCTCCATCCCGTGGGCTCACGACTTCGATCTGCGCCATGACCTTCACCAACACCATGCCCATGATCGTCCCCAGATATGAGGCGGCGGTGGATCTCAACTTGTGAATAGGGCGTTGAGTGGGTAATGGTCACAATAGATCTGAGGGGGACAGGACACTGGTGTATTATTATTATTTATTGATCAGCAGTGCTGCCGTGGGGTTGTTTAGGTTAGTGATGTTGGTTCTTTGATTCATCAAAGATGATGATGATGATCGATTGTGATATACATATATAATTTATCTTTAATAAAACGATTGCCTTTTTTCTTCCCGTGTGATCCCGTGATTATATAAGGGCAGACGCCTATCATGTGGCGTGTTTACAGCCGTGGCTTCCCTTTCGCTGTCTCCCTTTATTTATCTTTTTCTTTTTTAAATAAAAGGGAGATCGTTTTTCTTGCTTCTGACTGTGTTCAAAGATAATGACGTGTTCCCTAACAGTAACCGGTGGCGTGTTTAGCCTTTCTTTGTCGTTTTCTCGGAACCTCGCATTTTTAAACACGTTTTTTTGTTGCGGTCCAAATTAGCTTTCAATATCTTAATGGCACAATAGTTGAGATTTGGCTCAACTTGTTTAGAATCCGATCATTTTGTAAGCGGATTTCTTTTGCATTCCGATTATGCATCCGTTTAACCGTGTGTGTATCCTATTAGACTTAGGCCCTGTTTGGTTGGAGAATAGATCTTAGAATAAGGGGTCAATTCTCCTTCAGACATGGTTACCAATGGTACGACTATTCTCAATTATTCCATCTTATTTCACTCTTATTCATATCTTTATCCCATCTTACCTATCTTTATTTCATTTTATTCTCCTTATTCTTATCCTCCAGCCGAACGGAGAATAGACCTTTATCTCCCTTATTTTCCATCCTTATTCCTGCTTATTCTCCTACCGAACGGGCCCTAGGCATAGATTATGTGGCATGTCTGCTCCGGGAGAGAGGGCGAAGCTTGAGAATTTGTAATCTCAAGCAATATGTCTCGTACTTCATATCCAACTCAATACTCGATCAAACTGAGCATATGGAGGATGTGTCCAAAGAAGGTTATGCAAAGGTCAGTTATGTGGAAATAGAATGAAGAGACGTGGGCTCCACACAGAGAAAGTGTTCGAATGTGATATAAAAGGTAAATCTTGACCATTACCAAAGATGGTCACTTTAATATGTCTAGTAGAAATTTAGGAAACATGTATGTGTAGGGAGACACTATTAAGGTTTTGTAGTCATTTCCACAATTTCATGGAGGACTCTATAGTATGTCACCTCACTTTAGAACATTTAAGTGAGACATGCATGAACTAGGGTGGAGCATTGGGTTGGACCCGGCCCAACCCGAGAAAGCCCGACCCGGGCCCATCATTTTCTCTTGGGCTTTGGGCCGGGTTGAGGCCCGGAAATTTCGAGAAAACACCGACCCGGGCCCGACCCAAGGCCCACTACTTCGGGCTCGTGTCCGGGTCGGGCTTGGCCTGGTTACGCTATTGGGATGCTAACTTATGGTGGATTTCATAAGAATAAATAATGAATAAATAAACTCCATCAGACTACAGTATCTGTACAATAAGATACTTACCACAGAATGTGTCTGATGATAATTCGAAGAGCAGCAATGAAAAACCGCCCATTTCATGTCCATTTCCAACTCAAACTCTAAAATACAACCAACTGCCCATTTTCAACTCAAACTCTTGCCTCTGAAATACAACTGTGAACATTAATCCATTTTTTAACAATCAAAAATATGCGTAAGTGAGCTAGCAAGCAATCTCAACAACCAACTGCCCATTTCCAACTCAAACTCATGTCTCAACAAAGGTATATAACTCGCATAAACACACATATTTGGCCAAAACAACAGAACCCAAACCCACATGTTAAGTTTAACAGAAACTATACAAAGATGCACCTTCAGACCCACGAACTTAACAAATTTTTAGACTCAGCAAGCAAGTAGATACTGACCCCCATCACCAGTGGACAAAGAATATACGGTTCAAAACCAGAACCTTTGTGTTAAATCCTTTGTAATTAAAGTCAATTAACAAACAAAACATGGATGCTACATTCAGTACACATCCATACCAAAACCTGATGCAAAATGGCAGGAGAATGAATGGAGGGCCTTAATTGGAGGAGGAATGGAGAGACTATTTTGGGGATTTTAGAACAGTAAAAACAATGGGAACTCGGGCCTGCGGGTTTTTGGGGTTATAGCGGGTCCGGGTTGGGCCCGGCCCGGTTTCCAATTTTTGAGGAAAGGAAGGCCCCGGCCCGGCCCATAAAACTATCGGGTCTGGGCTGGGTCCGGGTTTTGGTGGGTCGGGTCAAGGCTGGGTCCGGGCTGACCCGGCCCAATGCTCCACCCTAGCATGAACAATATCATTAAAAGGGGAATTGGCAGTCACAAAATGGACAAGTTAGACTTATGTGAGCATTGAATTATCGGAAAACAAACACGAAAGACTTTTAGAGTTTATTTGATTGTTGTAACACCCCAACCTTAAACATAGTGTCATACCTAAAACTCACGAAGTGTGGGTGTGGTTTATAAGTGATGGGGACTATTACTTGACAACTTGGGCTTAAGCATTTTGGGTGGTTGTCAACGGGTCCGATTGTGCTCGAACCCAATAAGTTGTCAGGGTCAGTTTTCCTCGATAATGGACCGGAGATCTAAGTCCGGTATGTTACAAATGGTATCAGAGCCATGTTTCCTCTGATAGTGGAAAGTGCTACCCAAGAGGTGGAACCGCCCCTACAAAGAGGTTGGAGAAAAAGGCTACCTGGAGCGTGCAACCGTCACTGTCACTGGGAATAAGTAATGTGCCATGTCGCAACGAGGGCGTTGCGAATATAAGTGGAGGAGGTTGTAACCATGGAAGGCCGTATCGATATCGATATCGTTTCGGTCCGCTCGGAAATGGATATATCGGGATATATCGACGATATGTCGACGATATCGGTGGAAATGTCGAAAATGGCGCAAAAAAGCCAATTTTTTTAGCATTTTTTTAGAAATTAAGGTCATCCAAGATATTAAAACAACAAATAACATACAAAAACACACTTATATTACAAATATTGGTCCATTTATAGACCATATATCGCACATATCGGTATCACACATATCGGTCATATCGAACATATCGATATTAATATTGATTCTTGACTTATAAATATTAGAAATGGATTTCATTCAAGTTCTTATAACATGAAATACTACAAATATACACTTAAAAAATACATACAGATCATTATGAGGACTATGATCCTTATAGTGCACATATCGGTCATATCGAACATATCGCTGATATTGTTAGTTGTTGACATATATATATATATATATATATATATATATATTGAAAATGGAGTTCATCCAAGTACTTTGATCACTAAATAATTTACAAATGTACTCTTACTCTCTTATATAACACATATCGATCATCTATGAACCTTATATCGCATACATCGATACGACTGTACTGTTAGTTGTTGACATATATATATATATATATATATTGAAAATGGAGTTTATCCAAGTTCTTAGATCACTAAATAACTTACAAATATACTCTTAGATCACACATATCGATCATTTATAAAGTTTATATTGCATATATCGATCATTTCGAACATGTCGATATTAATGTTGATTCGCGACTTATAGATTTTTTTGAAGAATTGACTTAGAGATATGGAAATGGATTTCATTCAAGTTTTACAACATGAAATAACTTGTAAATATACACCAAGGTGAAGAACCATTGTATACACCCTCATGTCGCACAATACCCTACCCGGAACAAAGTATATAAATCATAGATTGTTTTAATACTAGGTGTAGCTAGATAAGTAGTGGAATCAAGCTAGCATGAATAATAACATTCATAGGGATATCGGCGATATCGGTCGATATCTTGTATTTTTTGTACTGAATCCATTAATTTTTGACCGACATGGGCCGATACGGCGATATATCGCTGATATATCGGTGATATATCGCCGATATACCTGTAAAAGGATATACACTCCGATTTCGATACCCCCAACCTCTCGATATCGATATATCGGCGATATAAGCGATACGGCCTTCCATGGTTGTAACACCCCAACCCTAAACATAGTGTCATATCTAAAACTCACGAAGTGTGGGCGTGGTTTATAAATGATGGGGACTACTACTTGAAAACTTGGGCTTAAGCATTTTGGTTGGTTGCTAACGTGTCCATCTGGGCCCGAACTCAACAAGTTGTTAGGGCTAGTTTTCCTCGCTAATGGACCGGGGATCTAAGCCCGAGACGTTACAAATGATTGTAACCGATGAGTTTTTTTGGATAATAAAATAATTAAATCACATAACCACCCTCACATCATCTTTGAGATAACACAAGATAAGATAAAAAGAGATAAAATAGCCAGGAACCTAAGTTGGTTATTTCTTTATCTCTTAATTAAGTCCAATTTATTATTATTATTTCTCTCATTGAATTGTTCCTATAAATATCATGGGACTCCAATGACTTCCCCACATATTGCCTTTGGGAGGAAGAGTTTAGAGAGAGCGGGGGGGAGAGAGAAGTCGGCGACGACATTCTTTTGTCATGCCTTTTTCAAATTCAGCATCGACAACCCTCTCCGTCAATGTTGGAGTTTTGATCCGACGAAATTGGAGGAGCAACGACGTGGTTGACAACGGTCCGGATTGGTGGAATCTTAGTCGACGAATTTCTTGCGTCAACGAGGTATGTGTCGAACACATAGGATCGTTAAGTGGTGTTTTGTGTCGATCTTTGGTTTAAAAATTATGGCTTATAGTTGTATGTGCCGAACTCTTTAGGCTTCGTACCATGTAATATCGTTTCACATCGTAAACTGAAAGTAAGATTCATTATTGGTCGTGCACAAATATTCAGATCACATGATATATTACTAAATGCATTAATGACCGTTAGAGGTAATTTCTGACATCCCTAGTTAGCATCGAAGAATACATATATCTGATTCTATAGGCATTGATTTCGAGATTAACGTGGACTGATGAAAATTGTTCATCAATTATGGACCAACCATTCTCACTAATTGTTAAACCAACATTTTAGTTTATGAGTGATTTCTGTCTAAATATTATGGACGATATTAGGATCATTATTGTATAAGCCACATACATCAATTTTCTGACTATGATGAGGTTTATCTTGCTTCCGATCAAATAATCATTACATGGAATATATGTTTCGATAGCATGAATCGAAGAGGAAGAAAAGCTTGAAGGTTATTTATGCATGTTAGCATTTATTTAACTAATTATCTAAACATAATGCAGATTGTATGTCGTGGGATATTGGTATTCATCAAACGTGAATGCGGGGGTCAATTAACTTCATACTGCATCTGGTTTGCTCCCTAACCTTATTTAATTCCACATATTAATAAAAAGATATAATATTTATGTATATAATATATTGTTAGTTAGTGTGTGATTCCATTGGAATGATATATTATAATGTACATCCGGATCTTAAGTTATACGTGGAATGTACAATATGCATTGTAATTCAAGTAGTCATCTTATATCATGTCATACAAATTTAGTTCCAGGGTACTCGAGATTAATGATATGATTTTGTTATTTATAGTTTTTAAATAACAAGGATGATAACAATATTGTTTGCAAGGTTTTACAAAGATATCAAGAGTAATGGCACAATACTGGTAAGCGGAGCTAAGTGCTACACCTAACGGTGGGAGCCACCTCTAGAGTCTGTTTATCAGGGGTCTAAAGGGACAACGCCTACCGGAGGCGTGAGGCAAAAGATAAGTCCTCTACAGTTGTGGCTACACTGTTATGTTATGTGTTGTTTATGGACCGCTTGTGTCGGTAGTAAACCATCAAAGCCATTAAAGTCGTCTAAGAATTAACAATCAAGACCATTCTAAACATGAAAAATGTCATGAGCATATGTGTAATATATGTTAATATTATGTGCAAATATGCAATTATGATACGGTTATGGACATATGTTTAAGTTATGTTAATGTTAAGTGCATGTATGCAAGGGCATACGTGCAATTTATGTTAAGGCTAAGGGCATGTGTGCAATTATGCTAATGATATGGGCATACATGCAAATTTATGTTAAGTTAAGGTCAGTGTGCAATTATGTTAATGATATAGGCATACGTGCAAATTTATGTTAAGCTAAGGTCATGTGTGCAATTATGTTCATGATATGGACATATATTCAATTAAGTTAATGTTAATAGCATATGTGCAAATTAAATTTATGTTAATGGTATATGTGCACTTATGTTAATATTGTGGACATACATGCAAATATGGAAAAACTTAAGGGAATATTCGCAAGTATGGTACGCAACGCTTGCATATGAAAGAAATATACTTCGTGTGCATCTTAAAATTAATTATGATATCTGTGATGATTTTTGACTTGTGTCAAGGAAAATAGTTTATACAACATGGTGAGGATATAGATAATCAAATTTATAAGTCTTTGTTGTTGGAATAATTACCATTATATTATATATGGAATAGTTAGATGTGACTTGATTTCTACGCTAACCGGCTTGACCTCAACTCGACACATACTGAGCGTTAAGCTCATAACATGTATTGTTACTCTTTTCCAGGGGAACGTGAAGATTAAGTTATTTACGCTTCAAGGGATTTCACCATCTTGAAGAAGTATAATCGGTACGAGACTACTGTTGGATCGGATGTCATTATGCCCACTGGAATAAGGAAATCCTAGAGTAATTCATCTAGTTCATTTAAGGAACTCTTGGACTCATGTCCTTATTAATAGTATAGAAAGACAGTTTTTTTAAGCCCGTTCTTTACTGCTCTTATGTTATGATTAATGCTATGAGTGACGAATCCGAAATGCCCGCTGAGTTCTCGCTTCCGCATCATTCTCGGACGATCGGGTTCGTTACAGTTGTTGGGTTACCCCGAGGTAAAGTGGAAGAGGATAACCTGTTTTTTTTGTTTTGGTGTTTGGATAGAGGTTTTTGGGTTGAGAGGGTTTGTTAGATGTGATTCTATTGAAGTTTGCAAAAATGAGTAGTTATTGTGATGTCATTATATTGAAGTTTAAAAAAGTAGGTAGAAGTTGAGTAGTTTGTATTTTTTACATGATATAATGGTATAATATATTATTTTTTAGAATAAATAAAAGATAAATGATTTATTTAATGTATTAGAAAAGAGAAGAAAAGTGGGCCCCATAAGAGAGAAAAAAGGAGGTTTGTGGGGGGTAAATCCCCCAAAAATGAGGTTAACCCCCAAGCCGAACATGCTCTTAGAGTTGTTGAATATGGGTATAAGAACACTTTTTTATTATGCTCACTCTATGGAGATCATCTCAAGTTATCTCGAGAGGTGGTGTAGGATACATGTTGGCTTTCATTAATGATTAGATTTGAAATGTTTGGATTTATGCCCTTAAGTACACGAATGAAATATTCACATAACTTAAGCAGTGTATTGCATTGTTAGGGTAGACTAAAAAGACAACCAAGAGATTATAGAAAGATAATGACTTAAAATTTTGTTCTACAAAATTCAATGGATGAAGGCATCGCTAGACATCGAACAATTAGACATGCTCAACATCAAAATGAAGTCGCAAAACACATAAATAGGACACTATTAAAGAAAGAGCTCGATGTATGCTTTTGAATGCATGTTTGACTATTGATTTCTAGGATGAAGTAATTACTGATAGACCGGTTCATCGGACCTGTTTTGCCCAATTTTTCCGGCCGATCCCGTCAGATTTGACAACCGGTTCCTTCTTGAATAATGCTACACGAATAACCTGCAATCTCGCCCAATCTTCATTTTCAATAAACCTGCATCGGTTCGCACATGCCCCCTCTTCACTGTCGCATTTTTTTAAAATTTTATAAGTGTGAGAAATATTTTTTTTAATAGTAGGCCCGGTAATTTTGAGGGTTTGGAGCGTCCCCACTGAGATTCGAACCCGAGTCGTTTAAAGTGGAGGCACACCGCTCTACCATCCGACCACTCCTTTTAATTCCGTCAGTAGTGATAAATCCAATCATATATTCCCTTGCTCTGATCTGCTCGATCAGAGCTCCACAGTCATCGATCATCATTTCTGGTTATCCGATCACACTCATCGAACAATCTCCATTCTACCTTCCACAATTGATCACCCAGATCCATCGTGGATCTTGTGTCACGACTCAAGTCCAACCTCCATCGCTGGAGTCATCCCACTCACCTCCTTTTCTTTCCTAATTTTCGCTAATAAGTTGGCCGGAGGCATATTCTCCGAGCAGAGGATCATTTGCATGTACTTAAGTTAGGTGTGAGCTAGAGTTGTAGATTGAGATCTTGAGGTCACTTTGCAGCTGCATACCTGAAGAGCCTCCATATCGGAGATCATACATCATCGAGCTTTATTGAGATCATCCACCGACGGAGGAACATCGCAAGAAGCAGACCCGACTTTCAGAAGGAGAATCGAGTAGAGATCGGTCTAGTTCAGGACGATATAAGTTCGCCTTCTAACGCCTTCAATTGAGTTCATCTTGATGCCTTTTCGTCTATTGAATAAAGAACATCGAGTACCCGATCGAATCACGTTCGTTGACAAAGTCCCAAAGTGCAGTCCCCGCACGTGGGCCGGCACTCAACTTTTAGGTGAAAATTACATTATCACCCCAGTAATTTATTATTTTGTTCTAATTCTAGCCTACTAAATAAACTTTTTTAGCATATTGGTCCTCGTTAACAGTGTCATTATCCTAGTTGTTAATTGTGCTCAATATATAGCTAAGCATCATTAAAAATTCCCTAAATTATCATTAGTTCCTCTTAATCTATTTTATTTTCTCAATTTTTTGTTTTCCATTTTATTTAGTTTTATTATTATTAATAAATCAAAAGCTTCATTTAAATTCTCTGTTTACCGTTTTTAGTTAATAAAAATTACAAAACTCTTTTGAAAACAATCTACAAAAAAATTATTTGTTTGTTTTATTTTGTTTAATTTCCTTATAAAATTCGCTTTAAATTCCTTATAAAAACCAAAAATAACAAAATGCAAAAAACACTAAAAACCATTAAAAATCACTGAAAATCCCAAAATTTTCATAAGATACCTCTCTGGAAAGTTTAAAAAAACTTTTGTGATTATATATTTTCTTTATTTTTATTGTATTTCCTATTTTACACTCAAAAACATATATTTTTGTTTTCCATTTTATTTAGTTTTATTATTATTAATAAATCAAAAGATTCATTTAAATTCTCTGTTTACCGTTTTTAGTTAATAAAAATTACAAAACTCTTTTGAAAAAAATCTACAAAAAAATTATTTGTTTGTTTTATTTTGTTTAATTTCTTTATAAAATTCAATTGAAATTCCTTATAAAAACCAAAAATAGCAAAACACAAAAAACACTAAAAACCATTAAAAATCACTGAAAATCCCAAAATTTTCATAAGATACCTCTCTGGAAAGTTTTAAAAAACTTTTGTGATTATATATTTTCTTTATTTTCATTGTATTGTCTAATTCTCTTCCTGGTCGTACCGCTCTCTCGCATCGACAACTACTCGAATATCACTCTGCTCTATCCGCACTCTGCTCTTTCCCTTGGCTCTGTCCTCGATCCCGAGCGAATCAATCATGGAATCCACACCCGGAAGGCTCTTAGAGGGTGGGGGGTGGGGGGCTGCAGGGTCGGCTCCCCTTCGTCTATCGCCTCAGCAGGCGAATCCATACTTGAACCATCTAACTCGTCTGGTTCGCGATAGTTCCGGGTCTCCTATTTTAAAAACTCAAAAACATATATTTTTGTTTTCCATTTTATATAGCTTTATTATTAATAATAAATCAAAAGCTTCATTTAAATTCTCTGTTTACCGTTTTTAGTTAATAAAAATTACAAAACTCTTTTGAAAAAAATTTCCCAAAAAATTATTTGTTTGTTTTATTTTGTTTAATTTCTTTATAAAATTCAATTTAAATTCCTTATAAAAACCAAAAATAGCAAAACACAAAAAAACACTAAAAACCATTAAAAATCACTGAAAATCCCAAAATTTTAATAAGATACCTCTCTGGAAAGTTTAAAAAAACTTTTGTGATTATCTATTTTCTTTATTTTTATTGTATTTCCTATTTTAAAAACTCAAAACATATATTTTTGTTTTCCATTTTATTTAGTTTTATTATTGTTAATAAATCAAAAGCTTCATTTAAATTCTCTGTTTACCGTTTTTAGTTAATAAAATTACAAAACTCTTGAAAAAATCTACCAAAAAATTATTTGTTTGTTTTATTTTGCTTAATTTCTTTATAAAATTCAATTTAAATTCCTTATAAAAACCAAAAATAGCAAAACACAAAAAACACTAAAAACCATTAAAAATCACTGAAAATCCCAAAATTTTCATAAGATACCTCTCTGGAAAGTTTTAAAAAACTTTTGTGATTATATATTTTCTTTATTTTCATTGTATTTCCTATTTTAAAAACTCAAAAACATATATTTTATTTTCTGTTTATAATTTTTCATGTTTTTAATTATTTTGAAAACTCTAAAAAATCTAAAAATCTTTCAAAAATCACAAAATAGTAAAAACAATCCAAAAATACAAAGTTATTTTTTTTATTTTTTCTGCAAATTTTGCCATATTTTAAAAATATAAAAAATATTTTCTTTACATTGTCTTTTATTCCTTTATTTGTTTGTTTTAAAATTTAAAAATAAAAATTTGCAAAATCAAAAATCATTAAAACAAAATCAGAAAAACATAAGAAAATAAAATTTGAAAATTCCATTAAAAGCTGAAAAGGCCAAAATCTCATAATAAGGCCAAGAATTGCTCAATAAAAAAAGTCCTTTATTTTATTGATTTTTCTTTGATTTAAATAACACTCGAAATTTGTAGCCTCCCTGAGTTCGATGATATATGCTATAGAGGTAAATTAATGGAAATAGTTCTCTTACTTGTATTTCTTTGTATTGTTTCTTGAGAATTGAATAGAAATATAAAAAAATGTTGAGGGAAGTTTAAGGTTACGTCAAGACTTTCACTTGTTAATAAAAATAAATCCTTGAAATTTCTCGATAAAACAACCAATGGTTGTATTGATTAATCATCATTATTTACGATAAATTCGTCTCATTATTTGGAGCAATTCACCCATCAGAAGTTGTGCAATACACAGGGAGCCTTAAAAACTCTACAAGCGTGATTTTAACATATTTTTCTTTGATATCCTTACAGCATGGGAAATTGAAGGGGGAGGAGCCCTCTTCTGGCGCTACCGGAGCTGATCAGTAGACGTGCATTGTCGTCATACATCACCGGAGTCGATCGGACGAAATCGCCACCACCACCCTTCCCAAATTAGGGAAGAACATAAGGAACGCCAGACTACATAGGCTCTTAACGTGTGTCCTCGACCAACAAGTGTGATCACGCCCTGCCATTTAATCTCAACCGCCCAATATGAATCAATGTACTAATTGCATATTAAACCCGACAATTTTTAGAAATTCATTCACGCCTCCAAACTTCCTCAAAATTTCACTGGTAAATTTTTCAAGATTTTTCATTGATTTTCTAATTTTATTTTCTTTCACAAACTTTGTCTTGATTTTGTTTTTTTTGTGAGCTTTCTTCGAGCTTGTTGCTCAGTTTTCTTTCTTGTTTTTACTATATAGTACCATCTACCTATTCTATCACCTATCCACTATATAGTATATCTTCTTAAAAATATATTCCATTTTTAAAAAAAATACCATCATCCTTTTCTTCACTTTAATCACTAATGTTATACTACACTATACTCTACCTAAAGGCTGAAGAGTCATTTCCATACATTCACAAAATATATTCTAAAATACATAGTTGGTGTTAGAGTACGATTTATATGGGTTATTGGATCTCTCAGAGTCCAATTAAACTACTTTTTGCTTTAGTCCAATATTGCCTACCTGAGGGCAGTGTTGTAAAAGTCGTCTGACTAGCTCGACTAGTAGGTCCGACTAGTCTAGTCTGTGGAGTGGTCGACCGAGTACAGACTAATTCCGACTATGCACAATAATCGATCCATTTTTGCTTGGTTTCAAATTGGTCGTTTTTGACAAATCATATAAAAAATTTCAAAATAAAAATAAACTAAAATTTTGCAAAAATAAAAAAAATCAAATAAAAATCATAAAAACTAATAACCACAAAAAGAGTTTTTAAAGAAACTCAAATCACAAATCCAACCTTAAATCCTAGGTATACTTCATGCCTCCTTGTTTTCAAACCAGGGATACTTACCTGCTAAATATCAAGTGAAATAGATGAGATTCTTATCCTTTTATTCATATATATTATTTTCTCTCTTTTCTTATTTTTATTTGATAAGCCCACTTCTCTTCACGATAGCTACAGCTGACAATTTTCTTAACCGCAAGGGGGACGCGCTCATCAAAATGACAACGTTACCAGGGAGGCTCTAACATTATTAATATCCATCCCTACTCGTATCAATGTCCTCGTGTCTTACTTGTGTGAACAAGATGATGTAAAGACCATGTATTAGGCGGAATATCCTAATGCCAACTCTCTTAAAGACAATGAATATTCTGACTTGGAGTGCCATAAATCAATCCAATCAAACATGTCCTTGAAATCCGTTCAGAAGTGAGACAAGCTCATGATAATAAAATTTTGACATAAAAGGCAGCAGCGGTAGACCTACTTCCTGCTGACAAATAGTCTTCTTATCTTAAATATAGCGAGTTTATTTTAAAAAGCTAGCTGACAAACAGCCAAGATGTTCGAGGCCTACTTCCCAAACAAGATGATTCAGAACCGGATTCCCCACCAGCAGGGAAACGAGAGACCTGCAAGAAAGATCTTTAAAAAAACAAACCACGACCGTGTTCGTCATTTTTTAGACATAATAAGTTCAGCTTTGGATTAGCCTAGTCGAACAGCTTTGGAAACGGGAGACCTACAGGACCAACTTTTAACGGAAAATAACAACGAAACAAAGTCAACTTCCACGCGTACAACCAAAAGCATGAGATATCTGGGGAGAAGCTGTTCATACCAGTCCAAGATGATGGATGATCAAAGAAAAGCAATAAGTCGCACCGCCATTTAACATACTGAAGAGAAGTAAGCAGACATCGGTTCAACTGCTTCAGACTTCTTCAGATATAGTACATAATAAGACGGGGTACACTGTCGACAGAAACAAGCACCCTCTCTTGCAACTCCAACGATGACTAAGACAGTATGGCCACGTCCAAGTAATCTCCAATCTTCAAATAAAAATAAACAGCATTGTAAATAATAAGGGAATAAAAATTTTGCTAAAATAATATGGAAAGAAACTGACTGACAATGACTTCTAACCTGAAAGTCTAGATCAGCCAATTGTTTTGCATCATCCAAAGGCCGGCCTGCCCGATATGAGTTCGTCATTCCAACCTAAAACAGGGACAATGTGGATCACAATTATTCCTCAGTCTTTTAAAGCATAAATCTCATGTGTACAATTACTGGAACTTACAAGAGACCGATTAAGAACACGTGTACCAATTAAAAGAGATTTTGTGATTTAGATAGAATGTTTAGTAACTATTACATAAATGATGCTCTAAGTTTTGTATGGAACACCTGACACACCATATATATTAGCAATGTCTAATTATTTTGGGCAAATATCTTTACGAAATTTAGAAAAGATTGATTGCTTGTAGTTTGGCATGGAACTAACTTTCATTAGCAAGTGTGTGTGAAAGATAATAGCATAGGAAACATTCGTAAACTTATTGTGATCCTTAATTCATGATGGTTGAGTTGTTACTACTGCTGCGAATCAATACAGTAACATGCATATTATATCAGAAATGTCCTATCGATTACTAAACTTATTATGATCGTCAGTACCATTCGGAATTGGCGGGCAGAGTGCTCAAAGTACTGCAAGTTAATCCATTTGCAACATGCATATTCTACTCCATCTTTGTAGACTAGCCTGACTTTTATGTCAATGCAATCTTTCATGGACGCTTGTTATCTATATTTTAAGTCCGTGCTGAAGAAAGCGGCTTAAGTTAGATTACATTTTTAGCTGACATTCTCTGTACTCAATGTGTTGGCTGGAGGTCGTTTATTTACCATTTTTAAAAAAGTAATAATAAATGTCCTGGACTAACTTCCAAGATCGTCTAAAACACAGAACATGTAAACCCTCTGGTCCAAAAGTCCTTTCAGCATGCATAATCATATTGCCTGTCTAACTAAAAATACCACTTTTCAAGTCATCCAACAATGTGGATGCTCCTTTCAAAAAAACAATGCGGATGCTCCCTCATGGCCTCCCAAACTCCATGTCGTTGTATATCATATTGCTATCCAAGAAATGCAAAGCTAGCATATATCCGTGATGATGATACCTCACAAGTGTGCTTCTGCCTCCATAGCTTCAATGGTGCACAGAAACGTTGGTGGCAAGATGAAAAGATACCCGGATAGGAAAAAAGTAACTCAGTCTCGCCCTGGCAGCAATGTTGTTTCAGACCACAAGGCACTTGTAGCACAAGTTGCAAGTATTGTTAGTACAGAGGGTTCAAAAACGGTTCCTAAATGAAAGTTCTGACCTGGAATGTAAGGGGTTTGGGTGACTCGGAGAAGCGTCGATCAATCGGTGTGCTTCTTTCTGATTAGAACTGTAGTATAGTTATATTGCAGGAAACTAAGTTGAGAGATTGTCCTAGCAAGGTGTGGAACTCTTTGGGACATGGACCTTTGACTGGATAGAAAACAATTGACACATTCGGAAGTGCAGGGGACTTGTGGTTGCTTGGAAAGAGACACTCATTTCATTTAACGCAGAGGTAAAGGGCAATTATGTGCTAACAGTTCTCTTGGAAAATGTTAGGTCTAGCACGCATGTACTTATCTTGTGTTTCGGGCCAAACTTACTAAGTGCCAGACCTGAGCTGTGGGCTGAGATACGCAAGGCTAGAGATCATATTCCTGGAATGGCTTGGTTTGTAAGTATGACTTAATGTAACTTTGTTCTCTTCTGATCGTCCTGGTCAGAGAGGTGGTCAAGACCCAAGCTCTTTCGAGTTCTCAGAGCTTGTGGATGACCTCCAATTGGTTGGAGGTGATTGATGGTACTAATACTCGGTATACATGGAGAAGTTCTGGCTCTCGATCGGTTCCCTTAATCAGTTCAACTCTTGGATCTATTCCCTTTATCGGTTGCGTCAGCTAGGCCTTGATCAAGATCATATCATGCATCGCTGATTTGGGACTCGAGAGAGGAATTGGAGCATCGAGGTTTCTTCAAATTCGGGTGTGCATGGTTACAAGAAGAGAACTTTAGATATTTGGTGTCAGGGCAATGGACCACACGAAGTGCTCTGGTTCAGTGACCAATCAACTTTCACAGAAGTTGATATCCCTTCATAACAGATTTTTTGTGTTCAAAAAGGAAGTCAGAGAAACAAGAAAAGTGGGTTGGGCAAAAAAACAGAGGCAGAGATGAGCAGACTAGATGGGATAGAAGATAGCAAGGATCTTCTTTCGAATGAACTCAGTCGGAGGGTGGTGGCTCAAAAGTACTGATGAACGAGTGGCTGAATGAAATCAAAGGTCACAGTAAAGATGCTTAAAGGAGATGCGAACACAATTTATTTTCACAGAATCGCGAGTGGTAGACATTGCCATAATCTTATCCAATCTTTAGTTGCTAATGATAGAAGGGTGGAGGGTGACCCTGAGATGGGACGTGTGATTGCAGAACACTTCCACAACTTTTCGTGTAGAGTTGAGGCTAGACCGTGGAGGTGGATGAGTTTAAGGGCTTCTCATCTATCCAATCAGCATGCAAAACATTTGATTCAAATCTTTACTATTAAGGAGGTTAAGAGTACGATCTGGAGAATGAAGATGGTGCACCATGGCCCGGTATTTTCCATGTATTTCTTCAAGAATTTTGACATGTAGTGGGAAAGGAGGTCTTTAATGTTGTAGTGGAATTTACTACTGGTAATTCAGGTTTTGAGAGGTTGAACAATGCCCTACTCTTCCTTCTGCCGATGAAGAAAGTTTCTGAGAGAGTAGAAGACTTTCGACTAATTGCCCTATCCAATGTTACATATTTGATTGTTGCAAAGGTCACGGCAGTAAGACTTCATAGGTCATGGATCACATCATTTTACCGCTTCAACATGTTTTATACATGGAAGACAGATTGTTGACAGCCTGGCAATGGCAACTGAGATCATAGCAGACTGGAAGAGATAAAACACAAAGGACCTGCTTTGGAAGGTTGTCTTCTCTAAGGCATGTGACACTATTGACTAGCGTTTTCTTTGGATGGCCTTGGCAAAAAAGGATTTCCCGGACATTTGGATTTCTTGGATGAAGCGGTGTATCAATACTGCCTCTTTTTCGATCCTTATTAATGGAAGACCTTAAGGGAGCTTTTTCCAACCGTAGAAAGGACTGAGATAGGGTTGTCCCCTAGCCACCATGCTTTTCGTTAGTGCATCTGATGTTCCTCGTATGATTGATCAAGTCGTCTATGGTAGGATGACGACAGGATACTCTAGGAGTGATATATGTATTCCTTTTTTACAATATGCAGATGACACCATCTTGTTTACTGATCGTGGTTTAGAAAAGGCCAGAGGGATGGTGTTGACCATCGAGATCTTCGAGGAATTGTCTAGACTTGCACTTAACTACCAAAAGACAGTGGTTGTTTCTTTTGGTATGTCTGACACTGATACTTATGCATGTTGTGAAGCTTTGGGAACAGAGCGGGGTGCTCTTCCGATTCGCTACTTAGGTCTTCCTCTAACCAGTCGTAGACTTCGAGTGACTTATTGGCTACCAATTATTAAGAAACTGGAGAGAAAACTGCCAGGATAGAAGGCCTCTATCTTATCTCCCGACGGACGGCTGGTACTTATCAAAGCAATAATGTCGATTGTCCCCATTTTTGCATTTCATCCCAGCTTCTACCTATTGGTATCAGAAGACAATCGGAGCAGATCATGCGCAGATTCTTTTGGGGAAAGATAGGCCAGAAAGGGTCTGGAATCCATCTGGTTGATTGGGAGATGATTACACAACCAAAAAATGCAAGTGGGATCGGGTTCTCCAGTTTGGAAGCAATGAATAAAGCGCTTCTTCTTCAATGGGTTAGTAGGATTTGGGCAACAGTGATAATTATCTATTGCAGATTCATTCGCAACATCTATAACATCAGCGTACAATACAATATCCCCCAGCAATCTTCTTTTTATGCTCCAACTTTCTAGAAAGGTATCAGGGCACTGATGCCACATTTTTCAGACCACTTCCACCCAGTACTTAGAGATAGATCATCTTTTTCCTTCTGTACAAATAATTAGAATGGTCATGGCACTCTCTCGAACAGCTTTCCACGCCTTTTCACCTTATCTGCAGACCGTCAAATCCGGTTAAAAGATTGTTGGGTTGAGGGTTTTTGGATGCCCTCATTCATGGAAGACTTCTTAGATCAGCGTTTAGAGGAATTACTTCGCTTTCTAGATGCATCGGGGAGTGTGGAGTGCCCGAAAGTTGGCAAGGACCATTGGGCTTTGAAAGAGAACTTTTTTACAGTCAAGTGAGCCTACAGAACAATAGTCAGACCATCGCCACCAATGGCAACCAATTTAGTTCATGACTGCAATTTCATTTGAGAACTGAATTTACCAAGTAGAATTGGTATTTTTATGTGTTTAATGATACGTGTGTATTATGACAAGAGATCACTGCTCAAGAATCTTTGATGTGATTTCAAATAGGTGTCCACACCGTGACTTGAACGAGGAGACGGTTGAACATCCTCTTTTACATTGTGGGAAGACCTTTAAATCTAGGAGGGATTTGATTTAAAGTGGTTGAACCATCAAAACATAGATCTTTTCGGGAATCTTTCGTAGTGGCAAAGAACAAGCCAAGAAATATACTTTTAATGCAGGTGGCTATCACTTGGGAAATCTAAACGTAACCTCTCATTCCAAGTCTTTACTTGAGTCTTGGCTTATGTAAGTTATCTTGTAACTTCTTCTCTTTTATAATATATTTGGGCGGACATCTCAGCGTGTTACCTCGTCTTTGCAGCAGTAACAAAGCAACAAAGCCTTTTTCCCACATTAAGTAGGGTCGGCTACATGGATTCTTTGCCTCCATTCAGGTCTATCTTGGATCATTCTCGGGCTTAGATCCAAAAAACTAAGATCCATGTATAATCTCATTCCAACACTTCGTGGGCCTTCCTCGCCCTCTTTTAGACAGGTCGACATTCCAAAACTCACATCTCCTCACCGATACATTATTTGACCTCCTTCGCAAATGGCCAAACCACTTTAAGCGAATTTCTCGCATCTTATCTTGGAGCTACACCAACTTTCCTTTTGATGGCATCATTCTGAATCTATTCTTTGTGTGTGTGTGTCCACACATCTACCTTAACATTTTTATTTCTGCTACTACCACTCTCTGCACATGTCTATGGTTCACAAGCCAACAATCAGATCCGTAGAGCATAGCAACTCTTACGGTTGCTTTGTAAACCTTTCCATTTATTTTCAAACGAATTTTCTTATCACAGAGAACAATAGAGGCTCCTCTCTACTTTAGCCAACTTGCATTTATTCTATTCGTAATATCTCCATCAATTTACGCACCATGTTGCAAAATAGATCCCAAGTATCTAAAAGAATCTCTCTTCTGAATGTTATCATCACCAATCTTAACCTATATTCCTTCACCATTGCTTCCATCAAAAGTACACTTCATATATTCAGCCTTAGTCCTACTTATACGAAATCACTTAGTCTCCAATGCATGTCTCCAGACCTCAAGCTTTTTATTTACTCAATCTCTAGTCTCATCAATCAACTCAATATCATCAGCGAATAACATACACCAAGGTATCTCATCCTGAATGTGACTTATCAACTCGTCCATAATCAAAGTAAAAAAGAATGGACTCAAAATTGAACCTTGATGCAGACCAATGTTGATGTCAAAAATAGCCACTCTTCCCAGATTGTATCATTACATAGGATGAAACCCTATCATATATATCTTTTATGAGGTTAATGTATACGACAAATACTTGTTTCTTCTCCAAAAGTCTCCACAATATCTCCCATGGGACGGAATCATAAGCCTTCTCTAAATCAATAAAAATCATGTGGAGGTTCTTCCATTTAGCTATGCAGATCTCCATTGTTCTCTTCAGCAAGTGGATGGCTTCAATAGTTAAGCAACCTGACATGAATCTGAATTGATTTTCTTTCACTTTGGAAACTTGCCTCAACCTTCTTTCAATCACACGTTCCCAAATTTTCACAGTGTGACTCATCAGCTTGATACCTCTGTAATTTGAACAATTTTGAATGTCTCCTTTTTCTTATAAAGAGGCACCACGATGCTTCTCCCCCATTCTTCGGGTATTTTCTTGCTTCGCCAAATAACATTGCATAAACTTGTAAGCCAAATCAAACCACGCTCACCTAAAACTCTCCAAACTTCTTCTATAGGAATGTCATCGGGTCCTACACCTTTCCCATGTCATAACATTCAAAGCCTCCTCTACTTCCCCCCTTTGTATTTATCTATAGCTTGCATGATTCAAGCAACTTTCACTACTAATTGGATTTCTCAAAGTGATCTCTCTATTTCCTTCCTCAATGAAAAGCTTATGGAAGTATTGTTTCCATCTACTCTTTATATCCTTCTGAGTCAACAAGCATATGACCTTCCTCATCCTTAATGCATCTCACTTGAGAAAAATCTTTGGTCTATCTTTCTCTTGCTTTCACTAGCCTGAATATATCCTTCCGACCCTCCTTAGAGTTGAGATTTTTGTACAAAACTTCATAAGCTTTTGACTTAGCTTCGCTTACCGCCTTCTTTGCTTCCTTCTTCGTTATTTTGTAGTTTGTGATAGTTTCATATTCTATCCTTAGACATAGCTTTAAAGCAAGCTCTTTTAAAGGTTTTTGAAGTTGGCTTCAAGATTACCTTCAGTCTATTTAGAAGTTCATTCAAGTGATTGATATGGTTCATATGGGCATTCCCCAATAGTTGGTGGTTATGTTGTTACAGATGTTCCTTCTTCAATGCAATCGTCGTTGTATTCCTCTTCTTGACTAAGACCCATATGGGTAGGAGTTTTTTATCGAAGAAATTGAGCTTCTCGATTTTCATCCATTTAGTGAGGTCTATGTGTGGCAAATGAACACATGGTTGAGAACGCATGCAAATGGTAGAGCAGCTCAAGAGGAGAAGATATTGAGCAAAGGAGGATTGTGCATTAGTTGAGCTTCTTGCATGTTATGGTGGCGTAAATCAAGTAGGTCATGTTTTGGTAGACATGGTGTAAGCTCCTAATCTTAGTGACAAGATTCCATCCCAGAATTCAAAAAGGAACTCGAAAACTGGATCGCAAATCCTCGAATTCAATAGTCATGCCTTGTGGATAACGATCGTGATAAATAGTGACTTCTTTCACTTCGCCAAAGAAGACACCGTGAATGAGGTCATTGATCATGATGTTGGTGACATCGATGTTGGGAAAATAGGTGAACATCTAAACAGTGATAGTAATGGGGGCATAAAGGATGGAGGAGGTAATTATCTTGTTCCCATGATCATCTTCCAAAATAATCATGTTAGCATAAAATATGTGTATCATATCCCGATAGATGTCAATTATGCCAATTAAATGAAGGAAAGATCTATCGAATAGTCGAAAGGAAAGCTCTCTAATTGATGTAGCAGATTGTGAAGTTCATACTCATTAAACTCATAACTATCTATCGATCTTTCTGTGCCAATAGAATACTCCCATAAAGATAGTACCTCCTCGAAGATGAGGTAGTCTTCCAGATATTGTGAGGAGGTCTGCAGCAGTGTTGTCAAAAGCGAGCCAGACGCTCGCCTAGGCGCTAAGGCGAGGCGAGGCCATGGCGCCTCATTTAGAGTCAGGCGAAGCGATTTGGTGCAGGCGCGACAGAAGCGAGTGCCTTGATGGAAAGCGCGAGGCGCTCGAGTGAGCGCCTGATAAAATGATCTCTTTAGGGTCTAATCGGATCCCTGTTGGATAGATTTTACAAAGATCCTCAAACTATTCGCCTTACAAACCCTAACTTGCAGCTTATTTCGTAATACTCCCACGCCTACAACCTATTGTGATCTCCATCGCCCTAATCATCACCATTAGCTCCTCTGTCTTGTGGTTGCTCCTCTGCCACAGTTTTTGTGTTTCACCTCCTTCTATCGCGCAGAGGCATCATCAGATTCAACACCATCATCCTAATCATTTCGGGTTAGGTTTCCGTCGCTTCCTTTTATCTGATTTCTGCACGAATATTGTTTATGTAGCAATATCGAATACGGATGGATTTCAAAATCTATATAGAAAAATCGTTTCGGGACAGGGGCGCTGCCCCCTGCAACCCCCGCAAGGGGGGCGCACCTGCTCCCCCCTAGCCCCCCCCCCCCAGGCTCGCTGACCGGGCAGCGAGACCCCCGTGCTGGTAGGGTATGGTGGCACGGGTGGGGTTATACGACTGGGTTCACCCACCAAATAACATGTAGAGATCTCAGTTATAACAAATATATGGTATGCTTACATATATTTATTATAGTATCTATGCAAATGTTTATGTTAGAAACTTAGAATGTTGATTGTGCAAATATGTTCATGTGTGTTAGGAATGGCTACGGGAAGTGGACGTGACACGGTTGAAGAAAGAACTACCAAGAAAGATATTGCGTGGAGGTACAATTATCTGAAAGACCAAAAAGAACCAAACAGTGTAACATGCATGTTTTGTGAGAAGACCACTAAAGGTGGAATCTATAGAGCCAAACAACATCAAGTAGGATCTTTCAAGAATGCTGCCGCTTGTAAGAAATGCCCTCCGGAGGTAAAGGAAGAATTGCGTGCACATATGAATGAGAGGAAGTCTCAAAAGGATTTGTTTGAAGGTGGGAACATTGATGTGGATGACATGAATTTTGATGATAATGAATGTGAGGAACAAAATGCAATTGGGATTGGGAAGAGGGCTTGTCCAAGCAGCAATAGTAATTCTATTTTGCAACCTACAAAAAAGGGTAAAGGACTAATGGACTCATTTGTGACTATGAAAGTGGCAAAAGAGGAAAAGCTCCAATGAGACAAACTTCCATGGTGGAGGTTTATGATAAAGAGATGCGACCCATAACCATTCAACATATAGCTCGCTTCTTCTATCGTGCTGGTATACCATTTAATGCTGCAAAGCTGCAATGTTTCAAGGATATGATTCAAGCTATTGAAGTATATGGTCCTAACTTGAAACCACCTTCATAGCATTAGCTTAGAGTCCCATTACTTCGCATTGAGAAGGATTACACATCTGAATTGTTGGCTGGACACAAAGAAACTTGGGAAAAGTATGGATGTTCTATCATGTCTGATGCTTGAACTGATAAGAGAAATAGATGCATACTTAATTTTATGGTGAATTGTTCCAAGGGCACGATGTTTGTGGAATCCATTGATGCATCATCATATGCGAAGACAGGAGAGAAGATTTATGAGCTTCTTGATATGTTTGTGGAGCAAATTGGAGAGAGAAATGTCGTACAAGTCGTGACTGACAATGGAAGCAACTATGTCTTAGCAGGTATATATTTATTTTTAATGACTATAACTATTGAATTATTTGAAATTAATGTTACACCATCTTACTATTTTTATATAGGCAAGTTTTTACAAGAGAAGAGGCCACACTTGTATTGGACTCCATGTGCGGCACATTGCATCGATCTCATGTTAGAGGGTATTGGTAAGATCCCAACGATTAAGAAGAATCTTGAAAGAACCATTGCGATTGCGGGTTACATTTACAATCACATTGGGCTACTGAACATGATGAGGGAATTTACGAATGGCAAGGAATTGGTCCGTCATGGTGTGACTCGATTTGCAACATTTCTTTCTTTGCAATCTCTCCATAAGAATAAGCACAGTTTAAGGACCATGTTTACTTCAGAGAAATGGGCTACTAGCAAATGGGCTAAGGAAGCCAAGAGCAAGAAGGCAAGGGATATCGCTTTGATGCCCTCGTTTTGGAATTATGTACTTGACACGCTTAAGTACATGGGACCTCTTGTTAAATTCTTCGGCTTGTTGATAGTGAGCGAAAACCTGCAATGGGATACATTTATGAAGCAATGGATCGTGCAAAGGAAGCAATTGAGAAAAGCTTCAATGGAAAGGAGAAAAAGTACAATGATGTATTTCAAATCATCGACAAAAGATGGGAATGCCAGCTTCATCATCCATTACATGCTGCAGGTCATTTTTTGAACCCTGAATTCTACTATGGCAACCCACCCATTGCATTTGATGCGGAGATCATTGACGGACTATACAAATGCATACAAAGATTGGTTCCTGATGTAAATGTGCAAGATAAAATTATGATTGAGTTAAGCTCATATAAAAATGCTGAGGGAATTTTTGAAAATCCGCTGGCCATTCGATTAAGAAACTCAAAATCTCCAGGTACCATTACAATTTGATAAACTCAAATTGATTTAATTCTTGATGTTAACATCTTCATATGATAATGTAGTGGAATGGTGAAACTCTTTTGGAAGTTCAGCTCCAAACTTGCAACGTCTAGCTATAAAGATTTTGAGCTTGACATGCAGTTCATCTGGATGTGAACGTAATTAGAGTGTATTTGACCACGTAAGTTATTTTATGTTAATCCAGACTTTTGAGTCTTTGATTTTAACTCCTATAGTGTGAATATTTTTGCAGATTCATTCAAAGAAAAGCAATAGGCTTGAACATTTGCAAGATTTGATGTACATCAAATATAACCAGGCTTTGAAGGATCGATATGACTTACGAGACACCATAGATCTGATCGCTCTTATTGGAGATTGATGATGCTAATGAATGGTTGCTAGGTGAAATGGAGACGAATAATGCAGAGGAAGATTTTGTCTTTGAAGATGATATATTGACATGGGGAGATGTAGCAAGAGCATCTGCAATTGCAGAGGCACAAACATATACACGACAACGTACAAAGCATGGAGCACCTATTGCGGGATCTTCTTCAAGACGAGTTGTTGCTTCACAAGACAACGAAGAAAAAGAAGAAATGGAAGAGATTGAGGGGAATGAAGGTGGAGATGAAGATGATGCTGGTGAAATCAATTTTGGTGATGATGAAGACGAATAACTTACGGATCCATAGACATTTCAATTTTTAGTTATATGTTTGAATGATGAAGATGAAAACAATGCTTTGTTTGTGTAACTTGAACGTTTAAACAATTTCTAGAAGTGTTTGAAGTTTTATTTTTTTCTAATATATGTTTGAATGATATTCATTGCATGCTAGTGCTATACTTGTGGTATATTTTTATTTGGAATAAGTAATATAAATAATTTAATGTGTACATATATTATATATACATACAATATTTCTTTCGCGCCTCGATTGTCTCAGGCAAGCGCCTAGGCGAGCGCCTAGCGCCTCAGGCATTTTGGACCCGTAGCGCCTTAGAGCGCCTCATGCCTTTGACAACACTGGTCTGCAGCCACTTCGAGAGCTTAAACCAATTCCACAGGCATTCCTCTTGCTTAACCCTGCCTGATCTCCAATTCGTTGGATCGGGAGAGGGACCATGGAATGAGAGCCTAAGGTGTCCTGATAAAAGCATGGCTTCTTGCTTGTTGACTTATCTACTACCCCTTGACTATAGTTTCATGGGAGTCTTATTGATTTTTTGGACAAGAAGATATTGCACACAAGAAGACGCGTTGGCTAAGGGGGTAGTAGAGGAGGACCCTTATCAACATGTGCAGCATGGCTTTCAGTCTATGCATTGATTTTGCTTCATATTTTTCTGGATCCCTGCTCTTGGTTCTAGGGTCTTCGAATGCTCGAAAGCGACTTTGAAGTGTGTGTTTTAATGTGAGTCCTTAAGACAGTGCTTGCAAGAGTAAACGGTATGAGTGGAAGAGGGCTTCTAAGTGAGAGATAGTGTCCTTAAGACAATAGAGGGCCTCTAGCTATAGAGTATAAGTGTCCTAAGGGGTAGCCAAGACGTGGTGCCCTTTGGACAAGTATGAGTGATGAGACAAGGTTTTTTTTTAATCAGACGAGACAAGTCTCAATTGCGTTCTGGCAAACTTTCAGCCGGTTGATGATAGGGATCAATCGATTGGAGGCCGTCTAATGATTGAAATGACCTATGGTTATAAAAATAGCCGTTAGAGAACAGAACAGTCCGCTAAAAAATAATCTTCAATGATTAAGGTTCACTTAGTCGACTCACTAAAGATATGATTCGTCTTTTACTATAAGGCTTTTTGGAATTGTTCCATATTTTACTAAAGATATGATTCGTCTTTTACTATAAGCCGTTAGAGAATGCCCTTTGGACAAGTATGGGTGATGAGACAAGGCTTTTTTCTAAAAAAGATATTCGTCTAAACTTACCTACCTCACAATAAGAATCTAGACTTGCACAAACCGTCGACTAACCAAAATATGTAGTCGGTCAACATACAAATCAGTAGACTGCCTTGACTAACCAGTGAGCTTAGCTTCTTTTAAAAGATATTACACTAAATCAACCAAATAACGCAATCCTAATCGTCTTCTAATATAGATGAACCTATCAAAACTTAAAAGATTTGGTGAAAGTATCGGTTAGTTAGTCAAGTGTACCTATAAGGTCTAGCACTATTTCACCTTTAAGAACTTTTTCTCTCGGAAAATGGTGTTGAATATCTATGCTTATTCCTAAGGGTTTACTAGATTCTTGGACAAGATTATTTCACTTATGTTGTCACAAAGAATCTTAACCTTCTCAGAGTAAAGTCGTGTGTCAGAAAGTGTTTGCTTCATCCATAAAAGTTGAGAAAAGGCAAGTGAAGCTGAAATATATTATGCTTCAGTAGTTGACTATATAACACAATTTTGTTTCTTAGAGAACTATGATATTCTAGTGGGATTCCTAAAGCTAACAATTGCCTCTAGTACTATTTTTGCCGGTTCTACTTCTAGCATAATCAGCATCACTCTGTATTAGCAAATCGAAAGAAGGGATTCTTAGATAAAGCAATTCTAAGTATTGAGTCTCTTTTAAGAACTTTAAAATCCTCTTCCCTGCAGAGTGGTGTGTCCTTAATTACTTTAAAATCAGTATCCGCTTCCAAATCAACCCTTGGATCCTCTCCCAATATCACTGAATCCAAGCATAAAACTGACAATTGCCACACAGATTCACCAGCCCAATCAACCTCCTTACCTCCATGGGTCGACAACGCCCAACTAGATTCAACCAATCGACGCCTCTTTCGAGAGATGACAGCCACCAAGTCAACCTAACCTCATCAGCCAGCCCAAATACCCACACACACACCCCAACCACATCAAACCCACCTGTCTTATTGATCTTTCATCTTCTCCTTTTTGAACCCTCCGCACTTTCGACCCATTCTCAAATATGAAACCTCATGTGAAACATGCGCCCATACCAAGACCAACCACCAACCTCTCTACCATCAATGGGAACACATCAAAATCAAGCACCACCATTGGAGCCCCCAGGTCCAAAGAGACAATGATAGAAGACAGAAAGTTACACTAGCTTATGTACCTTCAATTACATATGTTCCATCTCCAAGGTCACAACCTAAAAAATATTAAATGGGCCGGTCTAACCCGAATCAAACTCGAGACCATGTTAATAGGGTCAAACTGGCAAGGTTTTAAATCTCGATTTCGATTTCGTTTCGAGATGGCAAAAAATGAAACAATTCCAAAATTTCGTCAAAATTTTGCCAATTTCAGCTAAAATCAGCCTAGATTTGTGAAGGATCCATATCGAGATTTCGATTTCGGTTTCGGTGGAGTGTCGAAACCAAAATTTCGGCAAAATTTCACAAAATTTGAAAACACTGCAGGTTGGGTGGGTCAAGTCGTGGCTTGGTAGTAACAAAAAATTATGGTATGTGGTCATACCCACAGCCCAATAAATTAAATGGGCTCGATGCTTATCCATAATTACAGGGAGGGGAGGTGTGTAGGCGCTAAAGTTCTTCTCTCTTTTTTGGAGCAAACGTTAGACAACTTTATGAGATTGTTGGAGATGTTAAACTCATGTGATGGCCTCACTGCATTATGGAATCATGTAAAGTATGGAGATGGGAGGTTTTGATGTTAGGAAGGCTTATGGTTCTCCTACTTAATACCACATGGGGATGCAAACATGATCCGAGTGTGGATTGGTGGGAAAGACATTGATTCCTTTAAGGGTCACCTCGATAGCACAATTTTTATCTCCAAGCAGAGAGAATGAAACCTTTGGCTTTCCTTTGGGTCCTCCAACTTGCCAGAAGAGCTTTTATGTGAAATTTGTGCTAGCCCACATGAAACTTCCACACAAGTCTAGGTCGATATATTTTTTTTAGAGAAATGGGATGGACCTCCTTTAAAGACCCATCCAAAGAATATATTTATAAATAATAACTATATATAGAATTACAAACGCCAACTTTCGCAGAGAGCTCTAGCATGCTCAAGTACACTTTCTAAATAAAACCTCTCCTTCTTAAAGATCGCATTGTTTCTTCCCATCCAAATGGCCCACGCATGCGCACAAACTCCAGTCCTCCCACCAACTGAACGTGTCCAATCTGAACAAATGGAATCCCATAAAGACTCTACAGCATCCCCTCTTAATCTGAACAAATGGAATCCCATAAAGACTCTACACCATCCCATCTTACAACTGGCAACGCTACTTTTTCCCAAATCTCCCTAGACTTAGGTTGATGTACTTGTAGTGGTTTTATTTGGTGATTAATATTGCCATACACGTAAGCATCTACCAAGAGTGGTCATATTTTTCCTTATAAAAAAACATGATTAGAAAGGATGATAATAACAATGAGAAACTACACTAACGCACAACTACAACTACCTTATATCTAATTATTTATTAGATGCAACAATAAAAATAAGAGTTTATTCACCTTTTTATAATGTCATGAGTAAGTCTTGACAAACTCCAAGTCAACAGAGAAGCAAAATAAACAAAATTTTCACGGATAAGTTGTATGCATACCTCTTTATTGGCATAAGTTGTATGCATCATGGGGCAATGTGTTTTTCATGTATGATATTTTTCCTTTAGGGAGAGAAAAGCGCAGCATCGTTTATTGTGTTCAGGTGTTTTTTAACTAACACCGGTTTATGGTTAACTTCTTTTTCACGGATAAAAGGTCCATGATCCCATATCACAAAGGTAAAGGTTGTTATACTTCAAAGAAATGCCATCATATGCAATTACCGCATGCTTGACATTACATTCATATTAAGAAGTCTAACCGTAATAGTTCGCTCCAGTGGTGAAAGTATTGCCAAAAAATTAGCATCATATCTTACCGTTCTTACAACAAAACGTCCATTTTTATCGGGATAAACGAAAGCAAACGAAAGCTTTGCTTCTCGTCTTCTTGCTGATGGAGCAACTTCCTTGACCTGAACAGAATGCACCTGTCACGCAACAGCATTGATGACAAGGACCAGAAGCAAAACAGGAGAGTAGAATACCAGGTCCGTCAGTTCACGAAGAGTAGCATCTTTCCATGTATATATCTGCACTTCATCCTTAGGCTCCTTTCCTCTGACAGCAAAATCCTCCATGCTGTGATGACCATTATCCTGAAAAGTTCAGAAACATAGGGAAGATGACATTTATTCAGAACTTGAAAGAGCAGTTTCAAAAACTTCGACAGATACAAACATACAAACAGTATTCTTAAAAGGAGGAATGAGAGGGCGAGCAAGGGTGCGGCGAAAGAGGGAGGAGACAAGCAGGAAGATCTCCGCGGGGTGCGCGTGTGGCCTAGGGTTGATGGTGCAGGTGTGCCGCCTCGCGAAGACGATGAGGGCGGGTGGGTGTCGGTCTCTCATGTAAGCCTGGTCGTCGCTGTTTCAGATGTGGCGATGCAGGCCATTACGCTTCGGTCTGCTTGAGGCCGCTGCAGTGTTTTGGATGTGGGTCGGCTGGATATCGGCGGGCGTCGTGCCCTTCCATGGCAAAGAACCTCGCGATCGAGCCTCAACCTACGCATGAAGGTTCTCTTGCTGGGGACGTGCTTCGGGGCAGTGGTGCGCAGATCAGGCCAGGCGTGTCTTTTGCGGGTGTCATGGCTGGAGATTGTGATGCAGAGCCGAGATTGAGATTGTTGATAGGTTCATGGATGGAAAACTTCATTATCCATTAACGCAGTATGGGCTGGATTATCGTTGTTATTTGGGAAGGAGTTCATTGGGGATGTGGTTCTGTTGGGAGAAAAGAAGTGTTGTGTGTGGGGTCTATCGAGCGTTCAGGCGGACCGGTTGCTTAATCCGGTAGGAAGAAGCAATGCGGTTTGGCGGTGTCCAAGCTTTGCGGATGGCAGGGAGGTGACTATCGTCAAGCGGGTTGCTCATCTTAGGGGAGTCTCATTCCTATCTCGAAGGTTAGAGGTTCTGGGACCAGCCCTCAGGGAAATTGGTGTTGTAACGAGGATTTTGGCCGATGGTTCTATGTCGGGGTCTAATCCCGGGGTGACTCTCGTGATTCTGGAGTGTCGCGGAAGCGTGTTGGTTCACGTCCCTGAGGTGCTCCTGAAAGTTGGCCGAGTTGCTTTCAGGATTTCCATTTTCTTTGTCGCTGCCACCGATTATCCACCGGTGGAGTCCTCGGAGGCCAGCTCCGTTGAGCCAGAGACACGTCATCATGAGACAGATTTGAGGATCACGGAAATCGATGAGGATTTGAATAGCGCAGAAGTCGAGGCGGATCCTCGGGAGGAGTCACGCGAAACGGCTTCTATTAACCTTTCGATTCCTATTTTACACGCGGTGGAAGATGATTCAGTGCTGGAGGTTTTAGGTTTTGACCTTCTCCAGTACCGAGCCTCATCCTTCATCCTTGTCGGGAGGTTGGGCCAGTCTTTCGATTGAAAGGGCTCCTCTTCCCGGAGTCGCTTGCTTCGGTCCGGAATCGGTTTGTGTCGACCTAGTCGCTTTTGGGATCTGACTCCATTCGGGTACGAATCCTTGCTCGGTGGTACCGCTACGTTCTGTCGTTCATGTTGTGCCCTTCGACCGGATTCTCTCTATCTGGCCTTTGTTGTCGTTGCTGGAAACCTCGGTGGGGACTCGGCGACCTGGGGCGTCATGCCCCTACGCTGGCCGCCTCCTCCTGGTGAGTCCTTTTCCTTCCTAAACTCCTTCAAGACGGATCGAGTTGTTGGGGGTCGAAAGGGGGTCATGCTACCGCATCACAAGGCTGCGACACACGGGAGTGAAGGGAGTTCTTCTTGCTCGAGAACTGGAGGGAAGACCACAAAGAGATATAAAAGAAGACGTAAACGAAAGTCGTCGAGTAGGGAGGTGCAATTTGTTTCTGAGCACAAAGCTCAAGTGGTGTTTGTTAGAAAATAACATAGTGTTTATACCATGTTAGAAATAGGAATGTGGAAGCGAAATTGATAAACAGAACATGAACTAGAAAAATAAACATGAAACACCAAGATTTTACGTGGAACCCTACTCTGTAATGAGCGGGATGAAACCACGAGAGAACGCCTCAGAAGGCTGATAGTCTATTGCTTTTCTCATCTGAATACAATGGATGTGGGGGTCTATATATAGCCCCCACTGAGTCTCCACATCTCCAAACTGGTAAATGTGGGACTAAACAACGGGATGGGGTATAAGAGGTGTACCAAATACTCCAACACTCCCCCTCAAGCCGGAACATGCAATGCTCGACTTGGACAAATAGAAAGAAACTTGACTCACGCTACATGACACTATAGACAATATCAACTCAGCGCGCACAACTGTCGGCTGTTGTCGAGGACGTTGCTTGTGCATGTAAGGAGGACGATCAAGCTGGAGTGTGAGTCAACTGAAACTCCTCGTCGGAGAACATGTGCTCTGTACTGCGAGTCATTGCAACTAGAATGAGTCTCCTCGTCGGAGTACTCCGGCCTATCAGAATAATGTGGACAACTGCTCCATCTCTGAAAAAGACCAAAAGGAGTATCGTTAGTTATCCATACGCATATCTAAAGATGGGTCTCTCTTATAAGGACCTTGAAGTGTGTTCTCTAATATAGGAACCTCAGAAGGATCTCATATTGGAGTTCACGATCGCTTGAGAATGGAGTCTGAAGAAGTCTCCTCATTAGAGAATTGGTCTCTCCCATTTGGCACAGAGAATGGTAGTCTGGAGTCCCGATGAAACTACATGAAAACCCTAGCCAACATGGCATAAGGAATGATTCTCTACTTTGGAGTCCATATGGCTCACATGAAAACCCTGACCGAAAACACAAGAAAGATGGGGACCACGACAAATGATGGCATACATGTGCACACCTGAAAAGACCGCATACATGTGTGTGTTTGAAACTGAAGACTCAAAATCAATTTGACGTCGAGTTCGAATATCTGATCATCTGACGAATTTGGAAAATCTGGTTGGTCTGGAATTTGTCATCTGAATCTGCAACAGACCTGTGACTCTACACAACACTCCCCATTTCTCCCATATTGGTAAGAAAATCAACAATGTCCAAGTTGGGAGAAAACAAGATAATGTGGCTAAACAAAACATGAATCACATTAGCCGTCTCAATTTTTTTTAATGGCTCTCTTTTTTTATTGCAATTTTTTTCATCCTTTTTAAGTCATTTCATTTTTCTCGACTTTACTTCTCTCTTTTTTTCTTTCTTTTTTTCTTCTTTTTCAACAACTCTCTCTTTTTTTAATATAGACCAAAGGGCCCAAACTCTTCCACTCTCTCTCTCTCTTTAGCTTTCCCATCTCTCCCTTTTTTTGAAAAAAAAAACTATTTTTCTTTTTTTAAACATGGCCCGATGAACCAAACGCAGATGCCCTCCTCTTCTCTTTTTTTCTTTTTTCTGCCCCATCTCATATTTTTCTTCGGCCCATCTTAATACAACAACAACAAAGCCTTTTCCCACAATTAAGTAGGTCGCTACATGGATTTTTCATCTCCATTCAGATCTATCTTGGGTCAATCCCGGGCTTATATCCACAAAACTAAGATCCCTTCGTATGGTCTCTTTCCAACACTTCTTAGGCAGTCCTCGCCCTCTCTTAGCCGGCTCAACATCCCAACACTCACATCTCCTAACCGATGCATCAGTTGATCTTCTTTGCAAATGTCCAAACCATCTTAAGCGGTTTTCTCGCATTTTATCCTCGATCGGAGCTACACCAACTTTCTTTCTGATTGCATCATTCCGAATCCAATCTTTACGTGTGTGTGTTCACACATCCACCTTAGCATTTCCATTTCTGCTACATTCGGCCCATCTTAATAGCAACAAAAAAACTTTTTTCAATCGAATCGGACCTAGGGTTCCCATCGTGGAAACCCTTTCTCTTTGCAAATCGAAAGCTATCGCTGCTAGATTGGGGTAGGGCTGCAAAGGATGCCGTCGCCAGAAGGGTCTCGATCGCCTGGATGGAGGGGTTCCTCCTGGAGTTTCGCCGCCAAAAAAGAGGGGAAACTTCTTCGGTGCCGCTCAACGCCTTGGAGATCTTTGTCGCTGATAAGAAGTCGGAGGGGCGTGGAGGAGCGATGATGGGCGATGGAGCGTTGCTTGGGGCTATGCCTGGAGCATGAGGGAGAGGCTTCTGATGATGCCGGAGACAGAGGTCTGGAATCACTCGCAGAGTCGTGGTCGAAGGGTGCCCTGAAGGTCTGGAGTCGTTGTGTCCCGCGACGCCGCCTTAGAGAACAAGGAAACGTCTTGAGGATGTTGTATGGTAGCACCGTTGGAGGTGCGCAAGGAAGAAGCAGTGTCTGGGGCTGTCGCCGTCTGGACCTCCCGATGGAGGGCTGCTGATTGTCTAAATAATGGAGATCCGCTTTGACTCAGCGCATGCAGGAGGAGGAAGTGCTCGCGATGGATCCACCTTCGAGTCTGGAGACAAAAGGCATGAGGCTGCCAGAGGCTCCTAATTTGAAGGATGACGGCTTCACCTGTTGGGGTTCCTTGGAACCTGGAGGAGAATGTTGGGACTAGCGGATCCACATGAATCGCATGAATATTGTCGAAGAGCACGCGACTAAGGTTGTTTCCCGTGTAGAAGCTTGTGCGGCTAGGGTTCCAAAGTTCATATAGTTGATGATGGACGGCGTGCAGAAATTAAGGTTTCTTTGGAAACCCTAAAAGCTGAAAATCCTTGATCAATCTTGAACAAATCACAAACTTGAAAAATGCAGAATATTGATCTACATAAAGCAAACAATAATCGAATCTCGAATATAAAATAAATCTTCAAAAAACAACTCTTCGAGAATCGAACCCGCTTTGATACCATGTTGGAAAATAACAAGTTTTATACCATGTTAGAAAATAGGAATGCGGAAGAGAAATTGATAGACAGAGCATGTACTAGAAAGATAAACATGAAACACCAAGATTTTATGTGGAACCCTATTCCGTAAGGAGCGGGATGAAACCACGGGAGTACGCCTCAGAGGGTTGATAGTCAATTGCTTTTCTCATCTGAATACAATGGGTGTGGGGGTCTATATATAGCTCCCATTGAGTCTCCACATCTCCAAACTGGTAGATGTGGGACTAAACAACAGGATGGGGTCAATGGATCCTGGAGGGATCCATTCACCCATCTACAATATAAGAGATGCACAACCAAATACTCCAATAGCGTTGCTTGCAGGAGCGGTGAGAATAGTGGGTGTGTAATCTGCTTCTAAATGAAGGTGTTTTCCTGAAATGTTAGAGGCATGGGTGACCCTGAAAAGAGGAGATCCTTGGGTACGAGGTTCATGGAGTGGGGATGTGACGTCATCCTTCTTCAAGAAACTAAAGTTGCTTCATGCAGTGCGAGATTATGGAAATCTTTTCGGAGTAGTGCTTTGTCCAATTATCGGAAGATTGATGCTTCGGGAAGCTTGAGTGGCTTGATTCTTGCACGGAGGGATACAGCTTTCCAACTTCGAGGGGAGTTCAAGGGCTTACATGCTCTTCCACTCCTTTTGGAGTGCTTCATTTCCTCGTCTCTTTTTGCTTTCTCATATGTATATGGTCCATGTCAACCGGCTCAGAGACAAGAGCTATGGGCAGATATCCGTGCGTCCAGGAGTGCGTTCCCGAATTGTGTATGGCTTGTTGGGGGAGACTTCAATGAGTTGTTATTTTTTTCTGACCGTCCTCGACTGTGGGGTGGTCAGGATTCAGGTTCCACTGACTTTGTTGAATTGATTGATGATTTGGAGCTTGAGGTTCCGGATGCTGCGAACACCAAATATACCTAGTGGAGCTCGGGTTCACGCTCTCGCATTGACCGCTTTCTTGCCTCGTCTGAGTTCATGGAGACTTTCCCGTGTTCTTTCGCCTCTTGCAGGCCTCGCACCCGTTCTGACCATATGCCACTGATGTGGGATGCTCGTACTACTTCTTCGATAAGAGATTTTTTTAGATTTGAGCGAGAGTGGCTTCTGGAGGACTCCTTCAGAGAGTTGGTGAGCTCTCACTGGTCATCATTGTATGTTTCTGGTTTGGCAGCGGTGAGGTTCTAAGAGAAATTGAAGTGTTTGCGCTAGAAACTTTGTGCCTACAGAAAGGTGAGAGAGGCTAGAAAAAATCGGAGGGTATCTGCAAAATTGGAGGTACAGAGACTCGACGGAGTTGAGGATATCATACAGCTGGATGAGGTGGAAGTGGGGCAAAGAGATTCTGCTCTTAGAATGATTGTGGAAGAAGATAGGAAGCAGGTGGTGGAGTGGAAACAGAGGTCGAGACTGGCATGACTAGAGGAGGGTGATGCAAACACAGCTTTTTTTTCTACAAGATTGCCAATGGCAAACGTCAGGTCAACTCTCTTCAGTCTTTGATTGTTGGTGGTAGAAGAGTTGAGGGTGAAAAAGAGCTGGGAAATGCGATTGTTGACCATTCCGTGATTTCTCTAGGAGGGTTGAGTCCAGACCTTGGAGGTGGAATGGGCTCCAGGCATCTCGCCTCTCTGAGATACACGTGTCTAGTTTGACGGTGTCGGTTACCTAGGAGGAGGTTAAGTCAGCGGTTTGGAATCTGAACGCAGATGGTGCGTCAGGTTCCGGACGGTTTTCCTATATCCTTCTACAAGGAATTATGGGATGTGGTGGGTAGTGAGGTCCTGGAGATTGTGGAGGAGCTTCGTCGGTGCAATACGGGTTTTGAAAGACTTAACAGGGCCTTGCTTTTTCTTATTTCAAAAACGAATTCAGCGGAGAGGATTGAGGACTACAGGCCGATTGCTCTCTCGAATGGCATCTACCTCATAATAGTGAAGGTGTTTGTGGTTTATCTTAACCGGATCCTTGATCTTTTGGTTTCCCAGGCCCAGTCGGTGTTCATCCATGGCCGATAGATTGCGGATAGTTTGGTGTTGGCCTCGGAGATTATGGTGGACTAGAAAAGAAGTGGTAAGCAGGCTTTGCTTTGGAAAGTGGACTTTGTCAAATCTTATGACACATTGGACTGGCGGTTTCTATGGGCCGCTCTTTATAAAAGGCAGTGTTCACTAAATCGGCCGCACGGGCCGCATATGCGGCCGCATATGCCCGTACGACGTGCAGACCGCACCGATTACTTGAATCAGTGCATTATGCGCCCTCCCCGCATATGCATCCTGCATATGCCCCGCATATGCCACGCATATCCCGCATATGCCCCGCATACTGCTCCAGCAGCTCCAACTTTTCAATCTTCTCATTCAAGCCCTTAATTATGTAACTCTGTCTCTTCATTCAATTTTTAGAATATGACATGCATTTCTATACAATTGCAATGCATTATACCATTATGTATATGCAATGTTTTATATTTTTCTTATGTATTATTTTCACGAGTATATGCAATGTATCGTCGAATATTTTTTATATATGTCGATTGAAGTTTTGCTCATGTAGTGCATGTATGTGTATTGAAGTTTTGTTATTACGGATCATATTATGTAAAGTTGTTATGGTAAATGTTTTTTATGATTAAATATGAGGAAATTAAAAGTATATATGCACACCCATCTAATATGAACCGTTTTTCTTAGATCTTCTTTAACTCCACTTAGATACATAACTTCAGTGGTAATGTTATTCATAGATATTTTTTATTTTTAAATTAAAAATTAGAAAACTGCTTAGAACCGCATATACCCCGCATATGCCCCTACATACCGCTTAATCAGTATTCGGTGACCAGTCCGAACGCATACGCATACCGCTTTCCTGAACCTTGATAGAAGGGGTTTTCCGGACGCTTGGATCTCTTGGATTAAGCGATGCATCACCACAGCGTCTCTCTCGGTGCTGGTTAATGGGCGCCCTGAGGTCAATTTCTATCAGCTGCAGAGAGGCATCAGAGAGGGATGCCCTCTCGCTCCTCTACCTTTCATTCTTGTGGTCGATGTTCTTGCCTGCAGGTGGACCAGGTTCGGAGTGGCGGGGTTGAAGCTAGGTACAGATGTAGGGATATGCATATTCCCTTGCTCCAGTATATTGATGACACGATTCTGTTTATCAAGGGGGCCAAGGAGGAGGCCGGTGGCATGGCCATCACTCTCAAGATTTTTGGGAGATGTCTGGCCTGGAGTTGAATCATGGCAAATCCGTTATCGTCCCGTTTGGCATGTCGGAGGAGGAGGCACTTTCCTGCAGGTTCAAGATGGGTATAGCTTACAGCTCCCTTCCTATCCGTTATCATGGGCTTCTTCTCACGACAGGCAAAATTAAAGTAGCGGACTGGTTGCCAGTGATGGAGAAAATGGAGAGGAAGATGACTGGTTGGAAGGCTTCTGTCTTATCACGTTGAGGTCGTCTGGTGTTGATTAAGATGATCCTCTCGCGATCCCAGTGTTCTTTTTTTCCTCTCGTCTGTTGTTGGTGGACATCAGACATCGTCTGAAGCGGTTGATGCGCAAGTTCTTATGGAGTAAATCTGGCCAGGAGGGCCACGACATGCACCTGGTTGACTGAGACACCATTATTGTGCCTAAGAATTATGGGGGACTTGGAATCGAAACATTGGAGACAATCAATGAGGCCTTATTATTCAAGTGGGTGAGCAGGATTTGGGGTTTGGATGGGGGTATCTGTTGCCGCGTTATCCGAAGCCTTTACGGTGTTTCCTTGGCGGGCCCTGGTTCAGTGCGTCAAAGGCCTAATCAATCGGCATTCTGGAAGAGAATTCTGAAGGTGATGCCTTGTTTTCATGAGCTTTTTAACCCGATAATTGGGGATGGCTCCACGTTTGGGTTCTGGATGGATGACTGGACAGGGGATGGTCCCTATGCAGCCATTTTCCTCGCATGTATGCAATGGCGGCCAACTCTAATGCATGTGTCGTGGAGTGCTGGGATAATGGCAACTGGTTGCCGACTTTCAGATCGACCTTTTCCGATCAGCGGTTGGAGGATTTCCTTTCATCTCCTGGACTCGCTTGGGAAGATAGGAAGGCCCTCCTCTGGTTGCAACCATTGAGTTTGGAAGAGCGAGCCTTTCTCAATTAGAAATGCTTATGGGACTAGCTGTAGACCTCCACCTTCATTGACGAGCAGTGTGATTCGGGACTGCGAGCTCATTTGGACATTAGGTCTTCCAGAGAGGATCGATTTCTTCATGTGGTTGTTTAGAAGAAAGTGCATTATGATTCGTAATCGATGCGCTAGATTGTTTGGAGCGATACCGCATAGATGCCTGGACATTGAGACGATGGAACACCGTTTTCTTTTGCTGACATGTCTCTTCGCCTGTGTGGAGTGAGGTGGGTATGGACTGGTTATGCACTCATACTTTTGATTCCTTTTGGTCCTCTATTTCCTGGATGCGAACTCAACAAAGAAATGTGTTCGCTTGTTTCTTGGCTTTTGTAATTTGTACTTTTTATTATAGTTAATTAATATATTGGAACGGACACCAAAGCATGTTTCTTCCTTTTTTGACCTAAAAAATATTCTTAAAAGAATACAATAAAAAATGACTAAGCCATTCTCCCACTTTATGTAGGGTCGGTGATAAATCCATGAGAATTACGTAAAGCTGAATAACCTCGAAGTACTTACAGCCTACCAATATTTGTTAGAAGAAAATCAGAAGTGAAGTAAATTGAATTGCATAAAAGAAAAAAGATTCTCCAGCAAAAACTTGTGCCTGAGGATGTTTTCTCGACGTCGCTACACCAGCTGAGATAATTATAACCACTTGCAAAGAGTGACAGTAAACAAAAAGTGGCATACCTTGGTGAAGACGCGAAGCAACAGCGGGCAAGTCTGCAAAGCAAAATCATACAACCATGTCACCTCCGGAAAAAAAAGGTTTATGACACATTTAACAACTATAGGAGCACGAAACGAGAACCAAGGGATAATGGTCTTCGATCTCCTCCATATGTCAAAACTATTCGACATAGACCAGTTTAGGGCTAGGTTTGGCGGACATGACAAATATCAAGAACATATATGCTTGGTGAAAACAAAGGGCAGATGAAGAAGAGAGAAGGAACACGACAGTGCGTCTAACCTTCTCGCGGTCGACGGTGGGGCGAGGGTTGGGAGGGAGTGTAGGTCCGCGCTGGTGGGGTGGAGGGATGGGGCGCGCGGGCTTGTTCGGGGCATCGGCTCCGCCCTTGACGGCTGCTGCGGCGGACATCTCTGCCGTTTCTTCGGCGATTGGTCGACGAGGCCGCTGCTCCAAACTCGTGGAGTGGGAGGGAGGCTTTATGAATGTTTAATACGGAATAGGGCTCCTCGGCTAATAAAAAGCCTTCTACAAGCTTCGAGGATATTCCTCACATCTCTAAACTAAACTTGTTTATTATAAAATCTTGTAAAAATGATAGGCATTTGAAAAATTCAGGCTTAATCTTACATGAAATAACCTATGTGAAAATATGCATAAATCATGGTCAAATGACAAATACAATCAAGAGAAGCAAAAGGATATTAAAATTTGGTATAGTTTAAGTAATCATGAATGAGAACAAATAATATAAAAATAAATTTTACCCAAGAGTATAATTTAATCCAGATTGTCCAGAAGATCTACCTATTAGCATTGTATTATCGAAAAATATATACAACTACGTAGTATTAGTACTTTGGTTCTCCGAGATTTTAAAGAGGACACACACAAGATGATATCATAATATATCACATATTCTTATATGATTGCAGGATTGATAAGGATTTCAGCTTGACCTAACTCCGCCGAGAAGCAAATTACAGTTGCTCTATCTTGTTGTTTCTTGGTTCAAAATACTTGTAACAAATGTTTCTATATTTTGTTTGAAAGTTGTAATTCCAGCAAATTTCAAAGCCACAAAGTCCTTCTCCAAGAAAAATAGTGTTTTTGATGAACTGATCCATCATATTCTCGGACTGATCGATCACTCCCTGTCAATCATGCATTTCCACTAATCGATCGTGCCTTGACGATCATATCTATTTGACCTTAATGATCGTTAGTTGAATTCCATTCTAGTGGTCGTCAACTGATCGGTCATAGCTTTTTAGTTGATCGATCGTTTATAGTTGATCTATCATATTTGTTAACATGATCGATCATATCATAAAATATTCATTTGATATCATACCATTTTTTTTCCAAGGATCACTTTTCTTGAGCTCGAATATAAAAGGCTCCATACCCATTGCTGGAAAACACACCACTCGAGTATTCACTCATGTTCTCATTAGAAAAGCTAGAAGTTATTTTCCAAGTGATTCTCTCATATTCTCCCTCGTGTTCTTTGATTCGTTTTATCTTTTGAAAAGAATATTCGTGGTTCTGAAAAAAGCTATAAAGCAAGTTTTGTTCATTCAGCAGTGCTAAATCCGTTGGTCTTCTCTTAAGTTATTATGATCAGTCGGAATACTTTTGATAGCTTCGTCTCATTACGGAAATATTTACTATTGCTTGATATTGCTTTATCATCATGTGATATTTGTGATATAATTACTTATATTGTTCTTGGTGAACTGCATGTGCAATTATACAACTATTGTTTATCTCTATATATCACATGTTATTGCTTGGAGAAATATTTGGTGATATCTGTTGAGATAACCTTTCTGGATATTATTATTGCTTTTGTTTCCATATTAACATCTTTTTGTAGGACATTAGGTGTTCGATCCTAAGTGCGCAGAGAAGTTCTTGGACGTGAGACCTCCAAGGAAGCTAGAATAAAGTTGAAAGCTCATTTGTTCTTCTACTTGTGGTATGTTATTTGATCTATGTTGTTGATCTTGGTGTTTGATATAAAATTGTAAAGCGACATCTTTGTAAACGGTTGATTATACCACATAAATATCTCAGGTTTTAGTGAAGCGGTTTATTATCTCAGCTAAATCTGGGAATCCTGAGCCAGGAAGACTCAGGTTAAGGTTTTTACCCGAATGTTTTCCATGTAAAAATGTTGTGTAAGTGTACTGATTGGTATGCTTGAATATTTTATCTACACTTGGTGCTTATTCTGCATAGATTTTTAAAAGAGCATCGAACCACAATTCAACCCCTACCCCTCTAGTGGTGTCGCGATCCATAAACTGACATTTCGTATCAAAGCTTGGATCGGTATCTCGTAAGCACTCGCATATACATATGGCAAACATAACAAACAAGGATTTTGAAAGCCAATCAGTACTCTGGTCACCGCATTTCAACGGAACCAACCACAACAACTGGAAGGTATGAATGCAAATATTATTGGAGTTTGTAAATATTGATGTCTAGAATAACATATAAACTAAGTATGCTAGATCAGTTGTTGTAACGGTGATATGGATGATGTAAAAAGAAAGATACATACACCTCAAAGGCAATGAATGTTATCTTATGTGCAATCGACGAATTCAATAGAGTATCGACATGCAAGATGGCATACGAGATTTGGAACAAGCTCAATGTAACCTATGAAGGTACAACTAGGATGCAAGAATCTCATATCAGTTTGCAACAGTAGAGGTACGAGCTCCTGAAAATGGAAAGTGAAGAGTCCATCAGAGGCATATACACAAGGTTCCCAGCAATCGGCAACCATATGAGAAATCTCAAGGTTGAACTCACCGATGCAGAGCAGGTAAAGAAGTTGCTCAAATATTTCTCACCGATTTGGAGCATTGTTGTTGTTGTCATCAAGGAAGCAAATGACAACAACACTCTCATAGTTAATGACTTGATAGGTAAAGTAAAGACTCAGACAACATAAGTAGATGCAAAGGTAAAAAAAGAAGAAAGGGTCCACTTTAAGTAATAGTACCAACCCCTGAACACATCTCCGAAGAGGAACTAGCCATGTTCACTTGAAATTTCAGGAAGTTCTTCAAAAGAAAGGATGGAAAGAAAGGAAGCGATGTAGAATGCTTCAACTGCAAGAAGAATGGACATTTAAGAAAAATTATCCTCTCTCAAGAAAAACAACACTCCAGAATATTGAAGCCAAGATCCAAGCAAGGGAAAGAATATCATCAAAGACGAGCAGAGAAAAGATCACAGACATCATTACAAGTATCCAAAGAGAAAAGCATTCAAATCTAGTTCAGGTTCTTCCGACTCCGACTCCGACTCTGGCACCTTAACATTGTCTGCAATCGAATCGGATGATTCAAGAAAAGAAGAAGCCATGCTCGGACTCGTCGTTGAACTGAGAATTATATAATGATGGAAATCCTAACACCTAGTCCTGGAGGGCATGTAGTACCCGACAAGTCTGGTCCAGCAATCGTTGTATCAGCGCCTCTCATAGTACTCGGATTCCAAACCACTCGACTCTATCCACTATAATCAAAACCCATGTATTTGTATATGTAAAGAGATCGTGCATAAGTGAGAGATGAAATTTATTTAACTCTACATGAAATGTGTATAAGGCAAACATGTAGAGTGTCGTCCACAAGGAGCAAATAGGAAAAGATCAAAAAATGAAAACCAACTCAAAGAATCAAGCACAAATTGTTGGTGATGCAACCTATTAGGTTTCTATGTATTTTTGTGGGTTTAAATTTTTATGATTTTATTTAATTTTTAATTTTATATTTTTTTATGAATTAATTTTGCAAATATTTTTCAATTAATATTGATAGTAAATATATAGTAATATATATATAAAGAGAGATAAAAAGGATTCTTTTTGGATTTTTAAATATAGTAAATAATGTCAAAACATACAAAATAAATTGTATTTAGATTTTTATAATTTTATATATTTATGGTATTTTGGGGGTATTTTTAAGCTTTTTTATGGTTTTTTAAAAATTTAAATACATAAAATAAAAGAAATAGAAAATACATGAACCTCAAATGGGCTTAAAAAATATCTATCAGAGAAAGGTCCCAAACTTATTTTTCTTGTATAACAGATGAAACAAAGAAAATTTGGTGCTTTAGAACATATTTTTCTATTTTTTCTATGATTTTTATGATTTTTTTGTTTTTATGTATTTTATAATTTTAGAGATTTCTATTTTGTATTTTTTATGAATTTTAGATGTGTGATAAAATATAGTAAACTACATCTACCCTATTTTTGGTATTTTTTAGACTATATTTTATATTTTATGATTATTCCAAGTCCAAATAGTAACATATAGCTAATTTTATATCTTTAATTAGGAAAATAATACCTTAATAAAAAATGTATGTGATATAATACAATACAAGGTTCTTAAAATAATTTCCTAGATTTTTTAGAGTTAAGCTACTAATTAGTTTAATTTAAAATAAAACAAATAACTAAAGCAACTATACAAGGACCATTCTGCAATTTCAAAAGCCTTAGGCACACATTTTTAACAAAATGGCAAAGTCTAGGGACATATCCATAATTTTTCCAATTAAATTCATAATTTAAATGCATCTGGCAGGGGCCTTTTTATAAGTAAGATAAAGTTCAGGGTTATTTGTGTAATGTTCCCAATGATCCATAATTTCAATTTAAACTGATAGGAATAAAACTGCATTTTTCAAATACTTTTTTGAATTTTAGAGTAGGTCCAATAAAACCACGAGATGAATAGTGTAGAATTTCTACATAAACCATCGCGTGGGACCGCACGTGAGGTGACATGGCTTGGACTAAAAAGCAAATAACATAAACCTCAAGGTTCAAATTGCAATATATCCAAAAGTTTTTAACCTGAAATATATATTTTTATAGGAAAAAATATAACGCCGAAAAGGTGAGAAAGAATAGTGTAAAATACCCTCAATACACGCATTGGGGAATGACCTGGATCAAATCACTTAAACATGTGTCACTCCTCCAACTGTAGATACCCCTCTCGTAGATGAAGGGACGAGATCACGTCCTCTGCATGATCGGATGTATGTAGACGACCTTCAATCGGACGACTATTGAACTTAGGAATTTCTATGGGTTCTAAATTTTATTAATGGAAAATAATCACAAGGTGAAATTGTCATCACAACCCAACGAAGCTTTAATAAAAAATTATTTTATTTAATTCTCAAGAAAAGATAAAACAAAGCAAATACAAGCAAGAGAGTATGCAATTTCTTTACCTGTATATCATACATGATCGAACTTTAGGAGGCTAGAAATCCTGAGAATTATTTATCAAAGGAAAATCAACGAATAAAAAGGATTCTTTTTATCTTTCAACTCTTGGTTTTTATGATATTTTCATCTTTTTATTTTTATGGAATTTTTAATTCTTATATTTTCATGGTTTTCTGATTTTTATTTTTTTATGATTTTTAATTTTATATTTTTTTTATATATTTATTTTTTAAAACAAAGAAAAATAAAGAATAAAATAAAAGGTAAAGAAAACAATCTTTTTTTATTTTTTAAATCATGGTAAAAATGTGCAGAAAAATCAGATAAAAATCATTTTGTGTTTTTTTACCTTTTTTATGATTTTTTGAAGATTATTTAAGGCTTTTAAAATAATTAAAAATAGGGAATATACAAAATAGAAAATAAGGAAAATGCTTTTGGGTTTTTTAAAATAGTAAATAAAATAAAAAATAAGGGAAACACACACAAATAGAAATGTAAATTTTCAAGCTTTCCAAAAGTTTATTTATATATTTTATTGAACTTTCTATGATTTTTAATGATTTTAAGTGTTTTATGTGTTTTGTGATTTTTAAAATTTTTATGAAGAAGTTCAAAACAAAATTTATAAAGTAATTAAAACAAGTCAGAACATGCACACACAATTTTTTTTGGAATTTTTAAAAAGATTTTTCATTTTTTTATTAATCATTTACAGTAAACAAGATAAAATCAAGGTGTTTTGAATTATAAAAAAATACAAAAGCTAATTTTTTAGCAAAAAAATCAAGATGAAATATGTGATTAGCAGGAAATTACATGAATTTGTATGGAATTATTGAGAGTGATTAGCTATTTATTTGATGAAATTAACAAATAGATTAACACAGTGCAAGACAAGGACTAAATTGAAAGAAAAATTTATTTATATGACTGAAAAGGCAATACAATAAAGAACTACGGGCTAATTAATTCAAATATCCCACTTAAAAGCATGTGCCAACGTACACGAGTCGCAATGACACAGACTCAAGGTGATTAAGTTATGTACATGGGGCTAACAATAACAAGAACTACAAGGATTTTTATTGCAAAAAAATCAAAATATCACGTGAGATGCACGTTCTGTTGTTCAAATAGGACTCAAGTGTAATTAAAAAACAAGTAGGACTCACATACAATTAACCAAGCAACTATGTAATGACACACGTCCAAATAGTACTTATTTACAAATAAAATAAAACACAAGGGCTAAAGGTGTAAACAATCACCATGCGACTGTAATGCACATGCAGAACAAATGCCTCGTATCTAATCTGGAAGGAATTGATATACGGCTCTGATTAATGCGAAAATCACCTCTTTTAATAATGAGGAATTATAGTATAGGAGACGATGTTCGGACGATCAAAAATCACAAATTTTGAATATTATGGAGAATTTATACTTGACAAGTGTACCGAGGTCGAACACAGGGAACTGCGGTTTTTAGTTGTGTGGTCTTAACTTGATTAAATAATTAATTAAATGTTGTGTTGATTTCTGTATCGGAAAATAAACGAAAATAGGATGATAAAAAATGCAATGAAAAAAATACAGAGCGGATGAATGCATGATCTGTGACAAATTTTTTTAATCCAAATAAATTAATCATTATACTAAAAAAGAGTCACAGATCAAAAGGAAAACTCAAGAGATATTCAAATTAATTTCAGTGCTTCAGGTAAATAAATCAATTGATACTCATAATAGTTTCAAAGCATAATATCTGTCCTCATAATTTTTGTGATTTAATTTCTCAAATAGTAGACAATAATACTGAAGGAATAAATCTTAATTAAGCCCCTACAAAACTACTTCCTCAAATATGATCAACCATCATTAGAGGATTAAAATCTACTTAAGAATACCAATGAAATACAATAGTTCCTCCTTGATCTTTCCCCTACAAATATTAGTTTCTCAAAATAATAATCAAGAATGATAAGAGAATTCATCTTACCAAAATAAAACTCAATCAAGATCCTGTAGAATCAAGAGCTTTCTCGATCAAATATGGCACAAATAAGTCAGAATTTAGCCTTCACGGATAAGATTGAATCTCAAATAATAAGCATCAATAAATAGCCTCAATCTGTCCACAAGGTAGCAAAAGGATAGAGCACGGAATAAGTTTTAGAACAACATATTGTGCGTTAAAATCTGAGTTTGTATGAGAAAGTTATTCAATAAATACTTCCTTCTCGAAGAGGTCCCTAGGAGGACTTATTTGTAATATAGGAAAATTCTAAGGTGCATTCTGCAATTAATCAAACTTTAGATGACCTACATGCAATTTATCCATAGAGTCACATGCGTGGCATGTGCCTCGGCTGGCAGGGATTCCTTCATGATTTACTAGAGTGAGAGGGGGGTTTCTACAATTTTCACCTACTCCCACGTGCTCTGCACGTACGGGGGAGGCTCAGTGGCAAAACTAGGGTTGGGGGAATGAGGCTGAGGTTCGGATGCCCGAGCCGACATGGCAGTGTGTAGCGCTCTAGTCGACCTGAGCCTCGAGGCTTGGGTCGAGGCTCGGAGAGATGGTGTTGCAGCGTGCGGTACCATTGGATCAAGGGTTGAGGGCCCAATCCGACAACTATGGAGGATAGTTGAGATGAAGTTGGTGAGACGAAGCTCGGCCAAGGGTGACGAGGCTGACGGAGCTCCCTCTCCACCTCTGTCGACACATGACTGGAGGTGAAGCGGCGATGCAGTGCAAGGGTCCGAGGCAAGTGGACGGTGGTAGAGTCGAAATTGGAGAGGAGGGTGGAATTGGTGGTCGGAGAGCCAAACATGTTTGGGGCGGAGTTGATGCGAGCGAAGGCGGAGGAGATGGTAGCTCCTTGGAGGTGGCGAAGCAACTGGTTGTGGCGAACAGAGAAGCTCGGTTGTGGGATTGTGTGACCAAGCGGGGACATGTGGAGAAAGCACGTGAGCATGGAGACGTGGAGCAAGGAAGATTTTTTTTTTGAATGAAAGGTGCATCGTGTAGGAAAATTAAAGTGCATCATTAAAGAATCAATAAAAATAGTGATTCGCAAGTTACCTCCTTCCATCGCAAATCAAATAGAAAGTTGTAATGGAGAAGATAAAGAAACTGACAATGATCTTTTCTTCCTTCTTTTCTCCTTCCCTTAACCCCAATCGTTAAGACTCTCTCAGATGGTGGAGAGTTTTGATGGCGGCTCTCTGAATCTCTTGATTCGGTGTCTTGCATAATGAGCCATCATGTCTCTTTTATAGGGGTAGAGTTGGAGGGTTCAAAAGGATAACAAACCCTATCGTAACCGACTCCTGGTAATCCACTAACAATCAACGTGGATCAAAATAATGCGGTTACATTTTATCCATTGACTTGGTAAAACCCAATATTTATCATCTCATAAATATTTTATATGGGCCACTTACGGGATAAATTCCAACATTCTCCCACTTGGTCCATATAATCTTTAATTATGAGATAATAACCTTAAGCGCACATTTTCATGGATTTTATGTAATGTCAATGAACCATTTAATTTAATTGAATTAAACTAATATGATCATGGCGGACACACATCATATGACTTGGCATGATCCCTTCCATGTATTAATATTAACTCAATCCAATCATCTGTAATTTAGAAGAATAATATCTCCTAATTTAATTTCATTTTAACGGTTATGTTATTTATTTGCAAACATACATGCATAATATAACAATGAAATGATTAAGAAACATAAAATAAATGAGATTGTCATAATCATAATGAGCACTAAATAAAATGTATTAATTAACCTTTTATAACAAGGACTTCTTTAAAACACCCATTCTTACAACATGCTCAGAAAAAAATCTTAGGTGCTAAACCTTTAGTTAACGGATATGCTATCATTAAATTAGTACTGATGTGCTCTATTGATATTCTTTTTTTTCGAACTTCCTCCTTTACTGATAAATACTTCAATTCCATGTGCTTTGCACCCTTTGAGTACTTATCATTCTTTGAGAAGAAGACTGCTGCGGCATTATCATAATAAATCTTCAGCGGCTTGGTAATGCTGTCGACTATTCCAAGTCCTGAAACAAAACCCGCAGACACAATCCTTGAATTGTAACCTCAAAGCACACTACAAATTCAGCCTCCATAGTGGAAGCAACAATGACTGACTGCTTCGCACTTTTCCATGACACAGCTCCTCCACCGAGTAGAAATACGTAGCCAAAGGTTGATTTTCTTGTGTCGATACATCCCACAAAATCTGAATCTAAATATCCGATAATCTCAAGATTATCAGATCGTCTGTACACGAGCATATGATCTTTGCAGCTTTCCAGTGGTCCATACCAGGATTACTTTGATACGGACCCAACATGCCAGTGGCAAAATTAATGTCAGACCGAGTACATGTCTGAGCATACATGATACTCCCAACCACTGATGCATATGGAATTCCTTTCATTTCATCACGTTCCAATTCATTCTTTGGACATTGATCCAAACTGAATTCGTCTCCTTCTGAATAGGAACTATCCATGCAGAGCACTTGTCCATCCTGAATCTTTCCAAGACCTTCTCAATATATGCCCTCTGAGACAATCCTAACAGTCCTTGTGGTCTATCACAGAATATTTCTATTCCAATCACATAGGATGCCTCACCCATATCTTTCATTTCAAAGTTCTTGAAAAGATACTTCTTTGTTTCATGTAACAAACATAAATCATTCGCAGCCAATAATATGTCATCAACATATAGGACTAACATAATAAACTTGCTTCCACTAACTTTCATGTAGATACACCTATGTACATTATTTTCTACAAAATCATATGATGTACCAGTATTGTTAAACTTAATATACCATAAACGGGAAGCTTGTTTTAGTCCATATATTGATTTATTTAATTTACATACTAGATTTTCCTTTTCTGTGATCCTAAAACCTTCGGGTTGGTCCATATAGGCACCTTCATCTAACTCTCCATTCAGAAAGGCAGTCTTTACATCCATTTAGTGAAGCTCCATATCATAATGAGCTACCAAAGCCAAAATGATTCTTAAGGAGTCCTTCTTTGAGACCGGAGCAAAGGTCTCTTTATAATCGATGACGTATTTTTGAGTAAATCCCTTTGGGACAAGTCTAGCTTTTATCTTTGGATATTACCTTTAGAGTCACACTTGGTCTTAAATACCCATTTACACTCGACTCTTTTAGAACCTTCAGGTAACTCGACAAGATCCCAGACATTGTTATTGACCATTGACTCGAGTTCTTCTTTCATAGCATTCAACCACTTTTCAAAATCATTACATCTATGTCCTGATGGAATGAGCTTGGATCTTTATCAATGCTCAAGTCACATTCATGCTCAAGTGCATAGACTATATAATCATCAAAATTTATAGGTCTCCTTTTGCCTTTCAGAGCATCTTAATGCAACTTCTTGTGATTGTGGTGTACTTGGTTCATTTACGACTTGTTCATTAATAATGACATCATCACTTAACATGGGTATCAATTCTTGATGTTCCAAAACATTATGTGAAGATGAATCCACATGTGGAACATTTACAGAAGATATGAGAAAATATGAAAGCGACACTTTATCCCTATCTTCTTTTATTTCCACATTCCGTGATTCTTGGCTCCCACTAATGTTGTCGTTCTCAATGAAGCGGGCATTTCCACTTCCAACAATTCTTGTACTATGGTTAGGACAATAAAATCTATACCCCTTTGACTTTTCAGGATAACCAATGAAAAATCCACTGATTGTCCTTGAATCTAATTTCTTTTTCATGTGGATTGTATACTTTGACTTCCGTTTGACATCCCCAAATATGTAGATGTCTCAAGATAGGTTTCCTACCTGTCCATAATTCAAAAGGTGTCTTTTGAACCGCTTTACCAGGAACCCTATTGAGTAAATATGCTGAAGTCCTTAATGCATATGTCCACAATGAAAGAGGTAAAGTACTATTATTTAGCATGCTCCTAACCATTTCCATTAATGTACGATTTCGCCTTTCTACGACACCATTTTGTTGTGGTGTTCTGGCATTGTGTATTGTGCACAAATACCCTTACTTTCAGGGAATTTTGCAAATGGACCAGGATGTTGATCCGTCTCATCATGTCTTTCGAAATATTCACCACCTCGATCAGATCTCACAACTTTTATTTTCCTATCCAATTGCCTTTCTACCTCATCAATAAATATCTCAAGGATATTTACTGCTTGAGTCCTTTCATGCAATAGATAAATATACCCATACCCTAAGAAATCATCTATAAATGTGATAAAGTATATTTCTCCTCCCCGTGATGAGACATCAAAAGGACCACAAATATCAGTATGTATCAATTCTAGGAGCTGGGTAGCCCTTGTAGCTGGCTTCTTTGATGTGTGTTTGGACTGCTTTCCTCTAATGCAATCTATGCACAACCCTAGACCAGACAAATCTAATTGAGGTAATATGTCATTCTTAATAAGTCTTAAAACTATGTCCTTCGATATATGACCTAGTCTTTGATGCCATAAAAGAGCAGAGCATTCATCAGATGCATTCCTTTTCACACCCACATTACATTCAACATAAAACAAAGAATTCATAAATTTATTATCAAGATTAAAATGATAAGATGATTCTCCAAAGTACCAGAACCATAAAAGTACTTATTTCTAAACATAGAGAATGATCCATCAGAAATCTTGAAAGAAAATCCTAAACTATCCAGTCAGCAAACGGAAACAAGATTTCTAACACATTCAGGAATGTAGAGACGTCCTTCCAGATCAACTTGAAATCCAGTGTCCATGATCAATCTGTAAGCCCCAATTCCATCTATTCGTCCCTTCATCCTATTTCCCATGAGCAAATACTGCTCACTTTCCTTTATGTTCTGGATTGTAAGGAATTCCTGTAATATGTGAGATACATGAGTAGTCGCATTAGAATCTAACCACTAAGTATTATTAGGAACATCTATAATATTTGCTTCGAAGTAAACGGAAACATAATGCATACCTTTCTTTTCGAACCATGCTTTCTGTTTAAGGCAATCTTTCTTCATATGCCTGGACTTCTTGCAAAAGAAACATTTGATTTCTTTGGAATTGCTCCCTTTAGTTTTCATGGGAGTTTTTCCTTTGTTCCTTTTGCTTGTGTGGCTTTTATTGCTGCTAGCCCCTACCATAGTCTTTTCAGTAGCCATGAGGTTCACTGAATGTTCTTTTATCTTCTTTAATCCCCTTCTTCTTGAATGAGCATATCTTTTAATTCCATGAAACTCCACTTATCCTTTAATGTGTTGTAGTTTACCTGGAATTGCCTAAATTTAATAGGAAGGGAGTTTATGATAAACTGTACTAAGAACGTCTCATTGACATCCATTCCCATGGTTTTTAGCTTCGCTGCAAGATTAGACATTTCAGTTACATGATCCGTCATCGAGTTGGACCAGTTGAATTTCTTCGTGGTCAACTCAGTCATTAAAGTCCCAATAATGGACTTATCAACTATATAGGACTGGGAGAACTCCTTAGATTTCTTCATGAATTCCTTAGCATTGTTTGTTCTTGGCATTGACGGTTTGACATTCTCTGCCATTGTTATTTTCATTAGGCTCAAACAAAGCCTGTTCGATCTTTCTCAAGCCTCATAATACAACCTTTCATCATCAGTATTGTTTTCTATAATGGCTTGTGGTTTTTGATCTTCAACTAATGCATGGTCTAAATTCATCACTCCTAAATGGAAGAGAATCTGTTCTGACCAATCTACATAGTTGAGTCTATTGACCCTAACTATGAAGTTGTCCAATGCAAACAAGTTCATAGCTGCAAAAACTGTAAAACAATAATACATATGCTCACAATAATATTTTGAGAAATTAATTTTCTATACGCAGAATATATATAAGAAATTCTTTTACAACATGTTAGTAATCATCTTTGGGTAGAATATTAACATATCAACAACTACACAAGTGATGCAATTAGATACACTTTAATAGATAATTAAATAAATCATGTCTAATTCATATTTTTCCATCTTTGAATGTAAAAACCCATGATTCATTAATTAATCTCTTAATGTGCATAATTACGGACAATGATCCACCTTTGGGTGATCTCCTAGTCCGTGATTATACTATTCTGATTATCATGATAAACTATTATGTCATTAAATTTAATTTGCATCAAAACTATGATAATCAGAATATGGGTTCAAATCTGTACATGGTTAGATCACTTTGGTGACTAACCAAAAATTGAACGCGATAACTTTATTCAGCAATAATAATGAGATATTCACCTTAATAAGTAATGCTTAACTATTCATGGATGGCACTTAATATAATATGAATGAGTAAAATAATAACTTAGACATCAGTGCAAGAATTCGACCCCTTAACGTAAGCATTAAAAACTAATGACTTTATTATTATTTTATCAGAAACTCGAATGTTGTTAAACTTTGCTCAACCACAATGATGAGCCGAAAGTTTAGAATAAAAACTCCTTAGATATGTACGTATGTGATTCAACCAAAAAGGAAAACACATCAGTATTATTCTTTATGAGTAATTAATTCTAAGATAAGGAAAGTGGGATAAAAAAAGGGATCGTCATTTCAAAGTTGATAATATCTGTTTTTTAATAAACGGATGAAATGAAATTCGCAACTTTAACAAAAAATCCATCAGCAGAAAAATATAAATTTGACAACATAATCGATAAAAATTAATCATCATTTCTCAAAAGCAATGTATGCAGAACCTGGCTCTGATACCGGATTGTAGGAAAATTAAAGCGCAGTATTACAGAATCAATAAAAATAATGATTCGCAAGTTACCTCCTTCCATCGCAAATCAAATAGGAACTTGTAACGGAGAAGATGAAGAAACTGACAATGATCTTTTCTTCCTTCTTTTCTCCTTCCCTTAACCTCAATTATTAAGACTCTCTCAGATGGTGCAGAGTTTTGATGGTGGCTTTCTGAATCTCTTGATTTGGTGTCTTGCATAATGAGCCATCATGTCTTTTTTATAGGGGTAGAGTTGGAGGGTTCAAAAGGATAAGAAACCTATCGTAATCGACTCTTGATAATCCACTAACCATCAATTTGGATCAAGATAATGCAATTACGTTTTATCCATTGACTTGGTAAAACCCAATATTTATCATCTCATAAATCTTTATATGGGCCACTTACGAGATAAATTCCAACACATCGCAGCCAAGTGCGACATTGATGGTTGTCGATCGCTTGATAAATGGAGGAGGAACTCCTCAACTCCGATGATCTCTTCAAGGTCCGACGACCGGGACCAAAGCTTTGCCTACTCTGATTGGTGGAGCAGCCACATGAAGCCTATGGGATGCTCCGGATCAAGCCTGATATTGGGTCTTCGCCGGAAGGAGGGCAATGTCACTGCCCTGACGTATTGGCTATCTCTCTCCACTTGTAGACAAGGATATGGCAGATAAAGAGGGAGCGAGATGACCTTGGGGTTAAAGGAAGGAGGCGAGAAGGTCGAGGATCATAATGGTCGCGAGGGTGGAGTGATGGCCGTCGGGGGTTTCGGGGGTTACACGAGAGGGGGAGGGGAAACGACAAGGGGGGCGGTGATGCATGAAGGTATGGGGGGGGGGGGGGCAGAGTCACGTGCATGCACATGACCTGGGAGGAGGAGAGGTCATGTGCAGGGCACGTGACCAGGCTGAAGGAGAGGAGAGAGGAAGTGGGGTGCCACGTGGTATGCCCAGGGGCTACCACATGTCACCTAAAAACATTTAAAAAATAAAAGAGAAAGAAAATCGAAAAGAAATAAAAGGGGAATAGGTCATCTCTACAAAGTGGTATTTTTGGTGGTTCTCCTTGCGTACAGAAAACTAACTTTTTGGGATTTTATATTTTTTTAATTTTAAAAGAGGACAAAAATTAGAAAAATATTATAAAATAAAAGACATTTAATCATACATTAATCTATTTTTTAGATTTTTAATAAATAATAAAATAAAGAAATAAAATAAAATATGAAATAAGAGAAGTTTGTATAGACACACAAAGGTTACTCGGACACAGTCAATTTCTTTGATTTCAGTCTTAATTTGGATTTTTATGCCACTTGGTAAAACTTTTATGAAAGAATACAAATAAAAAATAAACAAAATAAAATGGGTTGAATAAGTACATAGAAACTCGGGTCAAAAATCGTAAAAAGAGAAAATACACAAAAGAGACCCAAAACCCAACTTTCACATATAAGTTCTGATTTTTATGAAATTGGTCTCATGAAGGTAATTGAAAATGGAATACTTAAAAGTAAGTAGACCAAATCAGACACTATATGAGGAAGATATGCACGTTTTAGTTTTTCTGATATGAAATTAGGTTTTGGGTCTATTTGTCACTTATTTGAGTTACCAACTTCTTTGTATTTTTATTTATTCTTGTTAGTAATATCTACACAATGGAAGTAGTTTCAGGTCAATCTGAGTCAAGATGAATTAATTAAAAATGGGGAAGTTAGCTATTTTTTAGGTCAACTTACACTTGGATTTTTGGTTCCTTATTTTATGCAATTATGCTTGATGGAATGTGAATATTATTTACACATGTATGAATGCTAATGATGTTATATTAATGATTAAATGAATATGGATTTTAGCTAATAGTGCCTAATTGACCAGTTTTAGCACGTTGAATCAAAGATTCATCAGGCTTCAATTTGGGACATCTTGGACGGTCTGGAACTGGAGGTTGTCGTTCTTGATCGGATGTCACGGGAAGTGATGAAAGAACATCGATGAAGGAGCTCCTTGTAGAACTTCAATTATGTGGATCTCGTCCGATCTTCCATGGATCTGAAGCCTGAAAGGTGGCGCTAATCCTTGTTGCTCTCCTGCTTCATTTGTTTGTGATTTGAAGCTCTGGAGATTATCGATGGCAAGATCTAGAGGACTAGGTGATCTGCAGGTGTAAGCTCAACTCTAGATCGCTATCTCTCGCTCTAGAATGATCCTTAGCCCCTGCAATCGAGTTTATTGCTCGAGGGAAAATACTTCGATCGAGTTATTAGCTGGAAACAAACAAATGAAGGAGGAATGGGGTCTCCGGCAGCGGATGGTCATGATAGGAGACGAGATCCAGATCCCTGATAGATCTGGGGGAGATCAGGCTGTGGGAGGAGATGAAGAATATCGAGATGAAGGTGATCGAAGAGTCATAATGATATACTGTTGATCGGAGAGCTCCGATCGAGCGAATCAGTTCTCCATGGAAGGATGGGTGGATTTAGCTAAAAATAAAACTAAAATGCAAAAATTAAAGCTGGAATCCAAAGGAAATTACATAATCTACCTATGGTGGAAGAAAGAGGTGATTGCCTCAATCCACTACAGTTAGCGAAGAAACTGAATGGCCTTCGACAAACTTCGACGGACGTGCAGATCACGCTCTCCCGGATGACGGAATGAGGTTCAATCATGACCTCCACTCACTGTAAACACCCTTGGACGAAGAATCGTGATGGAAAATGTATCAGCTTGTGATGATTGAGTCGGAGGGTGTTTTCACTCCAGGTTTTTCTCAAATCTCTAAATCAAACTCCTGGAGAAGAAGGATGCATCTGATAAGGCATGGTTTGGCATTGTTCTTTACATATAAGTACTGTATGGTAGTGTGATATGTATATACAATGAATTTGCAACCAAGTAGCTAGGAGTGGAACTTCTCTAAAGAAAATACCAATGCTAGCATCTCCTTCTTTGTAACTGTGTAATTGCATTGTGCCTCATCCAGAGTCTTACTAACACAGTGTATGGCAAATGGTACCCCATCCCTTTTCTACCCGAAAATAGCCCCACGTACATAGACTGATGCGTCCATCGTGATCTCAAAGGGGAGAGACCAATCACATGACTGAAGGATATGAGCTCTAGTAACCATGTCTTTCATCTGATGGAATGCAAGTAGGATTTTCTCGTCAGCAATAATCTCACTCTCCTTACATAGAAGCCCATTCATAGGTCTGGCAATCTTGTTGAAGTTATTAATGAATCGCCTATAGAACCCAACGTGATCAAGGAAAGACCTTAACTGCATCAAATTCTGCGGTGTCTCTAGCTTGGAGATCACATCAATCTTAGCCGGGTCAACTTCCATACCATGTTTGGAGATGACGTGGTCTAATACAATTCTAGTATTCACCATAAAGGGACTCTTCTCCCATGAGAGCAGTTAGTTTATCTCTCAGCATCTCTGAAGTACGCGGTCCAACAAGTAAGACATGTGTCAAAACTATCCCCGTAGACCGAGAAATCATCCATGAAGACCTTTAAAAAACTACCTACCATGTTGGTAAAATGACCAACATACACCACTATAATGTAACAGGAGCATTATGAAATCCAAAGGGCATCCGTCTAAAGGCATGGGTGTTAAACAAACAAATAAAAGTAGTCTTCTCCTAATCCTCAAGATTGATTGGAACTTAGTTATATCATGAGTACCCATCCAAGAAATAAAATAACCCCTTCCCTACCAACCTATCGATAATATGATCAATAATGGGTAGTGGAAAGTGATCTTTCTTGGTCGCCGAGTCCAAGTGCTGGTAATCTACGCAAACACGTCATGAAGTGGGTACACGAGTCGGAATCTCCTCACCACGGTCATTTGTCACAATTGTAATATCGATTTAGGGACCACAAGTAATGAGATTACTCCCTTGGAATCTGAAGTGGGATAAATAAAGCCAGCATCACACCATTTCTTGATCTCTTTCATGATAACATCTTGGAGATTAGGATTTAGACATCACCGAAACTCATGGGTCGGCATGTTGTCATCCTCTAAGTAGATATGGTGCGAGCACAAAGTTGGATTATGCCACAGAGATCTGAAATACTCCAACCAATAGCCTTGTGGTTTCTCACAGGAACCTCTAACAAGAGAGATTCCTAGTCGTAGGTCAGCTGCGAACTTATGATGACCGGAAACATTTGGAGGGCACTTGCAAGGAAGGCATACTTCAGAGATGAAGGTAAAACTTTGAGCTTAGGTGGAATCTGAATATGCCCTACAATGATCTCTGCAACTACACTAGTAGAAGGTATATGATCTGCACTCTATGAACTGTCCATCGTGGCTATTTGTAGGCTCAACATGTAGTGTCTCGGAAAGCTCTGCAATAAATGCTCCTTGCTCAGAATGGGATGGCTCATCAGGACGCTCAAAGATTTCAATAAACTCATCAATAAATGTATCAAATATCTCACCAGCAATATCACTAATTTCCTTCAAAAACTTACAATGATCCTTAGAAAATGACTTAGACAATCCATTACCTGATAACTCATAATGATCAATAGGGGAGCATAAGTCGATTGTGCTTTCCAGGTTTTCCTTTTGGGAAAGGAATTCTTGGGTGTCCATGAAGTCTATAAAAAAAATATGTATCTCTAATCTCAGCAAGCAAATCACAATCCTCAGAATCTATTGGTACTGGCTCTCTCTCATTTATTGCTGATGGCAGGATGGCCTCGGATCTATCCTAACCTTATCATTGAGGGAGTGAAAGGTTGTCTCACAAGACCCATAATCAACTACCGATTCAACCAATTCGAAGGAATGACCGACCAAGTATCATCGGGATATGGAGTAACAATGTAGAGGTATCTATGTCCATTACAACAAAATCAACATGAAATCTCATGCCTTGCACCGTTACGACAACATCCTCGAGAATCCCCCTTGACCTCTTAATCGGTCTATCAGCAAACTGAAGGATCATCCTGGTTGATCTCAGAGGCCCCAACCCAAACTCAATGAGTAGTGAGGATGGCAAGAGATTAATAAAGGACCCGCTATCGAGAAGAGTGTTGAACATGTTTTTCCATGTGGGTCTAAAAGTATCCTCACTGAGAAGTGACGATGGACAGTCGCTGAGGCGACCCACAAGAAATCCCATGTTCAGGCAGCAAGTACCCACAATAGAAAATTAACCAATGAATGACAAAAATGTGGAGCATAATTTATTATACTCAATAAACAAATATGCATAACATGCAAGCATGTATAGGTCGAACCACAAAGATCAAATATGGCGGCCAGTGTTTATTAATTATAAATAATTAATAAAGGTATATTTGTACACTTGTATGTTAAATGAATCAATTAAGGTTTTGTGGGTTTTATGTTTTATGATGATTTTTTATGTTATTAATTTTATATTTTTTCCTTTTTATTTTTCTTTTTTATATTTCCTTTACTGTTTAATAATATATAAAGGTTTATGTATGTATACATACATACATACATACATACATACATGCATACATACAATATAGAGTAATATAGTTATAAATATAATTAAGAATAAAAAAATTACAGATTAAAATGTTTTTAATATTTTTATATTTTTTTAATGTTCTTATGATTTTATGGGTATTTTTGCTATTTTTATATATTTTAAAAGTCAAAAATATCCCAAATCAGAGATTAAATAAATATGTTGAATTGTTTCGAGATATAAAATAGTAAAAAGGGTAAAAAATTCTCAAAACTAATTTTAATGTAGAGTAATATATATATATATCAAACAGAAACTAATATTTTTGGCAATTTTGAAGAATTTTTATATTTTTTATTCATTTTGGAGCTTTTTAATTTTTATCATTTTCTTTTATATTTTAGAGATTTTGGTCAGGAGATGTAAAATACTATAATAAACAACATAATTTTTTAAGAGATTTTTCAAAAAAATTTATCTTTTTAAATTTTATAGCTAAACAAGGACAAAATATGCTCTTTTTGATTTTTATAAAATAGGAAAAATGGCTAAAATGCAAAACTACAAATATAATGTTAAAGAATAATCGAGTAGGAACTTGATCCTATTTTTGCATAATTTTTGGAGCATGGATAATATGTTTAATATATAGAAAATGAACACAACAATATATGAACTAGAAGGGACATATTTGTAATTAAAATACAAATCAGGGGTGAATGTGCAAATAACCCAAAGTTTATAACTAATATTTAAAATTTAAATAATAAACATAAATAAAAAAACCCTTGAGGGTATACATGCAAAATTTCCAGTTCACATGGGACAACACGTGAGTTGAGCTAGATTGGACCAAAGTGTAATATGCAATAACTCCAGGGGTTCATGAGCAAAATTTACAATATATTTACAAAAATTACAATTTTTTTTACAATCGTAAATGAAAGATTAAATATTAAATAATAAAATACAAAAATACGGGGGTTGCATATGAAATTTATCCCCACGTGTGCCCGATCAACCAGGTGAGAACCACTCACATATCTATGTGTCGGCTTTGATGACACGATGGAAGTTCGTCTTTAGCAGTTGGATTAGATCTCATGGAGGAGATCAATAGTTGAGGCTCTACTGATATGACGGCTCATGCTTTGTCCGATGCGGTCTCTTGATCGAACGGAGGAGAGGGACTTTGGAAGAATAAGACAAGAACATGCCCTGGCCCAACTTCAATCATCCCCTACTCCCTCGCTCGACCACCAGGAAGGTTCTGGTCTGGTGCAAAATGGAGCTACTTTCCTCCACAACTGTTGGTGGTGCTAGAAAAGTTTGGGCCCCAATACTGGGGGCCTGGAGGATTAATGAATCTCAAGCACCTCGTCCTCCTTCTTCAGGTCTAAAATCTAGCCTAGATGGGCTCATGTATGCCTTGACTTGCTCAATACACAAGAGGGGTCGATGGCAAACTTCCTTGTCCCGCTTAAGCGGAAGGCAAGATGGGTGCGGGCGGAGGTGCTCCAGCGAGTGATGGAGGTGGAGCACCAAATCCTAATTTGGTGAGGATCCGGTTGAGTCTAAGGGTCGAGAATGTGGAGCAACGATGGGGGAAGCGATTGGGGTGATAATGGGGGTCGGGAACATGACGGAACAAGGTTGGAGCTTGGAGCTCCGACGATCTTTGATTTTGAAATCTAAGCTATTCTAATGATATAAAGATGAAATGAAAAGCATAAAAGTAAAATCTAAGGCTAAATCTACCTATAAATGTAAGGAAAAAGCATAGCTCATACCTGGGGACCATGAAGTAGAGGTGTCGCCGAAGCTCTACAGTGGACTGCCTCCTCTCCTCCTAACCCAGCCTCGACCTCAGGGGACTCTCTCTGTCATTGGGAGCACGCGCGCATGCTTGCACGCACGGACACACACACACACGCACACACAAAACGAGGGGGTATAGGGCTCGAATAAGGATCAAAATGAGCTAGGAAGGAGGAGGTTTTATTTATATAGAGAGGTGCGGGTCCTTATTGACCAACGATTTCTAATGAATTGAGGTTATGCATAAGGGATTAAGGACTTAGGCCTGTATTAGGGTCGATTAGAGATTGTTCTGCATGAAAAATCGCATCGATGGGAGCGATCGATCATTTGAGAAAAAAAGGGAGGAAAAAGAGGGAGGCGATATCTGACAGAGCAGAGGCGCCAAAGGCTCAGTTGACCGGAGGTCAACAAATGCCAGCTTCTCATTGGTAGAGGACAAAACAAATTAGAAAATAAGAAATAATGAGAAATAAAATAGTAAATGAATGAATTAATTAAAGATATAAATTAAAAATATTTATTACTTTTCATATTATTTAATTATGATTTTTATTTATTTTTATGGATTAATTTATCATGAGTTATTATTTGCAAGCATAGTTATATGTATATTTACCAATGTATAGCTTATTTTATTTTTATTTTATAATTAAAAGTTAGTATTTTATGTACATAATTTATATATTATAACTTATTTAGAGACACATAAATAGATTTTTATCATATTTTCTAATATAATATGTACTTAAATAATTAGAGGGTATATATTATGCATGTATATGTATAGTATAATTACCTATGTATTTTGCACACTATTTATTTTAGTGTATTTTTGACGATTTTATTTTATTTTAATTATGGAAATATGTTATAAATAATGTTTAAAATTTTATAAAAATATAAAAGTATAAATAATTCAAGAATGAATTAACTGATTATTTTATTCAGGTATATTGTACAATAGGGGTCCAAAACCTAACTTTTGCCTCTTAACTCCAAATTAAATGAAACTACCTTCATTAAATAGCTTATTAAAAGCCAAATACAATTAAAGGTGATTTTATGCATTTCGATACAATATGGAGTAGATATGGTTCCAAGAAGTTTGGATTTGAATTCTTAGTCTGAATATATAATGCATAATTTGTGTTATTTTTACATGAAATAAAATTTTATTTTTATTTATTTTTCTGCAACTTTCATATACATAGTTTACTGATTTGATGAATAAATAATAAAGAATAAAATATGTCCCAAAATAAGTTACTGATGAATTAAAAGGTGAGATTTTTTATGTGATTTCGTACAATTCATCTGCCCTATCTCCCCTTACTTTATTCCTTGTCGAGTAAGTCATCATGATGATCGAGTCTCGGGTCTAAGGTCATTCAGTGTCCTTGACACTTTATTCTTTTTTTCTTTTTCTTTTGACAACAAATACAATATTTATACAACAATTAATACAGTATTTTATAGAGTTTACATAATGTTTATTTTGATAAATTAATGATATATACATGCATTTAGCTAGGGTTTAAAGGCTAAAATGAAAGGTAAAGGTGACGAAATGGAGATTCATCAAAGATTAAGATCACAACTCCTAATAAAAAATTTTACAACAGTTGTAAGGTGTTTGTTCTGCTTTGGGCGGGAGGTTGTTGATAGCATGAACTGTGGCCTTGGTCAATATGTGGTTTTCTGTTCTTCGGGTGTCTCTTCTGCTTGGGATGAGGCTTCCTAATGCACATTTCTTTCATTCCCTTTTAATCGCGTGCATGTACTCTATGGTCTTAAAGAGTTGCATCTCTAAAAAGATGTTTTGAAGTATCTATACCACTTTAGGATCAGATAGTGTTGCTTTTAATTTTTGGATTTTATTTTATTTAAGGTAGAAGGAAATGGAGTAAAATCATAAGAAACGTTAAATTGCTCGTTTCTCTTATAATATCAAAATAAACATGCACATCAGAATGATCAGAATCAGACTGCATAATATCATCTAATACATGAGTAGAAGAACACAAATAGAAAACAGAACGGGCAGCCGATGAAGCCACATTTCATTATCTTTATTCTAATTTTTTGGCCTCGAAAACCCTAGCAAATGCATGTAAATACCCTTAATTTCCGCATCTTAGCATTCATGCATGTGCATGTAAATAGTGTACAAAATACTGTATTTAATGCCAAAATCATAGAATAAAATAAAAAAGAAAAATAATAAAATATTGTAAATATTTTATGACCCAAAATCCCGAGACCTAGGCATCTCGATGACTAGGTCGACAAGGAATAAGTAGAGGGGAGATAAGGGCCAAAAAACCAATGAAAAATACCTTTTATTTTATCTATTCTTTATTCATTTTGGGACCTATTTTTGGTTCCACTTCTTATACATCAAATCAAGAAACTTTGAACATGAAAGTTGTAGTTGTAGATACTTAAATATAGAAAAATACAAAATTGATTTCATACAAAAATAATGTACAGATGAAAAGTTATGATCTAAAAAGATTCTAGAATCCCAACTTCCCAGACCTGTATCTTGCAAATAAAAACTCGAAATGTACCAAACTCACTTTAATTGTATACAATCTTTCATAAGCTATTTAATGGAGGTGGTTTCGTATTTTTCGGAGTTACGGTTTGAAAGTTAAGTTTTGGACCCTACTTGTATACTTTGTACAGTGTAGAATATTCATTTTATTATTTATTCATTATTTTTATAAGTTTATATTTTTATAATTTTGTAAATATTATTTATAATTTATGTGCACATTAAAATCAGGGAATAAAACCTTAAGAAAATACAAAATAAAATGTTTGTATACACATACCTAGGTATATTACCTATATACATACCTATACATTATTATTTCTATTTTATTAAGTGTATAAAGCACTTCATAAAAATAAAATAAAAATATATTTAGGTGTATAAAAATATGTTATAATTTATAAAATATTAAACAAAAATAAATAAATCAAAAATACAAAATAAAAATGAAATATTAAAATACATAGACATATATATACCTATATGGACCTAAAATGATAACTTATAAAAGAACACTTATAAAAATAATTAAAAATCATATTAAAATACCTTATAAAATAATAAATATTTTTTTATTTTATACTCTAAAAATAATAAAATCATTTACTTATTTTTATATGATTTAACTAATCATTTTCCAGGGATTTTTCCTGGTTGGTAGTCCACGTGGACCAACCAGGCGCCAGTCCACGTTGACCGGCGGGTCAACTGGCTGTCCCTCCTCTCTGCATTGTGTCAGAGCTTCATTTTGTCTCATTTTCGTGAATTTTTTGAGGTCAATCCTTGCACCATCTCGGTCAAGTTTCTTCACGACTTTTGTGCCTCGTTCTTCGCTGATTTACGCCCCTAGCTTTCCTTGGGTACTGGGGCGCTGAGCCCGCCCCATGTGCCTCGTTCTTCCTCCCCCACTCGTCAACCCCATGTAGTGTACCCCCGACTTCCATTTGAATTTTGAACCCCTCTTCCATAGGTCTAGCTCTCCCCTTCGTGCCCAATGGCGAGAAGAAAGTGACAACTCTTCTCTCCGACCTTCGGGTGGGTCGAGCGACGCCTGAGGCGGCTCCAAGCACCTCCGCCAGCTCGCCGGCGTTGAGGTACCTTCCCTCCGGTTTCAACCGTCGAGGCAGCGCTATCCCCCTTTTATTTCTACTGCATTTCGTTCCCCTTAGTCTTAAGGATTATTTCGCTTCAAAGATCTTAGCGATTCACCCATTCAATCACTCAATCGACCATCTCGCCGGAGTGCACCTCCGGCCGAGTCTCCTCCTCACCGCTTCACGCCGCCACCTCCACTCCATGGGGTCCAGGCATTTTGCCCTGGACCCTCTCACTTGTTCTTGCAGGTCAACGAGCTGTGACTCGAGCTTGGGGCTCATTTTGAAGAACGTCGGAGCTCGCACGAAGCCCTCCAGCTCCGCCGACCCCTCCAGCGACCCTCAGCCGTCGTCGAGGCTTTTTGGAGACCCCAGGAGATAGCGCCGACCATCAGGAGTCTCCAGCCCCTTTTGGAGCCCAGAAGATCACCGGAGGACGGAGCTAGAGCTCGGAGAAAGTCGCCTCGCCGGCGCTCCTCCTCTGTTCTTGCTCCGACTTTCGGAGGCGTTGGATCGAGGCCAAAGATCCAGGTGGATCTTGATCGTTAGATCCTCCCGCGCCATCACCGTTAGATCAAAGCACGGGATCTAATCGCGGCCGTCGAAGCCGAAGCGTCATCGACCGTCCGATCTTCGACACGTGGCAAGTAGATGCACATCAGCCGTCGGATCGCGCACGAGGCTTTAGGCATGGGTATTTTCCACATTTTCCCCCACCACTTTTGTAATTTTTATTTAGTCCATAAACTTTCAGTTGCAGTTTAAATATTTTTGTAATATTTGCATCCAAACCCCCGTACTTTACATATTTGCACTTAGGTCCTATCCACGTCACCTCACGTGCCCGTGCGCGTGAGGGGGCTGGGTAGTTTGCACAGGATCCCCTGTGGTTTTGGCTATTTCGTTTCAGTCCAGGAATTTTGACATTGTGTAAAACTTTTGGATATTTTGCATGTGAGCCCCTTGGATTTTGTATATTGCACTTAGATCCCTCCCAGGCGCGTGTTAGTCACGTGTGGGGTTGGGTTATTTGCAGGCTTACCCTCGCACATTTTAATATTTGTAATCGGTCCTAGAATGTGGTTTAATAGTTTCTTGAACTTCTGTCTATTTACATATATGCCCTTGCCAGTAGTGTAGTTTCTTGATGTTGTATATATTTATTTCATGCATCGATAAAACCCTAAAAGATTCGCAAAAAATAGTTTAAGCTCCTATTTGTTTGATCATTCACGCCATATTTTTGTATTGCATTTTTATTACATTTTCATAATTATTAAAAATAAAAAACATGCATTTTCAGCACTGTTTGCATTAGAAAATCCATAAAAATTATAAAAATGTTCTGAAAAATTCCAAAAAAAATTATATTTTGTGTGTTTTATCATCTTTTAGTGTCAGTTCAACAATCATTAAAAATTTTAAAACAAAAACCCTAAAAATTAGAAAACTCTTAAAAACTTCATAAAAATCTACAAATTTCTAGAAAAATCCTTAAATGCAAACTAAGTTTATGTAGTTGATGAATCTCGTATTCATCATGCTAAAAACTCCTTATTAAAATCCCTGCTTAAACAAGCCAATAAAAATATCCTCTAATTATTTGATTTTATCATGTACTATATTGTGTATAATTAACCCTTAATTTATTTGTATTTAATTGCCCTTATTTTCTGTAATTATTTTATCACTCAAAAACCCCTAAAAATTAGGTAGATAACTTGTCTATAAATCACTGACCCTTAAAAATACTAAAAAATACAAAAACAATTCAAAACCACAAAATCGGTGTTTTATCCCCTTAAAAATACCCCCAAAAATAGCTTTTGTACAGATGACCTCTTTTGGTTTTTTCCCAACATGAAAGTTGTAGATCTCGTTGAGACGAGCAACTTTCATGTTTTGACTTTTTCCAAATTCGGTCTCTAACTATTTCTTTTATATTTTTCTTTGTTTTTTATTTCTGAATTAATCTGATTGGGCCACGTGGCGCCCTCTGGGCCGCCCACGTGGCCCGCTCTTCTTCCCGCCACCTGGCGCCCAATCTGGGCTGTTAGATCCCCTTCCCCTGCTTCCATCCTCACCATTCACCATGCATCGTCCCTCAGCCGCCCGATCTGATCTAGCGATCAAATCTAAGCAACACATTGACGCCTCAACGCCAGCCCTCAGATTCACCCTCATCCCTCGACCGTCAACACGCCACGTCATCCCCTCACCGCAGCCGTCAGATCTTCAAACCATCCGATGCCTCTCCTTGCTCCACGTCGCCCTTCTGTCCTCTATCGTTGGATCTCACCCAGCTCCTCATCTGAACCGCTCATCACCGCCTCAACGCCAACCGTGCGATCAGATCCTAAGGATCTGATCACAGCCATCTGTCCGCGCTCGTATGCTGGCCGTTGGATCACATGATCCAACGGCCCACAGCTCGTCTCCTTCCTCCGAAAGCTTCGTTCCCAGCCGTTACCACTCGCCCAACCCCCGCTCCCCCTTCCTTTTTTGGCCAGAGCTCCGACCATCCCCGCTAGCTCGTAACGCCTCCCTGACATTGCACGAAGACCCACCTTCTTCGCGCCTCCATTGATGCACCTCCATCATCACTGCTCCACCATTAAATTCCCCTTCGAACCCCCCCTTCTACCCATGTAACCGCCGTTCTCCTCCGCCTATTTAACCCCCTCCTCCGCCACCGCTACACCTCATCCACCAATCCTGGGGCTTCGGCCAAGCCTCCGGCCCTCCGGTGACAGCGGAGGAGCCCCTTGAATGGAGGCGAAGTCGGCCGAAGCCTCGGTGAGATCCGTGGCCTCCGGCCACGTAGCGGTCGCCATCTGGCACCACCGAGCACCTCGCATTGGCTGAGCGAGTCGTGCGACGACCGGAGCCCCGCCTAGGAGCTCAGCCCAAGCCTCTCCTCCACCGGTTCCCCTCCCCGATGAGGTTCCTTTGCCTCCTTCTTTTTCGTTCTTTTTCTCCCAAATTTTTACACCACCTACAGCCACTTCCACCCCCATCTGATCCATCTACTCGTTCCGCCGAACCACTCCGACCTTCGCCGCCCATTTCTCCCTTCTCCAGAACCCCCAACCGCTCCGACCACTCTTCCCCTGCTCCGCCGGAGAAGACGACCTGGCCATCACTTCTCGCCGCCTCCAAGGCCTCCGTTCACTCACAAACTCACCCGCACACTGCTCGCTTCGGCTATGCTAACTTTGCAGGTCATTTCTCTTCACTAGTCGGAGATTGCACCTCCCCGCCGATCTCGAGCTTCTTCTCCGACCATCATGCTTCGACGGAGAGCCCCAGACCTCCATGGAGCTTTGCAGTAACTCCAAGATCCCCGCCAGACCTCCAGCATGCTTCCACGACCCTCAGACGACCTCGAGAGGCACGGCGGAGCTGTTGGCAGGTCGCCGGAGCCCCGCCTCCTCCGGTGACTTGCGGAGGAGCACGAAGGTACAGGCACCGTCCGATCCACCTGATCGGGCGGTCCTGATGAAGACACGTGGTGGACCCGAGCCGCTTCCCCAACCTACTGGCTCGGGTCGTCCGAGCCTTCCGACAGACCTCCAGCAAATGCCACGTGTCACGAAGCAGCGGGAGTGATCCGAGCCTAGCCCTCGTGTGCGTAGCACGTGAGGTACTGGGTAATTTACAGAAATGACCCTGGAAGAAATGGAAATTACAATTTGGTCCTCCAGGCGCGTGCTCCACGTGCGCATCTGGGGTATTTTACAGGGAAGCCCCGCAACCTTTTGGAAATTACAAATAGGTCCCTGCGCGCAATGGGAAAATTTCACTTGGGCCCAGGCAGTTTTCATTAATTGCATTTAGGTCCCTCCAAGGACCTAAATGCAATAGTTATCCCTTTATTTTATTGCATTTTTATTACAATTATGCCCTTGCACTGTTTTTAGCATAACTTGAGCATCGTAGGTCCCAATTGCATGATTTTATTGTCATTTTGATCCTTGTTTTGTCCTCTACATTCTAGCATGCTTAATTGTCTTATTTGCTCCTGTTTAATTAAAGTGAATTTTTATGTGGCAAATGGACCCTGCCCTCCTTGACTTGCTTGAATTTGATGACCACTCTTTATTGTTGCGATTAAATTGACACTAGTTTCATTTTATCATGCTACTCATAATTTTTAAGGGTATAATTGTAGGCTTTATTATTCTCTTGCATATTTATTTCATGCATCACTTTATATTTGCATAAAAAAAATAGAATAAAAATACATGCATCATAGCATCACTTTGCATTGCCTTGTAAATATCATAGTGCATCATAATTTGCATATGGACCTGAAATTGAGATTGAACTTCATGAATCAAAATTCAAAAGCTATAATTAAGCAGCTGTGTCCCTGTGTTCGACCTTGGTACACTTACCAAGTATAAATAGTCCACAGCATTCAAAGACTATGGTTTTTGCTGAACCAAATTCGCCTCCTGTACTACAGCATTATTCATCACTATTATTGAGGCGAATTTGACGTTCATCAGTAGTTTCCTTATCTTATTACCTTTATTTTAAAATTAATTTCAGGAATTTTGGACACTGTTTGCTATTTTTATCCCTAATTTTAATTTCGGCCAATAACATAGCTTAGTGTTTTCTAGTATTTTTGATTTTAAAAATACCAATAACATTTAGAAAAATCCCTAAAAATCACAAAAACATTATAAAATTATAAAAAGACCAAAAACATTTTATCTCCTGATTTTTGAGTATTTTTACTTATTTTTATAAATACCTTGTCCTTCTCTTTCTCACTATATATATTCTATTATTGAAAAAGAAAATATAAATATCTAAAATATAAAAAGAAAATACAAAATCAGTAAGTTTAAAATCAAAATAAAAAAATATAAAATCAAAAATTAAATAAAAAAATATATATAAAATTAAAAACCCACAAAAAATTGCATACTTGTAGACATTTAATCACATTCACTCTTTGCACAATTTGTCTGATCTATCCTGCTTGCTCCCTGAGTTCGACACTCTACACACTTGCACACTATACACACTTTTGTAGAGTTAATAATAAATTTTAACTCACCTTTGCTTGTCATTGTTTGATTTGATTATGGGTTAGCTGTTGATTAAATCCGAAAATCTGAGTGGTCAACACATCGACTATGTTCCCGCCTTGTGTGGAATACACGACCGCTCGATTTTTGGGATTATCAAATGGCGGCATTGCCGGGGAGCAACTGCGTATAGATCATATCTTGAGTTGATTGTGATTATTTGTTTACCAGTATTGCCTCTTGTATTCACTGTATAGTTGACTTATATCGTTTGAGCTATCTAACCACCATCTTTGTATCTTTGTGCGAGGTACCGTGGAGCGAGGGAGGCGGCTTTTCCTAGTCGCCTGGGCAACCACGTGAAGCTTTTTTTACTCCTGCACAAGGAGACTTAGAAATTTTGTAGATTAGCTCCTTACTTGTGTAATTTTAGTGAGAGAGAGATTTGATTAATTTGTAATAATACAGGTACTTTGGACTTGGACACTCGGGCCCAACTTCCAAGTGTTTGTACACTTCGGGGCTCACCGTAGTTTTTATCGGTTTTCTACCGCTTGTCATTTTCCGGTTTTGTTTTCTTGTCTTTAAATTTTGTGGAATGAGCCCTTAGTTTTTAGGCTTGCTTGATCGTGTAGTCTAAGGCCAAACACCTGATAACCTTTGCATGCACCTATAGATATATCGTTTGGACTTATATTAAATTAATTGTTGAATACATAATTTGAAACCACCGCGTCGGGAGGGGTCGTATACAGTGCGTGCAGGATCCATTGTGGTGGACACCGATCGACCCCCAAGATCGGACTTCTAGGTTTCACTTGTGTGTTTAGCATTTGGTTCTTCACGCTAGCAATTTTCTGCTTAGGACGATTTCCGTGTGCATATCGGCATATAGCATAGGTTTAAAAATTCCTGTTTTGCATCCCGCATAGAGAGAGCTGGGAATCGCTGTAAGTCTTCTATCTTAGCATCCATCATTTAGGCATTAAGGTGAGATTTCCATCTTAGTGCCACTTGCATTGGCTTTTCCAACTCTCTTCCCCTGTTTTTGGATCCAATAGGAATCAAAGAAAAATACAAAAATGTTAGGCGCTTGTATTGAATTGACTCAAAGAAAGTGATAACACCAAAAAAAATTAAAAAAGAGTCTGCTAAAGAAAACTTGACCTAAATAAAATTGGTTAATTGGATTCATTTCTTGGGGTGAGTAATACCCTCATTTGTATTCAGGTTGCATGGGAAGGTCTCCTTCCAAGTGAGAGAGCGGCTTCGTAAGGATTAGAGCCCAAAAACCCAGTCTGTGGCTGCCTTGTGTATTGCATGGATTATGTTAGTATTGGCGCTTCTATCGTACGTGGACGAGTAGGGCTTGGTCACCATTGATGACTCTCTATTGTGTAGAGCATCGACCTTGTCCGAAGTATCGAGCCTAGGCCACGCCTTCATGGGGTTGTCTGTCTCATCGTCTTGCGTCCGAGTAGGTTCTTGCACGCTCACGGGTGATTCCGTTGCGAGCGAGTTCCGAAGTATCGGGTTCGCCTATTGGCTTCCTCCCTCTATTTTTTTGACTGAGTAGGGATCCAGGAAGGTTTACAATGACTTCAAAAAGTGCAGACTACAGGTTACATAGGAGGAGGACAAGTACGTGATACTCTTCCAGCAGTACTCTCTCCTATGGGCGTAGCGCTCTAAGGACTCGTTCAAAGATAATTGCCTGAATTCATCTAAAAACTACAAAGATAATAGCCGATCCCTTATGGCTTAACGTGTTGAGTTGGTGAACCCCTTGCATTGTGTTTGATTGATTAGTTGGATTTAGGTCAAGATCAAAAACACTGCACAATTGTGCACAATTTTGCCCCCCTCTTCTTCATTTCTCAACCTTGCTCCTCTCAAAATCACGATGATGGGAAGGAGATCTCTTAGGCCGTCTCTGACGGCACCGCTATCCAACACTCCTCCCTATTCATTTAGGACGGTTTCGGGGAGTCAAGACCCACTCTCCGAACCTGAGTTCACTTCCACCCTGTTCCCCCTCGACCATCCTTCTTCCTCCATCAGTCTAGCAGTTTCAGAGTTTAGTGCAACACAGAGCTTAGATCATTTGACGGCACCTGAGATGGGTTCTTTTGCCTTTTCAGAGAACCCAGACATGGCAGACAGAGGAGAGCACCTAGATGAGCAAGAGCATCCTCCATTTCTATATGACCAAGCTGCCATCAACAACTCATTACTAGCCTCCTTGGAGACCATGCAGAGACAAATCAGAGACCAAGGAGTATTCATGGGTGACGTCATGCGAGAGCTGACGCAGATGCGAGCTGATAGGGAAAACAGAGCTGCAGGTGGTTGAGGAGACATACCTGATGCAGCAGGAGGAGGTCCTGACACTGAGAGACTGCCACAGACAATCATGAGGGAATTGCACAATCCTGCATCATCCCTCACTCATCGATGGATCCGACTTCCTCCCATTCATGGAGATTTCGAGCTTCGCCCCCACACTATTCAGCTACTTCCTAAATTCCATGGGCTGGCCACCGAAGAGCCACACCTCCATCTGCAGGAATTTGAGATGATTTGCAGCACAATCCATGACAGGCTGGTGACTGAGGACACCGTCAAGATGATAGCCTTCCCATTCTCTTTGGTTGATAGAGCCGCTTACTGGCTGAAACATTTGGGAAAGTTCATCGACACTTGGGTACAACTCCGGACCGCATACTTGAATAAGTATTATCCGCTCGACCAGACTAACGCAGCACGAGCTATGATCAGCAATTTCACAATGATCCCTAATGAACAATTCCATGAAGCTTGGGATCGATTAAGAGAGCTCATTGACCGGTGTCCACACCATGATATATTCAAGCACAATCTGGTTCAGAGTTTCTTCTATGGGCTGAAACCGGAGCTGCAGGAGCTTGTAAATGCCTCTTGTGGTGGGTCCTACTTTTCAAAGGGTGAAGACGATGTCTGGGCCATTTATGAAGGGATGTCTGAGAACTCGACGGTTATGGCCCAAGCCAGAGTCTACACACAGCAGAAGCCCCTCCAAGGAGCAGGATCATTTCATAGGATCGCCCGCATCGATGCTGGTCCCCACACTCCATCAGCAGCCGCAGCCCAAGCCAAATCCGCAGCAGCCGACATGGGAATAATTAGGGAAAGTTGGACCGCTCCGAGATCCTCGAGAAGAAGCAAAGTCAAGGTCTTGCCCAGATGGACCTTATCACAAAAACCATGAGTGACCTGAAGACACATATGCTTTGCGTTCAGGAGGTACAAACGTCTACGCAGTCGCCTCCCAGGTCACGAGCTGATCCCAGCAGTAGCAGCTCAACCCAGCCCTCTGCCTCGCGCCATTAGGTTCACCACATCCAGGCAGAGCCGGTCCAGCAGCTACAATATTACCCGTCCCAACCACCATCTCAGGATACCCAGATGGTGGTCTATCAGCCGGATCAACCATTGGCAGTTCTACCTCCACCATCCTTCGAGCAGGAACCATTGATGGAAGTCAATGGGATTTGGTATGACCGATACCCATAGCAGCCTGGGATTCGTCGCGATCACCCCGGATTCCGATGGACCACTGGTGGTACCTTCTCCCAATAGCAACCTCCCGCTCCAGGATAGCAGAACAACCAACAACAGTAGCAGCCCCAGTATGCCCACCAACAGTACCAACATGGTCCTCGTCCCGCCTATCAGGGACAACAGTGGGGGCAGCGTCAGCAGCCCCACCAGTCATACCCCCAGCCTCGTGAGCACTTCTCCTCCCTGCAGCAACCTCATTTCCAGCAAGGGAATACTTCCAGTTCTCAGGCACCTTCCTTCGAGAACCCAGCATTAGATGACCTCACCCAATTACTTTCTGAACATCGAGCATCCGTTCGGCAGGAAATGAATGACTTCCGACAAGAAATGAGAGATATCATCAAAGGCAAAGCCGCCATAGCTGCACAGATCGAACCTAATCCGAACAGTCTAAAAAGAAAATCTGAGTAGGTATCGTTTACAGAGGATACTTCTCCTAGTGATATTTGAGTGACATGTCTTCTTTGTATGATGCTGATTTTGTGACTACTAGGAGTGGTAGGATACCCGCCGGCAGTGCCTCATCTGAGCGACAACCACACGAGGAACCACGAGTGCTAGATGAGCAGAGTAGCGGTGCTGATGCCGCTGATGATGACCTTTATGACGGTGGTGCTGATGCCACCAAGGATGGAGATCCCGACGACGGTGTTGAGGCCGTCGTGAGACCAGATGCAAACGGTGGTTTTGATGCCACCATTTTTTGATGTAGAGCCAGAGCGCAGTGCTAATGCCGCGAAGTCAGATGCTGTTGGTGGTACTGAGGCCGCCACTTCCACTTTTGTTGTGCTTCCCTCTGTTGTGTTGCCACATTTTGTATCTCGGGACTGTGGTAACAAAAAGAACAAAAAAATGAATAAAGGAAAGGTTATTGTATCCACATCGAGTCCACATGTGTTGCATGATGATCATTGTATGGATTCCATTCCTTCACAGGCACGGGAACCTATTCCTAGTCCTCCATCTGAGGAGGCCCCTACCATCCCCTTCCCCGAAGCACTCCGCTTGGCGAAGGGGAATAAAAGAGAAAATCCAAAAAAGACTCAACAGGTAGAGTTCAACAACCAGATGATTGATAGATTCCAGATCCAACTGACTCTACAGGAGGCACTTGAGCACATCTCCCTCTTCCAAAAGAGCTTGAAATAGAAGACTACAGTCCACAGGAAGAGGAGGAACCACAGAGATCAAATCCATGTGCTCACCCATTACACTTGTTGCACCATTCATTACCGAATGCCAGCCAAGAGACCTGATGCAGGAGCTCCCTATGTCAGATGCGAGATTCAGGAGCAGCGGTTCGATCGTACTCTATTAGACAGCGGATCTTCGATCAACCTCCTTCCGGCAGCCTTACTCGACCGATTCGAGTTTGGTCCTCTTCTTCGGAGCAGGACGGTCCTTCAGTTTGCTGATAGGTCGACTAAGAGGCCGAAGGGGTTGTTGAGAGACGTGGTCGTTACTATTCAGGGCCTGAAATTCCCCGTGGACTTTGTTGTACTGGACATGGAGATCCCTGAGGCGGTGACCGATCATGATAATGGGAAGGTGTGCTTTCGCGTAGAGGGCGAGAGCTTACAAATAGAGACGATCGATGAAACCAGAGCGAGAGAATTAGCATGCTCAGAGCAATCCAGTGATATTGAGAAGATGACAGAGGCTGAGATAGACATCCACCAGGAGTGTGATTTTGTGATGACAGATGATGAAACCCTTTGGACAGATCCGATAGCACAGACCCTCGCCTTGCCTACAGATTCACTATATTTACGGCTTATGGCAGTTGAGAGCCTGGAGAGCACACCCCTGGACGAGGATACCTTTGAGGCTGACGGTTCTGTGACGAGTGTTACAACAGAATTTCATTCATGTTCTTCTAGTTCTGATCCCTCGGATTCAGACATCGATTGGGATGATTTTGATGACTATTTGCCATGTCTGATTCCTTCTGAACCGACAGCCATGACGGAGTGCGAGCCAATACAGTTTATTGATGATTCAACAGGGTTCATTTCGTCAGATTCTCATGCGCAACGAGAGTTCTCTCATGCAGACCTGGTAGCCTTTACACAGACATATCAGAAGTCAGATCTGCCACCTCCCAGTTGTCCAGAATTGAAACCTTTGCCGCAGTCGCTGAAGTATAAATTCCTTGCGGGTGAGCCAGATATGTACCCAGTCATTATCTCAGCAGGTTTGCCTGGAGAACAAGAATCTCGTCTGATGGAGGTTCTTGAAAGAAACCGCAAGACAATAGGATGGAGTATAGCTAATCTCCAGGGGATTAGTCCGGCTCTGTGCTCCCACCACATCTATCTTGAGGAGGATGCCAGGCCTTCACGTGAGTTCCAGCAACGGTTGAACCCGAACCTTCGAGATGTGGTCATGAAAGAAATATCAAGGTGGTGGAGCGCCGATTTTATCTACCCCATCTCCGACACCAAGTGGGTTAGCCCATTACATGTGGTACCCAAGAAGACAGGTATCACTACAGTTGTGAATGAATTTGGAGAGGAGATAGCTACCCGGGTACCAACTTCTTGGAGGGTCTGTGTGGACTACAGACGATTGAATCAGGCCACCAAGAAAGATCATTTCCCACTGCCATTCATTGATCAGATTATTGAGAGGCTAGCTGGGAAGAGTCATTACTATTTTCTTGACGGGTACTCCGGTTATAATCAAGTGGCCATTACGCTCGAAGACCAGGAGAAAACGACATTCACCTGTTCGTTTGGGACTTATGCTTTCAGACGGATGCCCTTTGGTCTATGTAATGCCCCCACGACATTCCAAAGGTGCATGTTGTCCATTTTCTCGGACATGGTGGGTGATTGCTTAGAGGTCTTCATGGATGACTTCTCGGTCTATGGCGATGGGTTTAATGCTTGTCTTGACTGCCTAGACCGTTTGCTTCAGCGTTGCATTGAGGTCAACCTTGTCTTGTCTTGGGAGAAGAGTCACTTCATTGTGACTCAGGGGACGGTCCTTGGCCATATCATTTCCAACAGGGGCATGGAGGTCGATCTGGCCAAGGTGGATATCATTAGAAAACTCAATCCGCCGTCCAATTTACGTCAATTGCGTTCTTTTCTGGGGCACGTCGGTTTCTATCGACGGTTCATTCAGGACTTCAGCCGTCTCGCCCGACCGCTTACTGATTTGCTGACAAAAGACACCGAGTTCATTGTAGATGATAAGTGTCTTGCGTCTTTTGAGGCTCTCAAGAACATGGTTGTCACGGCTCCTGTCCTTCAGCCACCCGATTGGTCTCTCCCATTCGAGATCTTGACGGACGCTTCTGATTTTACCGTAGGGGCTGTGCTTGGACAGAGGAGGGATGGATTGCCGTATGCCATTTACTACGCCAGCCGGACTTTGGATGCTGCTCAGTGGAATTATACTGTGACAGAGAAGGAGATGCTGGCCGTAGTCTTTGCTTTGGATAAGTATCGATCTTATATTCTCGGATCTAGAGTGACAATCTATACCGATCACACCGCCATCCGATACCTCATGGCCAAGAAGGATGCCAAAGCTCACCTTACCAGATGGATCCTTCTGCTCCAGGAATTTGATATTGAGATTAAGGACAAGCATGGAGTTAAGAATGTGGTGGCGGATCATCTCTCCCGTTTAGAGAACCTTGAGGAATCTGAGCCCAGCGTACCTATCACAAAGATGTTTCCAGACGAGGCGATCTTGGCTATCGCCTCATTCCCTTGGTATGCCGACGTTGTGAACTATCTTGTCGCCAAGACGATTCCACAGGGTTGGCCCAGGCAGAAACTTGAGACCTTCCTAGCGAAGGCCAAGTTTTACCATTGGGAGGATCCCGTCCTTTATCATGAAGGAGGGGATAGCATCTGGAGGAGGTGCATTCCTCAAGAAGAGCAGCATAGCGTCCTCACCTATTGCAACAAGCTTGAGGCAGGAGGACATCATTCTGGGAGACGGACAACACAGAAGGTACTCCAATTCGGTCTTTGGTGGCCTACTCTCTTCAAGGATTCAGATGAATTGTTAAGAAATGTACTGACTGTCAGAAGATGGGTACTTGCGGACAGAGAGACATGATGCCCATGTAATCCATTCACTTTTGTGAAATTTTTGATGCATGGGGGATTGATTTCATGGGCCCATTTCCTAAGAGTCAGGGATTTGAGCACATTTTGCTCGCTGTAGATTATGTCAGCCGTTGGGTTGAGGCCATCCCCGCCTGAGCCGCAGATGCTAAAACCGTGTGTCGCTTTTTGAGGAAAAATATCATTTCACGGTTCGAGATACCTAGAGTTGATTTCAGACGGGGGGTCTCATTTCATTAATGATAAAGTCAGGGCCCTTGCAGACGAGTTCGGCATTGACCATCGTATTGCCACGCCGTACCACCCTCAGACTAATGGTCTTGCCGAAGTATCGAATAGGGAGATTAAGACTATCTTACAGAAGGTCGTCCGCCCAGACCGAAAGGATTGGTCACAGCTTTTGGACTCGGTCTTATGGGCCTATCGGACTTCCTTAAAGAATCCATTAGGGACATCTCCCTTTCGTCTCGTCTATGGCAAGCCATGCCATCTGCCAGTGGAAATCAAGCACAAGTCACTTTGTGCAGTCAATGGGTTATTATTGGATCCCGAGAGTATAGGAGACCAGAGGAAAGCAGAGTTGGCAGCCCTGGAGGAGTTAAGAGATACGACCTTTTCTAGCAGCCTACAATATAAGGAAAAAGTGAAGACACAACATGATTCTTATATCAGCCATAAACAGTTTGAGCCCGATCAGCATGTATGGTTGTTTGATTCCAGGCTGAAGTTATTTCCAGGAAAATTACAGAGTAAGTGGAAAGGTCCATATGGGGTCAAGAAGGTACATGATAATGGTAGCATTGATATATCCGAGCCGTCATCTTCCTCTACCTTTCGTGTTAACAGTCAGCGCCTGAAGTTATATCTAGATCATGATCCGCCGATCGTTGACGTTGCCCCCATCCTTCTGGTATGAGATGTGTTCTTCAACTCGGATCATTTGCATCTCATGCATGGTTATCACTTCCATCTTCCGTTGTATAGATCCATCTGTTGATATCTTTTCTTCTTTTCTTCTTTTCTTCTTTTCTTCTTTTCCTCTTCTATCTTCTTTATCTATCAGAAAGGTGTCTCCCCTTTTTGTCAGTCTTCTATACTTAGGACGTACTTTGTCCTAAATATAGGAGGGTGTGCACCCCGAGTTGATTCTATTCTTTGATCATCTCCATTGTCTTCTCTTCTTATCTATACTTAGGGATATCTTACCCTAAGTATAGAGGGAGACAATCTGAGTACGATCTGTTCATTTCCACCCTTGACCCTCCCTGCTTTGTGTACAGTCTGCTATACTTAGGATTATTTGATCCTAAGTATAGGGGGGACGGTCGACTTCTCATTCGTTCATTCCTTCATCCTTTACTCATTTATTCTTTGGACTTTTTTATACTCAGTACGAGTTAAGTCTTCTCTTTTCTCTCCGATCTATGAGGACATAGCTCAAGCTAAGTATAGGGGGGTTGTATATACTGTGTATATACTTTAGCCATAACTCGTACTTTTGTATTTTCTTAATAAATATGGCTAATTATACTTTTAAAAATTCATTAAAACCCCTAATAAAAAGATGTGATTATTCCTCAGATTCTTTGTGTACTTACTGATTAATAAATCGGGTGAAAATATTTTTTTGCAAAATGTTTGAAAAATAGGTTGAAAATCCTTGTGAAAAATCTTTTGAAAACTATTTGAAAACATTTTGTTACATGTTTTCAACCTTTGTAAAAACATTTTGATTGTAAAATTATTTTCTTTGTGTGAAATAAAATGTTTGAAAAAAGGATTTGCAAATGGTTTGAAAAATGGTTGCAAAAACATGTGAAATATATATATACCGTTTGGAAAACCTTTACAAAATGATTTTTAAATGTGTGTACATGATTGTAAAAATTGTTTGTAAACATTATTTTGTACTATAGTTTTCAAAAATTGTTTGAAAAACCCGTGTCAAATATGTTTGAGGAATACATACATCTTACCGGAAATTCTCTATAGAATTGATCACTTACCCTTGTAAATTCTTAAATCCACTTCTTGCAAATATAAGATGCATCCCCGTGTAAATATTTGTACCTAGTTTTTATCCAAAACCTTTTTGTTTTCAAAAATCTCAAAACATTTGCAAAACTAAAATCCAAAAACATTTGAAAAATCTTTCTGAAAAATCTAAAAATGCATATGCATCATCTTTTCAAAAACCCATAAAAAGTTCAAAATCTTTGAAAATTACATAACAAAAATATTTTCTGCATAGCATTTGCATAGCATTCGTATTTTTCGGATTGAGTTTGATAGTTGAACAAGTCTAAATAAAATCCGGAGATTGGAGCTTAGTTGGACCCTAAATCTACCTAATTAACAGTAACCTTATAGGAGCTGGAATTGAGGTACTTCAGGTCTAGTTGACTTAATTATTTGAGGATCACGAGACTTGGTTCAATGGATTCTTGACTGCCTAAGTAGAATATTTCAGAGCACACACACGACTCTTGTTGATAATGACCTAGCTTGGACACATGCACCTTTCACTTGGCTCAACTTAGTTGGAGTGGTGAGGGGATTTGATTTGTCGGTATGAGACACACACAGGTGGAAACACTTGTCCTCCTCTAGGGAGGGAAGTGCACCCCAACCCGTCCAGTGATGATGAGTTTCGAGGATAGGAGATTGTGGGTTACAATAAAGCTTCAAAAGAGGGACAGTCTACTGGCTCAAGAGGAAAAACTCCTTATGTAAATGCTGCTGTATAATATTCAAAAAAATGCAAAAAGCAAAAACTCCAAAAAAGTGGACAGGCCTGTAAAAAAATAAAAATGCCTGCCGGAGTGTACATATGTGTAAAGTCAATAAGCAAGCTTGAGCTTCAAAGTCAAATCATGTGATCCTGCAATTGGATGACTTGACTACACTGGTCTTGCATCTTAGGATAGGTAGCTACACTGGCTACCGTCCATTCTTCTCTTCACCCCCTCCTCTTGAGCTGGTTGTCACTTGAACTTAGAAGGGAATACCCTGCTCCTTGAGGAATGAGTTGTTGGATTGGGGAATCATTGGGTTGTCATATTGGAGAAGTTAGTCTCTTTGTCATTTTAGTTGGGAGAGCCACCATCAGTTACAATGTACGAGTCAGATTCATAGTCATAAGGGTTTGCGTATGAGTTGAAACATTTCTGACCTTGCTATTGAGGAGACTTGAGCAGAGTTTTGAGATTCTCGAAGGCTGATGGGTTTCAAATCCGGTTCTCACTAAGGTTCGCCTGCACTAAAACTCCAAAGGTCCGACTTAAGCTCCAAACTTTGATTTTGTGAAGACAAGTTTGATAATTAAACTTAATCCAATTTTCTTCTTTTTCTTTTCTTTATTTTTCTTTCTGCACTTATTGCATAAGTGTTTGCTAGGGACTAGCAAAGTTAAAGAATAGGGGGATGATGAAGCCACATTTCATCATCTTTATTCTATCATTTTGGCCTCGAAAACCCTAGCAAATGCATGTAAATACCCTTAATTTCCGCATCTTAGCATTCATGCATGTGCATGTAAATAGTATATAAAGTACTGTATTTAATGCCAAAATCATAGAATAAATAAAAGAAAAGAAAAAGAATAAAATATTGTAAATATTTTATGACCCAAAACCCCGAGACCTAGGCATCTCGATGACTAGGTCGACAAGGAATAAAGTAGGGGGAGATAAGGGTCAAAAACCAATGAAAAATACCTTTTATTTTATCTATTCTTTATTCATTTTGGGACCTATTTTTGGTTCCACTTTTTATACATCAAATCAAGAAACTTTGAACATGAAAGTTGTAGATACTTAAATATAGAAAAACACAAAATTGATTTCATACAAAAATAATGTACAGATGAAAAGTTACGATCTAAATAAGATTCCAGAATCCCAAATTCCCAGACCTGTATCTTGCAAATAAAACCTCGAAATGTACAAACTCACCTTTAATTGTATATAATCTTTCATAAGCTATTTAATGGAAGTGGTTTCGTATTTTTCGGAGTTACGGTTTGAAAGTTGAGTTTTGGACCCTACTTGTATACTTGTACAAAGTAGAATATTCATTTTATTATTTATTCATTATTTTTATAAGTTTATATTTTTATAATTTTTAAATATTATTTATAATTTATGTGCACATTAAAATAAGGAATAAAACCTTAAGAAAATACAAAATAAATGTTTGTATATCACATACCTAGGTATATTACCTATATACATACCTAAATTATTATTATTTTTATTTTATTAAGTGTATAAAACACTTTGAAAAATAAAATAAAAATATATTTAGGTGTATAAAAATATGTTATAAATTTATAAAATATTAAACAAAAATAAATAAATTAAATATACAAAATAAAAATGAAATATTAAAATACATAGACATATAAATAACTATATGGACCTAAAATGATAACTTGTAAAAGAACACCTTATAAAAATAATTAAAAATCATATTAAAATACCTTATAAAATAATAAATATTTTTTATTTTATAACCTAAAAAAGATAAAATCGTTTACTATTTTTATATGATTTAACCAATCATTTTCTAGGGATTTTTCCTTGTTGGTCCACGTGGACCAACCAGGCGTCAGTCCACGTTGACCGGCGGGTCAACTGGCTGTCCCTCCTCTCTGCCTTTGTGTCAGAGTTGCATTTTGTCTCATTTTCGTGATTTTTTTGAGGTCAATCCTTGCACCATCTCGGTCAAGTTTCTTCACGACTTTTGTGCCTTGTTCTTCGTTGATTCACGCCCCTAGTTTTCCTTGGGCGTTGGATCACTGCGCCGCCCCATGTGCCTCGTTCCTCCTCCCCCACTCGTCAACCCCATATAGTGTACCCCCGACTTCCATTTTAATTTTGAACCCCTCTTCCATAGGTCTAGCTCCCCCCTTCGTGCCCAATGGAGAGAAGAAAGTGACAGCTCTTCTCTCCGACCTTCGGGTGGGTCGAGCGACGCCTGAGGCGGCTCCAAGCACCTCCGCCAGCTCGCCGGCATTGAGGTACCTTCCCTCTGGTTTCAACCGTCGAGGCAGCGCTATCCCCCTTTTATTTCTACTGCATTTCGTTCCCCTTAGTCTTAGGATTATTTCGCTTCAAAGATCTTCGCGATTCACCCATTCAATCACTCAATCGACCATCTCGCCGGAGTGCACCTTCGACCGAGTCTCCTCCTCACCGCTTCACGCCACCACCTCCACTCCGCGGGGTCCAGGCATTTTACCCTGGACCCTCTCACTTGTTCTTGCAGATGTTCTCCTTCGTGGCTGACTCGACAATGCATCTTCCTTTATTCTCTTTTTGTGATTTTTTGTATAAAGGTGCACTGATAAATTAATGATGCATGTAGAGTAAGAGATGTGTACCTTTCTCCAGAAATCTACATGTAAAACAATCCTCGCATATAAATAAAAAATAAAACAAAACTAACCTAAATGATGCACGAGAAGCATCCTAGCAATAACTTCTATTATCGGGCAAGAACCAAGTATTTCTCTAAGTCCAAACTATGCTCTACTCTATAGGAACATGAATTCTTATTAAAGACTTTGGACCTAGTTATTTACTTGGCTCAAGCAAGAAAATAGAACCTACTTAAGGGTTTAAACAGACAAACCGTAAAAAACACAAATAAAAATAAAATTAAAGAAAACAAAAATCGGTGAGGCCCCCCAAGTGCATTGATACTTGGTGAAACAGACCCCCACCATCCATAAGGTATGAATTGGTCGAGAAAACTATTAAGAGAGGCAAGCGCTTAAAATTATTACAAAAATAAAATGGAAATAAAATGCTAAAATAAAACAAAAAATGAATGCTAAAAAATCCTTTTCTAAAGCTTCTGCTCCTCTCTTATGCTCTCTTGCAGCTCGATGAAGAAATGAGCTGCCTCCACTTCGCTTGGGTGCGTCAGCTCTCCTAAGAACTCAACCCTCGCTCGTCGGAACCTCGTAAGAAAAAAGAAACAGAAAATATGCCAGATATAATTTATGAAAAATAGAGAAAAATAAAAGAAAGCAAAAAAATGGCAGAAGATAAAATAAAAGAGAAGGAAAACACAGTTATACAACAAAGAGTAGAAGGCAAAAAAGACAACCTAACTACCCTCGCAGTGCCTCCCCGACAACGATACTATTTGCTTAGGACTTTATATGGATTTTTAATTTATTATTGGAAAAAATCACAAGATAAAATTATCGCCGCAACCCAAAGAAGCTTTAGCAAAAATTTTATTTTTATATAATTCTCAAGCAAAGATAAAACAAAAGCAAGTGCAAGCAAGAGAGTGTGCTATTTATTTACTGTACAATGTACATGATCGAACTTAGAAAGCTACAGTCCCAAGGGTTATTTAATCAAAGGAAAATTAATGAAAAAAAGATCTCGTTTTTTATGGGATTTTTGTCTTTTAATATTTTATGGAATTTTTAATTCTTATATTTTTTATGGTTTTTCATTTTTAATATTTTTTGTGATTTTTAATTTTGCAATTTTTTATATTTTTAATTTTTAGAATAAAGCAAAATAAAGAATAGAAGAAAAAGTATAGAAAAAATCTTTTTATATTTTTTTAAAATATGGTAAAAATATACAGAAAATTAAATAAAAATTATTTTGTCTTTTGATGTTTCTTACTATTTTTGTGTTTTTTGAATTTTTTAAGGTTTTCAAAACAATTAAAAACATGCAATATACAAAATAAAAAAATAATGAAAATGTTTTTGGGTTTTTAAAATAGTAAATAAAAGCAAAAATAAGGAAAATATACGCAAACAGAAAGGTAATTTCTCAAGCTTTTCAAAAAGCTAATTTATGTATTTTTTTATTTTTAATGATTTTTAAGTGTTTTATGTGTTTTGTGATTTTTTGGTTTCTATAAAAATTTAGAAACAAAATTTATACAATAATTGAAAAAAGTAGAAACATGCACATACATTTTTTTAAAATTTTAAAAAGATTTCTCAATTTTCGTATTAATTATTTACTATAAACAAGATAAAATTAAGGCGTTTTTGTATTATTGAAAATACTAAAACTTATTATTTAGAAAACAAAAAATTTGGGATGAAATAGGTGTTTTGCAGGATATTACAGGATTTTTTATGGAATTGAGAGTGATTAGCTATTTATTTTACATAATTAACAAACAGATTAACCCATTGTAGTATAAGGACTAAATCGAAAGAAAAACTTATTTATAGGCCTGAAAAGACAACACAATAAATAATTGCATCGCAGTTAATGTAAATATCTCACTAAAACATACCTACCAATGTATGTGAGACATGCTGGAACGAACTTTAAGGTGATTACGTTATTTAAAGGGGGCTAACAATAATAAAAACTACTAGCATTTTCATTGCAAAATACCAGAATATCACGTGCGATGCACATTCTATTATTCGAATAGGGCTCGAGTGGAATTGAAACAAACAATCGGGACTCACATGCAATTAACTAGGCAATTATATATTGACACACACCCAAATAGGACTTATTTATAGATAAAACAAAACACATGGGCTAAAGGTGCAAATAATCACCCTGCACCTGACAAACTGTTAAGTACCTTATGCTAATTCATCATTTTTATCTTAGTTTTGGGCACTTACGATTAATAAAAAACACCAATAAATTATTTCTCAATTAAAGCGAGCGATCAAATTTTTATTTTACATGAGGTCGAACTCAGGAAGGCCACTGCCTCCTTTGGTGAATTAATAATCGATTTAGAACCTATGTTTTCAAAGATGTTTTTTTTTTAATTTTTATGCAAATAAAAATGAAGTGCAATTTCAGGAAAGTTTAGGGACTAAAATGCAATTTTTGATAAAATAAAGTCCAAAAATCCTCAAACTTCGCCATAAGGTAAAATATGATGGAATTAATACTCTGTAACTTTTTTGGAATTTCTGATATAAAATGAATTTATTACGAATTAATGATGCATGTCTGGTGATTTTTCACAAATTAGTTTTAATAAACAACAAACCAATTTATTTCTTGAAGATAAAATTACCCTAGATAACTCTATTTTAGAGATACCCCAGAAAAATAGTAAATCTTAAAAATAATTCATCTACGACTTATTAAAAAGTAATCACTCAAATCATCATTTAGTTTATTTTGACCTCGGTATATGTATGACGCAATGATTTTTGGGTACAATGTAAACATTTAAATCTACCTACTATAGATTTTTGGAGCAACAATCAATTTAATATGGAATTAATAGCATGCAATGGGCAAAATATGCAATTTTCCACATAAATAATCAATTTAAATCAACCATCTTCCATAAAAATCCAATCAAATATTCACATGATAGGGAATGAGTTGTTCTATAGAGTGTTACTTTTGAGATGAAAAGATAATGACAAAATAAGTCTCAAAATAGAGCTAGAACACATGGGTATGAATGCAATACATAAAATAAAATTGATAATAAAATAAATATGCTGATTGGACTTTTATGCAATTACCAAGACTTGAGAGTGCGTGAATGCAATTTTCCATGGACGTACATGCTATGCATGTGTTGCCGACGTCATTGGGAGCGAGAGGTGCTTCTGTGATTCCCTAGAAGACAAGGGGACTCTAGCTCGCTTTACACATGCTCACATATGCGTGCTTGGGCGGTACGTCGCCCGAGGTTGAGCAGAGCTAGCCGATGCGTGGAGGTTGCTGTCAACGACGAAGGCTGAGGCACATATAATGGATAGCCGCTCCCGTCGAGGGTGAAGGGGCACACATGACGGTGGTGCAAGTGGCAATGGGTGGAGGGCAATTCGTCCAAGGCGAAGCGGAGGTGCATGTGCTTGATGGCGGTGCCCCGCGGTGCAGTCGGGCGAGCTTGAAAATGCGATCGTGGTGTTGCAATCGAGGAGGGCGTGGTGGCTATGGAGGGTGGGGCATGGTGTAGGTGGGCGGTGAGGAGAAGAGAGGAACATCAGATAAGGGGAAAAATGAAGTGCAAGAAGAAACAAGTAAAGGAAGGAGAAGAGGGAAGAAGGAGGAAACAATTTTACCAAAAGGGGTTTCACCGGTGGATGCGGAGGAACCAAGCTTGACTCTGTGTCATATCCTCTAATGGTTGGGCATAGATTGCGAAGCTCTAGCAGTGACCTTGGAGCTGCTGCAACAAGGTTCAATGAACCTTAGATCTCGCCAAAGGATCTGCTGAAGGCCACCGTCGTTGCCTGACATCTTGATCCGAGCTGTCACTTGGGATAGTCGGAGGCTGGTGTAGCCCCCTTTTCTCTAATAATGGTAGATGGATGCATACGTCTGGTTGTTAGATGGTTTCAAAAGGGAGGTTGTCATTTCGTCGGCGAAGACGGGGAGAGGCGGTTGCATTTTGTGCGGAGGAGGTGGGTGGTTGCATCACCAGCGGTTGCGGAAGGAACGCATGAGCGAGGGAGAGAGGTGGAGGGCGTTGGCATGGGACCGAGTTAGGCAGAGGAGAGATGAGAGGTGGATGTGTACCGCACGCTGTCGTAGGAGGTGGGGCAACGGTTGAGGGCGAGCAAGAGGAATGGGGAGAAGGAGAGGATGCCACGTGGCACGTGTAGGAGTAGCCACATGAAGTGAAATAAAAATAAAATTACAACTAAAATTATAATATTAAATAATAAAAATATAAAAATAAATATTAACTAAAATTTATAAATAAATAAATGAGGAAATAAATAAATAAATAAAATACATAAAAAAGGAAACTAAAATAATAATAAATACGTAAATAAATAAAAATAAATAAAAAATGAAAAGGAAAAACTTAAAATGAGGTGACACGTGGCAACTCCCAAAAAAATTAAAATTAAATTTAAAGAAAAATAAAAAAAGAAATACCAAAAAAAGTCAAATAAAAAAATCATCAACATGAAAGTTGTTCGTCTCGATGAGATCTACAACTTTTGTGAAGGACACAATACCAAATGAAATCATATGTACATAAAGTATTTTTGGTGGTACTCTATAGATATAAAATATTGTATTTTTATGTTTTGTGATTTTTAGCATTTTTAAATAAGGTAAAATACAAATAATATTATAGAAAATATAACATAGATATTTACAACTTAATATATTTTTTATTTTTAATAATTAATAAAATAAAGAAATAAAATAAAGAGGATATATGTGTAGACTATATATACATACTCAATTTGATTTATTTTCTTTAATTTTTGCATCAATTTCTATTTAGATTTTTACATATTTTATTATAATAATAATCAAGGAAAATAAATGTGAAAAATAAACAAAAAAGTATTATTTTTGTATATAAAATAACATGGTTAAAATAGACAATTTGTATAATATACAATAGGGGCCCAAAACCCAAGTTTCACATATAACTCCGATTCTTTTGAATTTGATCTTGTTCTATAGAAATCGAATGTATATTACTTCAAAAGTGAATAGGGATCCATAGGAGACTGTATGAGAGAAATATTCACATTTTAAGGCTTTTAGTCTCAAATTAGGTTTTGGGGTTTATTGGGAAATTTTACAAGTTATTTTTTTGGTATTTTCCCATTTATTAGTGTTAGTAATGTGTACACTATAGAGTTGATTTTATTCAATTCTGAGTTAGTGAAAAATAAATAAAGTAGAAGAAAATATTGGTAATTACATGTGATATTTATAAAATAATTTAGGCTTCTTATTCATGCAATTATGCATATTTAAAAATGCGATTATTATCTACAAATACATGAATGATAAAATTGTAGAATAAATGGAGAAATGCATCTAATTACTCAGGAACGAGGTTCTATTTTCAACTTTTAGAGGGATGAATCACATATTCATAAACCCCATGTACTTAAACCTTGCTTGTCCTCGAGCAACTAAAATGAAATGCAAAGATGAAATGATTTTGTGTTCCATACTAAGGTCATGAATAAAAGGTGAAAATGGAGCTCAACTTGGCCTTTGAATTAATAATGAGGCATGGCCTTATTAGGAATATGATTTAAGACCTAACATCCTTTAAGTTCCACAAGTCTTTATTCAAGTCTCCTCAACAGTCAGGTCAGAACAAGTCCTCATATGCAAATTCTGATGACTATGAATCTTACTTATAACGTGTAAGTGAAATATAGCTATTCAATTCAGAAGTGACAAAGAACAACCTTCTCTTAGCAAGGTGATTGATGAATCCATGATTCATTAACATTTTTTCTGCATTTTATCTTAAAAAATTAACAAATGCACGTAAATATTCATTAATTTTCATATCTTATCAAAACATTACTCATGAATAAAAATGCATTTTTATGCATTAAAATCATGTAAATAAATAAAATAATAAAAGGAAATAAAATAAAAGAAGGCATATTGTAAATATGTACATATGTACAATATGACTAAATAAAATATAAATATAGCAGAAGGATATATTTATCTAACCTAACCCTCGAGACCAAGTCAAAATGGATTGGTTGCCAAACAAATAAGTAGGAGGAGATACAGAAGGAAACCACAAAAGAATTAATTATTCACCTTACACATTATTTATTATTTATCCAATAATTATCAAATCTTCATTGATTTTTATTTAATTGATTTGTACATATTTTCATCAAACTCTTCTCATATTTATTTCTAAAAATGTATATAAAAATATAAAAATTACAAAACATTTCTGCTGAACATCACAACTTCTTCATACAAACTCCATTTTCACTCTACTCACCTTTAAAGTTCATAAGATAATATTCTCTAATTAATGAAGGTGATTTCAGTAAAATTAGAGCCTGCTTGCAAAAAGTCAATTTTGAGACTTAATGACAATGTGGTTTATGGGCTATTTATTTTATTCAGAACATACTATTTATAATTTTAGTGATTTTATAATTTTTAATTATTTCCATGTTCTTGTAGATTGTATATAAATTATTTCACAATTTTTAGACAATATTTAATATTTTAAATAAATAAAAATTCTAATTTATAGATTTAAACTATGTCATCTATACCTGTATTTATTTATATACCTAAATTAATTTGTTAAAATCCATAAAAATTCACATACATCTTATTTATTATATTAATGATTAATAAAATATAAAAATGACATGTTATTTATCAATTTATTTAATTAAAAATCAAAACCTCATTTATCAAGCATACAATATACATATTTATTAATATTATATTTATATTTCATTAATTAATTATTATTTATAAAAATAAATTATAGAATGAATTAGTATACTTAATAATTTAATTTTTATTTTATACCAAATATAAATAATGTTATTTACTATTCATTCATTAATTTACAATTTACCCCTTCTGACCAACTAGATGCTAACATGTGTCAGCACCATGGCTGTATTCTTCAAGAACTAAGTTGTTAAAGCTATCTTCCACACCGGCATCTTTTCAACCAATTTTCCCACCCTCACCTAACACCCTAAATCTAATCCAAACCCTTCATCTGACCCTCCTAACTACCTTCTTCTTCACCCACCATTGATTCATCCCTAATATCCTTCCATCTTCTCCATTTAACGATCCAAAGTTCACTATTTGTGAACTAACTCTCCTACTACCAGACATAATTGGCCGACACACAACTTTCTTCCCCAGATTCCGACCAATCCTGGTGGTGACAACACCTGGATAGGTCCCCTCGTGGAAGGAGGGTGACCAGAGAAAAGGTTCCAAGGTGACAACCACCTTGCAGTGCCGCCATTGCGACGTTGAGCTCCTATGAAGTGTCTGCCATAGAGAGAAGATTCAAGATCTTATATCCTCAAATCACAGGTACATTCCTCTATTTCACCTTTAATTTTCTTGATATTTGCACCTAATTAACATAGTAAATCACATACTTAGTTCATTTTAATCAATCTCTTTGAGTCTCACATCAAATCATGCTCAATTCGATCCCAATTCACCTCAATTTTATATGATAAATCACCTTCCTAAAACTATTCTTTGAACTGCAAAACCCCTAATATTTTTGCCGATTCTTGTCGAATCGAGCACCCATAACTTTCATTGCAGGGTTGCACATGATCTTGGAGTAATCACCCTCAAGAAATTCATTTGGATCATCTTCTATCTACACAGATTGAGGTCAATCGAACTGCACATTCAGAACTAGGGTTTGAAACCCTAGTTGACTTCCGAAGCCACCGAAGTTTTTGTATCTTCACCCCATCGCAAGCGAGCTCGGGGGAGGTAGGTGACCTACTCCTGGCCATGCTGGAGTAGAGCCACATTCTTGGAACCACCATTGATCGTCAGAGAAGAGAAGCCATCGCTGTCGATCTGAATTCGGGGAAGAACTTCACGCTAGAATGTGAAGAGCAGTCTGCTGACGCATGTCACGCATGAACAACCATGATCACAAGATATGATGTAATCCAGACTGTTAGTTGCGAACCGGTGGAACTTTTACAAAGAAATAACAAAATCCAGATAATACGCTCGCCTTAGGAGTCAAAATGTTTACACTTAAATCCCTGACCAAGGACCTAAACGTGAATAAGTTCTAATTTTTATTTAATTTAGGTCCCCAAATAGGGACCTAATTGCAAGAACCCTTTATCTTTTACTTGTATTTTCTACACTATTTTTCTTGGATATTTTGACATTTGTGGGCTTATCATGGACTCATAGACCATATTATAGCATTGTTGTATTAATACATTTTATTTTTTGCATCGAATTCCAAGTATTTCTTCATGCTTCTTGTTTTTATTTTCTTTCTCGATCTTCAATATATTTTGCTTTCTTTTTGAGTTGTTTTTCGAACCCGCTGCTCGAGTCACTATATCTACTATATAGTATCACCCCTATTTCACTATATTTTATATATTGTATTGTAGATACATCTTTTGAAAAACATCCCTTTTGAAAATTAAATAAAAATTGGAAAAATAAAAATTTAATAAAAAGGAAAATACAAATACAAAAAGATTTTTGTCATCGAAGAAAAAAATAAACGAAAGATAAAAAAATATCACAAATTTTTTTTCTTCTCACAAAATTTTAACGTGATTTTTTTGCCTCCTTGTGTTCACCTTAGTCACAATTACTTGGATAAATAAATAGTGAACAACGCCGAATTTATCTCAGTGTTAAATTTTGTTTGATTAATCAGATCTCTCTCCCTGCGGTTGACAACAACTGACACTTTCACTTCAATCACGAGTCAGATCCGGTTATCAAAATGGCATCGATGCTGGGGAGGTGTAGCCGTGCTTGATATTTTTAAGTTTTATTTTTTTCTATGATATTTCTTTTCTTTCTCTATTTTCTTCTTCTCACGTTTCTCGGTTTTCTTCGATTTTTTGTGGTTTTCAACCGTTTTCTTTTTCTCTCGATTTTAGTGATTTTTCTCTTTTATTTTCTTCGTGGTTTTTATGTTATTTTTCTTTATTTGATTTTTCTTTATTTTATTTTCTCATTTTTATCGGCTTTTCTTGAGACTTTTTCTAAGCTTTTGAGTCAGTCGAGTCTTTGATTTTTTAGAGTGCTTATTTGACTTTTTTATTTGTGTTAGCTAACCCATTTTGCATGGCCTGTAGGATTAGCCAACTTCTTAGGAAGCTGAGTCAACTAAGAGTGCAGAGACTTGCTCAATCTCTTATGAGTCGGTTGTAAAGGGTAGAACGAGTTATGTACACAGATTTTTGTTTATTTTTTTGAAATTATATTTTCTTTTATCTTCTGAGGGAGGGAATTTGTCCATTTTTCTATTTGGTGAGAGAAGAAGGGGTGCTTGCCCGTGTTCCTTTTTGTAGAAAGAGGTCCACTAAGGACATCCCGACTGTACACAGACTTTTGATTATTTTTCGGTCCTGTTTCACCAGGTGCCGTTGCACGTGGGGGACCTCGCTGTAGTTTTCAGTTTTCATCGATTTTTCTTTGTTTCACATGTTTTTGTGGAGTGTAGGGTTGCATGCTTGTTTGATTAGACGACTAAAGCAAAATCTATATCCCTAATCCACACTTAGGCATAAATAATTGATTTTTGAAAATTAGTCCGTTCTTACGCTAGAGCAGTTGAATTAGGATTTGGGTTTTCACAATTTTTCATGCATTGGCCTATGTTTTATATTTCTGCATGGATCACTTGCATGTAGAGTGATGGAGAAAGTTACATCTTCTATCTTATCATTCATCATCATTTTCTGCTGCATTCCGTGTTTCCCTTCTGTGAGACACAATTTTGAAAATTAAAGAAAACCGACATCCTGTTAGATATTGTTGAAAATTTCAAAAAAAGTGAAAACCATCAAAAATAAAAAGATTTTTTCTCTTTTAAAAAACTTGACAAAAAATAGAAAACATGGACTTAACTTATATCGGGAGAGAAAACCCCTCATTCTATTTAGGTACACTCCAGACAGAGTGGGTGAGGACACAACTATATGGATTAGAGCTAAAAATCCATGGCCTTGTACCTTACATACCTGTGCATCACTTTTCGGTGCATGTTTACAACTGTAAGCGTTTGCCTCCGATCATAGAAAGTCGTTTTGGTGTGCTCCACCGATCATAGAAAGTCGTTTTGGTGTGCTCCACCTCACAGTTCCCTTTGGGCTTGATACAACCTGGTAGCTCGTGCATATGGTACCGTTGTTAGGGGGATTGTGAGCATGTACATTGGGCGATAGTGTGACACCACCAGTGAATTTGGTTAATACAATCGATTGATCATCAAAAATAAAATTAAAAAGACAAAAGATCGAAGTCTTATGGTTTTCACTGTGTTAGGTTGGTGAATCTGGGGGTTTGCATTGCATTTGTATATGAGATGTGTGTTATTCCGCATCTTATACACCTTCACACTCGTGTTCTTGACTTGATCATCGTATTCTCTCCCGTACTTCTTTTGACATCGAAGATGATGACTAGATTGATTTTGCGCTCAAACTTTGTGAGCTTTCAATCTTCCATCGTCTATCGTATGTCTTCACAGACTCGGGATGACTAATGAATCTCTGATTCTCATTCTTTATTCTTTTATTTTAGCTTTATCTTTTAGCAAAAAACATCTAAAAATAGTTGTAAATACAATAAGTTAACATTGTGCATGTCATTATTAATATTGCACAACATATTTTCCAAAATAAAAGAATAAAGACAAAAGAGAAAGAAAATACGGATGTCATTATGTAATGAATACTGACTGACCCAAATGCCAAATGAAGGTCAGTAAAGGATCTGATCGACAAAGAATAAAAGTAGGGGGAGATAGAGTACCTTGTACAGGATACATGTACTTGTAAATATTTCCATATTTTGATTTACACTTTGTGCATATATTATTATTAAACACATGTACATATTCCCAAAAATAAAAAATAAAAATTATAAAACACAAAATAAAATAAAAATAAAATAAAAACCCATTGTATAAAAGCCACACGCATGTATATTGAATACACTATCTATTTATTTAATATATTTATTTTATTTGTAAGAATCAGCTAAAAATCATTTTATATCCCTCAATTTATTTTTGCAAATAAATAAAATATAAAAATAAAGGATATTTGTATAAAGTTAAAAAATAAAAATTAAAGAATAAAATATACATGAATATTATACTTACACATAATACCCCATATTGTATATAGATTATATGTATTTCATAAAAATAATAAAAAATCACATAAAAATAGCTTAGATAATTTATAAGTTTTTATTTTTACCATGTTTATTTTTAATTCATTTACTATTATATTTCTATTATTCTTTTATTTATTATTTTCAAATTTCCTGATTGGCTGACCCAGGTCTGTTGATCCGGATCAACCCTTCCTCCACCAGTCCCGACCTGACTGACCTTCTCGTCGGACTGATTTTGCAGCATTTTCTCAGTCAAGTCCGACCACCATTTGCCTCTCTTTTTGTGCCAGACTCTTCTCCTAGGATCCGTGATCCTCGCAGATCCTTAGGTGCGGTCGGATCTTCTTAGAGTTTCGCTCCCTCGTCCGATCTATCCAGACCCTGCAGGAGCCCTATAAATACTTCACTCTGTCTCCCTTGGTCCGCAACTCGTTCCTCACTGCCTTCCTGCTCTCTAGACACCTCCAGCCGAGTGATATGCTTTTGGAGCATCCATTAGATGTCAAATTGGTGGTTGATTGGACATTGCTTGAGATGTGGCCAGAGTTCTCCGCTGCATTCAGCCTCCCATGTCTTTCGCAGCGTGGTCGAGGCCAGGATCTTGACTTCCCTTACGATGATCATCATTCATTATAGAATCCCTAGGTATCTTCTCTTTCACTCATATTCCGTCTCTTCTTCCAATTAAGCATACCACCTCCACCGCCGCCCCACTTGCTTCGACCAGCTGGTTGGGGTTCCATCTCACACCCCTATCCGCTTCGATCGACTTCTCGACTCACCCTTAATCTTCCTGCATGACTTGATCCCCTTGGATCCTGCTCACCAGAGTAGGATTAGGTTAGGTTCCCATCTCTGCTTTCGCTGGGAACTAGAGCTCCACTCCCCCGTCATTTTCCTCTGATTTTATATGGAATAATCAGACTAGAGCAAAGCCTCCGAGTCCCTGCACCCTTCACAGGTTCAGACACACATGAGCTGGACCTTTTTGTACCTTGACTGCTCAAGCAAAGTAGCTTCAGAAGGAGGCACACAACCACGATCATTCGACCGATCATCGTCTCTCCCGAAGACTCCAGTTGACGTGGAACGTCTACAAAGAGCTCCTGGACCTCTTAGTGAGCTCATTGAGATCTTGGATCTCCGTCTACACCTGAGAGAAGTTCGCTTGAGATTTGTTCTTCCAACATCTTCCCCTGTCTTCTGATCTGGAGATGCAACTCCAGACTCGATCAGGGTCGTTTGATAGATCGCAATCCATAGCCCTTCGATCAGAGCTGGACTTGATCCGCGCTGTACGTCAGAGCAACCTTGCAGACCGTTAATCATACCCTGACGTGTCAGATTTGAATCGCATGTCCACGACATCCTCTGTCCGTCAGATCTTTTTTCATGACCCCATCAGAGATGTTAGACCTCCCTCGTGCACTTCACGTAACTCCCTGGGTATATTTCCTCCTTTCCCATGCATGTCTTTTTATTTCATCTTAGTCCAACAAAAATAGTTTGTTGTTAAAAAACTTTTGTAATAAGGACCCTATGGTTTTGACATTTGTATTTTAGTCCATTTGAGTTATAGTCACGTGCACCTGTACGTGCTTTTTTGGGATATTTGTAGTATTTTTCCTCAACTTATTGCTGGTTATGGAATGAAGTTAATGTTTTGAAAATTGCATATATACCCCAGTGTGTCTGGCTCACGTACAACGCATGTATTGTGGAGAAATTGCATAAGTGGCCCCTGTACATTCATTGCTTGTTACTGCTAGGCACTAGGACTTAAAATGTTTGCAATCTGGTTCCTGTTAACTATTTTCAATTACTAGTCTTTTATTAATTGCAATAAATGTCAAATTAACTCCAAAAATTGCCTAAAAATTATATGCGACTCTTGCTAGCATGTACTATTTATGGTGATTTTTCTTGTCGATTTTCGTATATTTTATTTTGTTAAAAATTCACAAATACCCTAAAATAGTCCTTTTTATTTATAAAAATGCATAAAAATTCGAAAAATTACTTAAAAATTATATAAAATTAATCTAGTTGTCCTTTGTTATCTTTTAGCTTTTGTACCATTTTTGTTGAAAAAAATCTTATAAAACCTAAAAGTTTGCAAAACACTTAAAATATTATAAAAAACATATAAAAACATAAAAATAAAAAATAATGATTTTAGTTCATGTTGGTAGGTATGTTGTTCTAGTTTATCCTAAAAATAATCTCCAAGAGTTTTGAGCTATCTACTTATTTTTAATTTGTAAAACTTTCTTGGCTGTGCACTGTTTTCTCATTTTAACACTATTTGATTTTTAGAATATTACAAAACATATGAAAATACATAAAAATTATCAAAAACACTATGAAATATGTAAAACCCCATAATATTTTTACTTTAATTTTCTGATCATTTTTTGCTTATTTAAAAAATTCAAAAAAAAACTGTGTGTGCATATTTTTACCCATTGCATTGATTTCCTTTGCATTAAAAAAATCAAAAATTTGAAAAATAAAAAACCACTAAAAATCCTTTTATTTCTGAAATCGACTACTTTTTATATAACTGTGCTACTTGAGTTCGACCATGGTCACTATACCAGGTTAATAAAAATAGCAAAATCGCTTGTTTTCTCTTTTTGGTTTCTTTAGTGGTTTATTTTATCGTTGGTCGCTTGATTGATTGGGGTCACAACGACACTTGCTTAAGTAATAACTTAACCCTAGTTGGTCGGATGCTCATTAATGACCCTCTTCCCGAGTCGTTCCCACTTAGTCATGAGGCGAGTCAGACCCAAACTCCTTGGCCTCCCTGCCCTTCAGTGGGGGCATACCCATGCATTGATTTATCGTATACTTCTCTTGCATGTCTTTCAATGAGTTCTTACGAGACTTTTTCTTTCCCAGAAGATTTGACGGACATTGCTAGAGGGAAGGCACTAGTCGAGGACATAGTTGTTGAGGAGAGACCACATGATGATGAGAGACGTACTAATGAGAGACATGGTCTAGCTTCAGATATTACCGAGGGGATTCTAGTCTCACTTCAACAAATGAGCATACAGATCATAGATCAATATAGAGTCCATGATGATCTTAGAGCTGAGATCACTATGCTGAGAGTAGGAGCCGGGAACCCACCACCACCTACCATGGTTCCCGCGACATTGAGAGATGAGTATGACCTAGGAGCTAGGATGCTACACCATTGGATTCGATTACCATCAAATCAATGGTCATACGAGCTTAGACAACCATTCATTTCACTGCTTCCCAAGTTCTATGGGAATACTTCGGAGGAGTCTTTTACCTTTCTACAATAGTTCGAGATGATATGTGTTATGACTAGTTATCCAGGAGTTACGCAATAGGATGTATTCATCAAGGCCTTCCCCTTTGCCTTAGCAGATAAGGTGCTTTACTGGTTGAGTCACTTGGGGAGGGAGATTTCTACATGGGACGATCTGAAGTCCACATTCATGCGTAAATATTTTTCTCTAGGACAAAATAACATGACGAGGAGTTAGATCTACAATTTCACATGGCTTTCATATGAATCATTCCATGAGGCATGGGAAAGATCAAAGATTTGATTGAGAGATGCCCTCATCACGAGATACCTTTGAAGATGCTTGTACATAACTATTTTGGAGGACTCCAGCCGGATGTTCAGAGCCTAATGAGCACTGCATGTGGAGACAGTTATTTGAATAGGGATGCAGAGTTAGTTTGATCCATCTTTGAGGGTATGGCAAAGAATTCGCGTGTAGTTGACTCCACTCAGGCATTTTAAAAGGGCCAAAAACCACCACATCATCGAGAGCATCAGAAGGTGGCACATGTTTTCGAGTCGGATTCACAATTCGACATGGGATTCACTAGTAAGAAGCTTACAATAGTCGATGTGACTCAGAAGCAAGTCCAAGAATTACAACCGCTGCGAGAGTTGGAGAAACTCTTATCACTTCCTCAATAGTTGAGTGATTTGGCGAAGAAGGTGATAGAGACGCAGCTTCAGCACCAGCAGTCCCATCCTTTTTCCACTTCCCAACTTGTACAAAGAATCTTTACCCGCACCTCCCACCTGTCAGTCAGTATATTCAGAGCGAGCCGGTACAACCTACTGAGCCTCCACAGTTGGATTGACATGAGGATCCGTCCAATGCCAACATGAGTCAGATCACTAGCCATGGAGACGATGATGTTGATTATCATTCCACTCTTGAGATCGACGGGATATGGTACGCTTTCATTCAATGACCATCATACTTTACTCCTTAGAGCGTACACCACCACCAACAACAACAACACATACATCTGCAACATGGACGTTTGTATCCACATTTCCAACGCCGTCAGTGCTTCACGCAAAAGTAGTCTCACTAACATGCCTATTAGAGATCACATTCTTACTAGTATATTGCTAGCCAGGGACAACACACTGAGTTAGAGATATCTTAACAGTCCCTAGCACTGAATCATATCATGGAAATGTTGAGCACGCTCCAGACAATGTATAGGACAAAGATGGAGCAGGTTAACCATCGTCTGTATGAGTTAGCCACTCCCAAGACCACTCTCCCAATTTAGCCTCAGATGAACCCGAATAATAAGAGGTGACATTCAGATCAGGTAAACACCACTACAGGTACGATCTCTTTTTCTGAATTTTTATCTAACTTTATTTGTCTCATGAGCGGTGGATCACCACGAACACCTGATCGAGAGGAGAGGGCACATGATGAGGAACGAGAGCTGATCCATGATGATCTTGATCATATACATTCTGACGATGAGGATAAGGACCATCACGATGAGGACCATCACGATGTCCACCATGATGACATTCAGGGAGTGATGCGGAGACATTCGACATGGACACATGCGAATAAGATGATGATACCATGCTAGACCATGCAAACACTCCTAATGCAAGTTTTTCTTCTCCCATTTTAGAGAGTTTTGTATACAATTATGAGACTCTTGATGTCACGTTGATTCTTTTGATTATAGAAATAAAAATGTTGATTTTTTTGTACTTGAGTTGGTACCATTTCCTGATGCTTTGTTTCGTAAAAAGAAAAATTCCAAAAAGAAAGATGATGTTACTCTAAAGACTGAGCAATTATTGAAAGATCACATCTTTTAGAAATCCCGCTCTATGATGCTTTGGATAATTTCCCTACGCTTAAGAAATAATTTAAGAATAGATGTACCATACGTAGGAATAAGAGATAATGTACATAGAAACATGTTTTGACCAAGGACACATCCTATGCTATACAGAACGTATTGCAAAGAAGAAGAAATATTCATGACCATACTCTGTCAGATGTGAGATTTCTCATGTAGCATTTGATCGTACTCTATTAGATAACGGGTCCTCAATCAATTTGTTACCATCTAGTTTTCTTGATAAGCTCGAGTTAGGTCACCTTTACAAATACTACACGATCCTTCAATTTTCTGATAGATTTGTAAAGAGACCTAGCTGTGTTTTGTGGAATGTTATCATGACCATGCAAGGCCTGCAATTCCCAGTGGATGTCATTGTCCTGGACATGGATTGCCCCACATAGTTATACCTTACACCGATCTTTCTTGGGAGGCATTTCTTGGAGACCACGAAGGCCCTCTTCGATTATGATACAGGGAAGGTATCTTTTCACACAGAGGGCAAGAAGGTACAAGAGATGGAGAGAGAACCATATACATCTAGTGTCGCATCTATAGCCAGTTCATATGCTATGAGTTCTTTAGCCACCTGTGATTACATGGATGAGGTTTATTTTGATGACCTTGAGAGGTATCAAATAGAGATCTGTGATATCCTAGCAGAAGATGGGTCTGAGACTGCAATTGGTAGTTCTTCTGATGGTACATTATATTTTAACATGTACGATGAGAAGATGGAGTAGATACCTAATGATATTATTGCAGACATTTCAAATTTTGAACGTTCACATGATTCCTCCACTTCAAATGATCTATAGACTTATTTTCATTTAGCTAAGTTATTTTCCTCTAGTCATTCTGAGGATGAGCACAATAGCGAATTGGATGATGTTTTAAACATATTCTGTAGTCCAACTCTGGAGCATATTGAGATGATGGATAACCATATTACAGACACATCTACCACTAGCATAGATCCCAATACACATACAAATGAGGATACGATAGAGCCAGATTCCACCTTTCCAGAACTAAAGACCTTGCCACCAAATATGAAATATGCTTTCTTTACAGGTCCACATCGACAGTTTCCTATCATTATCAACTCATCTTTGACTGAAGAGCAAGAATCTCATCTGATGGAGATTCTTGAAAGAAACCACAAGGCTATTGGGTGGAATGTATCTGGTCTCCACGAGATAAATCTTGCTATGTGCTCCCACCATATCTACCTTAATCATGACAACAGACCTTCTAGAGAGTTTCAACGTAGACTGAATCCGATTTTACAAGATGTTGTTGATGAATCTCGTATTCATCATGATAAAAGCCGCATATTAAAACCCCTGTCTTAATTAATCCAATAAAACCACCTGTAATTCTTTGTTTTTATCTTGTATTATATTGTATATATTTACCATTAAAATATTACTCCCTTTTATTTTCTTGTACTTATTTTATCCTAAAAAATCTCTAAAAATTAGGTAGAAATAGTTGTCTATAATTCACTGACCCTTAAAAAGATAAAAAAATACAAAAAAATCTCAAAACCACAAAATCGGTGTTTTTATCCCCTTGAAAATACCCCCAAAAATTCGTTTTGTACAAATGACCTCTTTTGGCCTTTTGACCAATAGAAAGTTGTAGATCTCATCGAGATGAGCAACTTTCATGTTTTGACTTTTTCCTAATTCAGCCTCTGACTATTTCTTTTGTATTTATCTTTGTAATTATCTTTTGAATTTTTCTGATTGGGCCACGTGGCGCCCTCTGGGCCGCCCACGTGGCCCGCTCCTCTTCACACCACCCGGCAACCTCCTGGGGCGTTGGATCCTCTTAACCCGCCTCCATCTCACCCGTTGAGCCCTGCTCCTTCGCCCACCGTTGGATCTGACTCCCAGATCAGATCTGAGCCAACCTTTAGCGCCTAAATCTCAGCTGCCCGATCTCATCCCCATCCAACGCCCCTCAGCCCTCCACGTTGCCCACTCATCTCAACCCTCGGATCCTACTTCCATCTAACGTCTCTCCACCTGCCACGTCACCCCTCCAATCTCCACCGTACGATCTAACCCCCAGATCCATCCGAGCCGCTCATCATCGCCCAACGCCCCGTCGTTGGATCTAAACCTAGGATCTAATCGTGGCCCTACGCAAGCTCTCCAACCGCAGCCATTGGATCGGTGGATCCAACGGCCCTCGATCATCGTCTACCTCCAACTCCAGGAATTACGCCTCGCCGCCCCACCGCCCCCTTCCTATTTTGGAAGGCACCACACTCACCCTCTCCTACTCCTAACGGTCGCCCCGCGTACCCCTTCCCTCCGCCATCCTCGCTCCACCATTAACCACCCTCGCCATCACTCCATCCCCATTAAAACCCCCTTCAAAACCTCCCTCCTACCACATAACGTCCGACCATCCTCTCCTATAAAACCCCCTCCCCCGCCACCGTAGCCGGTATCCACCATTTCACGGAGGTTCTCCCTAGCTTCCTCCACCCTCCGGTGACAACGGAGGGCGAAGTTGTCGAAGCGATCATGGCAGCGCCCCCAGGTGCGATCCGTGGCCTCCGGCCACGTTGCGGCAGCCCATGGTGAGCCGCCGAGCACCGGGGATCGGCTGAACCCGTTGTGCGAAGACTCCTGAGCTCATCAGAGCTCAATCCCAGGTCGATTCCCCCGCCAACTCCTCGCTCCGGCGAGGAGATTTTTATCTTTTCTTTTCTTTGATTTTCTCCGAATTATTACGCCCCTCTCAGCCACTGCCACCCTCGTCTGATCGACTCACCAGCTTCGCCACACCATCAGCAACCTCGCCAACCATCCCTCCTTCTCCAGAACCATCCCCGCTCCACCCCATCTCCTTCTCCACTTCACCGGAGATGGAGCCCAGGGCCACCGCTCCCGTCACCTTCCTGGCCCCCACTCCATTCACGTCACTCACAACCCACTCGCACAAGCTTCGGCTAAAGCTAACCACTGCAGGTACCCTGACTGGCCGGAGTTTGCGTCGGCGCGTCTTCAAGCTACTCTCCGCCGGCGAGGCTCCATCGATCTCCCCATCCGATCCACCTCGGAGCCTCGCGATGCTTCCCAGATTCTCGCCAGCTGCCCAGCTATCTCCCTCAACCTTCAGATGACTCAATGGGGCACGGCGGAGCCTAGGGCAGGTCACCGGAGCCCCGCCTCCTCCGGTGACATGCGGAGGAGCACGAAGGTACAGGCACTGTCCGATCCTCCTGATCGGACAGCCCTGATGAAGACACGTGGTGGACCCGAGCCTCTTCCTCGACCTACAGGCTCGGGTCATCCGAGCCTAGCGTCATACCACCAGATATTGCCACGTGGACCGAAGCTGAGGACTGTCCCGAGCTTGAGCCCTCATGTGCCCGGCACGTGATGGATTGGGTAAATTGCAAGGAAGACCCCGAAAGTTCTGATAATTACAAATGGATCCTCCAGGCACGTGCCTCACGTGCGCGCCTGGGATAATTTACAGGGAGGCCCTTCATACTTTCTGAATTTACAAATAGGTCCCTGCGCATATGGAAAAATTGCACTTGGACCCAGGCGGTGTTTGCTATTTGCATTTAGGTCCCTCCAGGGACCTAAATGCAATATTTATCCTTTATTTTTCTTGCATTTTTATTACAATTATGCCCTTGCACTGGTTTTAGCATAACTTGAGCATCGTAGGTCCAAATTGCATGATTTTAGTGTCGTTTTGATCCCTGTTTAGTCCTCTACATTCTAACATGCTTAATTGTCTTATTTGACACTATTTTAATTTAAGTGAATTTTTATGCGACAAATGGACCTTACCCTCCTTGTCTTGCTTGGATTTGATGACCACTCTTTATTGTTGCGATTAAATTGACACTAGTTTCATTTTTATCATGTTGTTCATAATTTTTAGGGTATAATTGTAGTGTCTAATCTGTGTATAATTTCTCTTGCATATTTGCTCATGCATCTCTTAACTTGCATAACAATATCTAAAAAATGCATATAACATGGCATCGCTTTGTAAATAGCATAGTGCATCATGAGGACCTGAAATAGAAATTAGTTCACATTGAACTTCATGAATCAAAATTCAATACACACATTAGGCAACCGTGTTCCTGTGTTCGACCTTGGTAGACTTGCCAAGTATAAATAGCACACGACATTCAAAGATCGTGGTTTTTGCTGAACTAAATTCGCCTCCTGTACTACAGCATAATTTCACAATATTATAGAGGCGAATTTGACTCTCATCAACTGTCAAGAAAGAGATTATAAGATGGTGTGATGCATGGTTTATTTATCCCATCTCCAACTCTAAATGAGTTAGCCCATTACTTGTTGTCTTGAAGAAGTCGGAAATTCAGATGGTCAAGAATGAGAGTGGAGAGGAGATTCCAAAGAGAGTAACCATGTTGTAGCGGGTGTGCATTGATTACAGGAAATTGAACGCGATGACGAAGAAGGACCACTTCCCTTTGCCTTTTATAGACCAGGTCATAGAGAGTTTGATAAAGAAGGAATACTTCTGATTCCTTAATGGTTACTTCAGATACAACCAGGTTACTATTGCTCCTGAAGATCAGGAGAATATCACCTTCACATATCCCTTTGGTACATATGCTTTTAGACGGATACCCTTTGGTTTAAGCAATGCCCCTGCTACATTCCAGAGGTGCATGCTTGCCATCTTTGCATACATGGTGGGTGATTTTTTCGAGGTCTTTATGGATGATTTTTCGATCTATGGTGAGTCTTTTGATGATTTCTTAACGCATATAAACCAGGTTATTCAGAAATGTTATGAGGTGAATCTCATTTTATCACGGGAAAAGAGCCATTTTATGGTTATAAATGGGATTATGTTGGGGCATGTCATCTCAAGGTGAGGCATGGAAGTTGACCCTGCCAAGGTGGATGTCATCAAGTGTCTTGAGCCACCAACCAACATCAAGTAGTTATAGTCTTTTCTAGGGCATGACAGTTTCTACCAACAGATCATTCGGGATTTCTCTAAGACTGCCTGATCGTTAACTGAATTACTAGGCAAAGACATCAAGTTCTTGGTAGATGACAATTGTTTGTATTTGCATTGGATAAATTCATATCATATTTTCTTGGTTCAAAAATCACAGTCCACACAGATCATTCAACTATCAGATACTTGATGGAGAAGAAGGATGCCAAGGCACTTGTTCTTAGATGGATTCTTTTACTTCAGGAATTTAATTTAGACAAGGATAAATCTGGGGTAAAGAACGTGGTAGGTGATCACCTCTCCCGATTATGGATAGAACAACCTTCAGATGAGTACATGCTAGAGATTGCAGACTTATTTCCAGATGAGAGTATCTTTGCAGTTACAGAGCTTCTGTGATATGCAAACATAATGAACTTTTTGGTTACACAAAAGAGTCCATAGGGTTGGTCGAAGGCCTGAGTCGACAGGCTACTTTCGGAGGCACGATATACTATTGGGAGGTTCCTATTCTTTTTCATGAGAGACCAGATTGTGTCTACATGCAATGTATTCCTCAGGAGGAATACAATAGTATCCTCACTCTGTGTTATTCCTTAGAGGCAGGAGGACATCATTCAGGGAAGAGGACATCGTAGAAGATACTCCGGAGAAAATTTCGGTGGCCGACTCTTACCGGAGATTCATGCATATTCGTGAAGAGTTGCCCGGATTGTCAGAGAGAAGTAGGGGCAATCAATGCTAGAGATGAAATGCCAATGCGATTAGTTAGCATTTGTGAGATCTTTGACGCATGAGGCATATATTTTATGGGACCGTACCCATTGAACGGTGGATTTGAGTACATTCTTCTCACTATGGATTATGTTAGTAGATGAGTGGAGACTATACCCGCACAAACCGCTGATAGTAAGATAATGTGTAGGTTTCTGAGGGAACATATTATTTCATGGTCCGGTATTCCATGTAATCTTAATTCAGATGGGGCAGCCACTTTATTAACAAGGAGGTGAAAAAGCTAGTAAAGAGTTATAGCATTGATCATAGAGTAGCTTCTCCTTACCACTCACAGATGAATGCCATGGCTGAAGTTTCAAATAGGGAAGTGAAAACCATTCTTTAGAAATTAGTACGAACAGATAGGAAGAACCGATCACAGCTTCTAGACCAAGTTCTTTGGGCATATCGTATTGCATACAAGACTCCCTTAGGTACTTCTCCTTTCAGTCTGGTTTATGTGAGGCCATGCCATTTTCCCGTAGAGATCATGCACAAATTTGAATGGACCATTAGAGAGATTTCACTTGATATGTAAAAATAGGAACCAAGAGGAAGATGGATCTGAATGAGCCAGTAGAGATTCGAAATCAGGCATACAAGAACACCCTCATTTATAAGGACAAAGTGAAGAAATGACATGATAGACACTTTTGTCATAAGATCTTTATCCCTGGTCAGAAAGTTTGGTTATTCAATGCACGATTGACAATTTTTCCTGGCAAGTTAAAAAGCAAATGTGAAGGATTGTATATAGTTAGAATGGTGCATGGCAATGGAAGAATATCAATATCATATGTGTCACCTAGTACAGAACCATTTGTGGTGAATGGGCAGATGCTGAAGCACTTCACGGAGACTACTAATCGTTTGTCCCAAATTGAGGTGATCTACTTTGTACAGGATGCATGACTACTCTTCCACATCATTTTGTCCTGTACAAAGGCTTGTGAGCCTTTTAGTTTTTTTGGAGTACACCACCACTTGTATGTTCTTCGTAGTCCCCAATCATCCCCAGTTTTTGCTCGTCTTATATACTTAGGATACTAGTTCCCAAGTATAGGGGGACTGATTGCCTGTTTATTTGTGTTTTCGATTTTGTTCTTTTTACTTTCCTTTTATTTTCCTTTCTTTTACACTAATCACTAGTCCCTAATTTTTGTCTACATTCTATTCAGGATGCCTTATCCTAAATATGGGGGGACCGAGTGATTTCATTGATTTCATTTCTCTTTTGTTCCATCGTTTGTATATTCCTTTTCCGCAATCACCATATTTTTATCTTCTACTATCCTTACGATGATTAGATCGTAAGCATGGGGGGTCGATTGACTTCTATTATTTCTATTCTTTTTCACCCACTTTTACTTAGCATGAGTTATGTCCTCCTTTGCCTATTTTCATGCTATGAGGACATAACACAAGCTAAGTAGGGGTGTGTGTATATATTATAAATATACTTTTGTATGTAACTCGTACTTTTATGTATTTTCTATATCTATAAAATCCATAAAAAGTGAGTAAGGGCTATTTATTTAAAACCCACTTATTTATTATTTAGAAAATCCTTGTAAATAAGAAAAATATTTGTAAAATTATTATTTAAAAGTCTTAATTTAAAACATGAATATAAAATATGTACTTAAAATGTACAAGTCTTATTTGAAATATTATTTGTTAAAATATGTGTAAAAATAATTTAATCTTCGTATAATTCTTTGTATATAAAATTTGTAAAATACATTAGTTATTTAGTCCAAATAAAATATTAATAATCTATCTTATAAAATTCTTGTAAATATGCTTGTTTATAAAAATTGAAGAATCAATGAAATTACAAATTCCTCACATTCATAAAATTGCAAAATCTTTAAAATCTATAAAAATGACTAAAATTCAGAAAAATATACTTCACAAAAATATGGTTGCATTTGCATTAGCATTTTTCAGAATAATTTGATTGCTCAAACTAAAGATTGTGAATAGTCTAAATGATGGAGCTTGATTATGACCTTTAACTTTCATTGTAGGGAGCCTAGTTAGGAACTGGAATTTAGACTCTTCAGGTCTTTGACTTAAATCTTTGGGTTCCATGATACCATGTTAGGGAATTTCACTTAAACTTGCCTAGGTAGAACACTTGGTGACATCCATTTAACTCTTCAATAATGAACCAATTTTGGACACATGCAATTTGCACTTAGCTCGACTTGCGTGGGGATGCGAAGGGAAGTTCATTTTAGTAGCGCATTTTCATCCTTGTCTAGTGGCACGGACGTCTAAAGACGAAAGTTGTGGGGTTGAAATAATGCTTCGAATGATGGAAGGATCTGCTAGCACAAGTTTTTCCAAGTCCTCAAAAAATGGACAGAAATAAAAGACTTTATAACTGTCGAGGCACAAAAGATGCAGTGCAAGCAGCATTACGAAGTTTACCAAAAAGAAGCAAACCACAAAACACCAAATATGACCACAACGATCCAAGCTTCCAAAAAGGATTCACTTCTTAGTAGAGACTTAGCTTCATCGACAAGGCTTCACAAGGAGAAGTGACTACACTGGTCACTCCAGTTTTTTCTCATTCTTTTACATTCTCTCTCTACTCGATTGTGGACACAACACGACCTGACCTTAGAAGGGAATACCCCCCTCATCGAGGAAAGAATAACTGGATGAGGAACCAATGGGAGTGTATTATTTGGGTGGGAAGTTTCTTTACTTTTTTAGCAAGAAGAGTTAACACAATTCACACACAATATAAATTAAATTCAAGGTTGATAGAGTTAGCGATATGGATAAGTGAATACGAGCTGGATGTAGAGGTGAACCTAAATAAGGATTCGTGGAACTTGAGGACCGTTGAGATTAAAATCCTAATCCTAGTTAAGGCTCCAACAAAATACTTGTTTCATGCTTGAGCAAGCTTTGTCCTTTGTCTATTCTCATGAATTGGTTTAGGAAAATAAATTCATTCTAACTTTCTTTCTTTTTCCCTTATTTTTCAAATAAGTGTTTGCTAAGGGAATAGCAAAGTTTAAGTATAGGAGGTTGATGAATCCATGATTCATTAACATTCTTTCTGCATTTTGTCTTAAAATCTTTAACAAATGCATGCAAATATTCATTAATTTTCATTTCTCATCAGAACATTAGTCATGAATAAAAATACATTTTTATGCATTAACATGATGTAAACAAATAAAAGAATAAAAGGAAAGAAAATAAAAGTAGGCAGACTCTAAATATGTATATATGTACGATATGACTAAATAAAATATAAATATAGCTGAAAGATATATTAATATAAGCTAACCCCCGAGACCAAGTCAGCATGGATTGGTCGACAAACAAATAAGTAGGGGGAGATAAGGAAGAAAAATACAAAATGAATTAATTATTCACCTTACATATTATTTATTATTTATCTAATAATTATAAAACAATTAATTGATTTTTAATTAATTCATTTATACATAGTTTCACAAAATATTCTCCTATTTATTTCTAAAAATGTATATAAAATATAAAAATCCAAAAAAAATCCAACTTGTATACATGACAAGAAATCTAGCTTTTAAATTGTTAATTTATCAACTTTCGAACATCATAACTTCTTCATATAAACTCTAATTTCACTCTACTCATATTTAAATGTCATAAAATAATATTCTCTAATTAATGAATGTGATTTCACTAAAATCGGAGTCTGTTTACAAAAAGTCAGTCTTGGGACCTAACGACAACAAGGTTTCTAGGCTATTTATATTATTCAGAACATATTATTTGTAGTTTTAATGATTTTATAATTTTTAGACATTATTTAATATTTTAAAGAAATAAAAAACCCTAATTTATAGATGAAATTGAACTATGTCATTTATACATGTATTTATTTATATACCTAAATTAATTTGCTAAAATCCATAAAAATTCACATACATCTTATTTATTATCCTAATAACTAATAAAATATAAATATGATATGTTATTTATTAATTTATTAAATTAATAGTCAAAACCTCATTTATTAAGTATATTATATACATATTTATTAGTATTACATTCATATTTCATTAAATATTCATTATTTGTAAAAATAAATTATGTAATAAATTAGTATAATGAATTATTTACATTTTTTATTTTCATACCTAATTTAAATAACATTATGCACAATTTATTTATTAATTTACAATATTTATCCCTTCTAACCAATTAGATGTTGACACGTGTCAACACCGGGGCCATCTTCCTTAAGAACCGAGCAATTAGAGTTCTATTCCACCGACTTCTTTTCAACCAATTTCCCACGCCTACCTAACGCCCTAAATCTAATCCAAACCCTTCATCCTACCCTCCTAACTACCTTCTTCTTCTCCCACCATTGATTCATCCCTAACATCCTCTCATCTTCTCTATTTAACGATCCAAATTCACCATTTGCGAACTAACTTTCCTGCTACGAGACATAATTGGCTAACACCCTACTTTCTTCCCCAGATTTCAGCCAACCTTGGTGGTGACAACACCTGGATAGGTCCCCACGTGGAAGAAGGGTGATTAGAGAGAAGGTTCCAAGGTGCCAACTATCTTGCAGTGCCGCCATCGCAACGTTGAGCTCCAGTGAAGTGCCCACCGTAGAGCGAAGATTGAGAAATCGCAGGTACATTACTCCAATTTCCCTTCGATTTTCTTGATATTCGCGCCAATTAGCGTAGTAAATCACATATTTAGTTCATCTTTTTTATACTCTTTGAGTCTCACATCAAATCCCATTCAATTCGGTCTCAATTTGCCTCAATTTTATCCCATAAATCAGCTTCCTGGAGATGTTCTTTGAACTGCAAAACCCACAATATTTTGGCCGGTTCTTGTTGAATAGAGCATCCATAACTTTCATTTCAGGGTTCATTATGATCATGGAGTAACTTCTCTCAAGAAAATCATATGGATCATCTTCTATCTACACAAATAGAGGCCATCGACCTACACATTCAAAAATAGGGTTTGCAACCCTAGTTGACTTCCAAAGCTACGCATCCTTTCATGTCTTCGCCCCGTCGCAGGTGAGATCGGATGAGGTAGACGATCTCCTCCTAGCCCTGTCGGAGGAGAGCTATAGCTTCGGAACCACTGTTGATCGCTGGAGAAGAGGATTAATCGCCACTGACCTGAATTTGGGGAAGAACTTCATGCAAGAATATGGAGAGCATTATGTTGATGTGTGTCACGCGTGGACGACCATGATCGCATGATATGATATAATCCAAACTGTTAGTTGTGAACCTGTGGAACTTTTACAAAGAAACCTTCAGCATAATCCAGATATTACGCCTGCTCCAAGAGTCAAAATATTTGCGTTTAGGTCCCTAACCAGGGACCTAAACGTGACTAAGTTCTAGTTTTTCTTGCATTTAGGTCCCTGAACAAGTACCTAATTGCAAGAACCCTTTATCTTTTACTTGTATTTTTTCTACACTAATTTTATTGGACATTTTGGACATTTGTGAACTTATCGTGGACTCATAGACCATATTATATCAATGTTGTATTTTCAAATTTATTGTTTGCATCGAATTTTGAGTATTTCTTCACGCTTCATATTTTGATTTTCTTTATTGATCATTGATGCATTTTGTTTTCTTTTTGAGTTGTTTTTCAAGCCCGCTACTCGAGTCACTTTATCTACTTTATAGTATCACCCCGATTCACTATATTTCATATACTATATTATAGATAAATATTTCGAAAAATATCCCTTTTGAAAATTAAATAAAAATGGGAAAAATGAAATTCAAATAAAAATAATAAAAAATACAAAAAGAGTTTTGTCATCGAAGAAGAAAATAAGAGAAAGATAAAAATATCACAAAAAATATTTTCTTACCTTAAATTTTTTTAGTGTTTTTCTACTTCCTTGTGTTCAACCCATGCACACTTAGCTGGATAAATAAATAATAAACACCAGATTTACCTCAGTGTTGAATTTTGTTTGATTAACTCGAATTTTATTTAGCAGTTTTCTACATCAATAATTATTTACCACAGGCAAAATTCGGGTTATGAGTGACCCTAATTACCCACTCTAGCTACTCTTTCCGCGAGGAGTGAGGTATTTCCTTCTAAGTTTAGGTACATGTTGCATCTACAATCTAAGGGGAAGAATATAGAAAAATAAGAAGAGAAGTGGAGTATGGCTAATGTAGACACATCTCCTTGTGAAGCCGGCCAGTGTAGCCGAGTCTCCACAAAGATCTGTAGTCTCTCTGAAGCTGAACCATTGCTATTAATATACATAACTTTATGCTCTTTTTTATTTGAATACACTTGCTTCTATCTGGTGGAAAGAATTATTGCACTGCATCGATCTTATTGTGCCCCTACGGATACATAATCTTTCTTTTCGCACATGTTTTTGGGTCTTAGAAAAAATTGTGCCAGCAGACCAATCCTCATCCGAAGCTTTATTCAACCCACAACTCCCATCTTTAGACGTCCATGCCACTAGACTAGGTTGGGGCACACTATCCACTTGAAGTGATTGTGTATGTTTCCATTCACGTGCATCTCTTTTCAGAGGATTCCACACCTCACCACCTCATCAATGGAGAGCTATGTATACGGTGCTTGTATAAGTTAGTTCACCGTATAAGAGAATCGTGGACGTGTATGAAATATTCTATTTAAACCAATCAAGATGACATATGGACATAGTCTTATGGACTCAAAGCATAAAGTCACTCGACCTGAAAAGTCACAGTTCCAGTTCCTATAAGGTTCCTCTGAAATTAAGTAGATTAAGGTCAAATCAAGTCCATCATCACTTTCTATTCATAACTCATTTCAGAACCCACTAACTTTTCACTTTGCGTATGCAAGATATGCAAATGAAATCCAGATGTTATGATATGCATATGAAAGAAGTGCAAGATGATATTTTTTGAATGAATGCAAGGATGATATGCAATAGTGAATAAAAAGGCCTTTTTATTAGACAAAAGTTTTTTTTGTTATTTTTGGTTATACCTCCTATTTTACAGATATTTTATAATAGTATTATTTACAAATATTTTACAAGATTATACAAGTTTTATACAAAGAAAGTATTATACACGATATACACATTTTACAGGTTGTACACAATATACATATTACACAAGTATACTTGTATTTTACAAAGACATTTTTCCTTTTTTCTTTCTTCTTCTTTTTTTTCTTTTTTGGCCAATTTTTGCCCATCCTGTAATTATTGCTTAATATATACAAAAATACATGAAAGTATGAGCTATGGGTAAGGTATGTATGTAATATACACACCCCCTATACTTAGCAGGTGCTATGTCCTCAGAGCACAAAGAACGATGAACAGATATAGCTCATGCTAAGTGTAGGAGAATGCAAAGAACGAAAGTATAGAAGTAGACCCACCCCACTATACTTAGGCTATGGTTAGTGTAAGTGTAGAAGAGAAAAAATGGGATGATCAAGGTTAATAGGAGAAATGGATGAGTATATAGCCATGCAGACATTGGTATCCCCTATACTTAAGCTATGGTCAACCTAAGTATAGGACATAAGTCATTATGAGAACCAATGGGATTGGATAATATACAAAGAGAAAGAAAAAGAAAAGAAGGATAGACTGAGTCATTATCCCCCCTATACTTAGGCTCTGGTCAGCCTAAGTATAACAAACAAATGAGAACGATATGGAAGATGGGCAAGTGGTGTGAATCATGGGAGAGGGGGGAATAAAAAGAAAGAAAATATATACAAGAAGGAATAATAATGTACAAGGATCAAGAAGGTTTGTAATGAACTTTCTTGTGTGAACGAGGAGGTAGGGAATATACATGTATGTCACCGTTGGAATCATTCTCAAATGAACGATAATAAGGTGAAGGGGTTGTCTAATGAGGGTCGACAAAGAACTACTTGCTTACATAAAGTTTAAGAACAATCGAACTGAGCTCACTCATATAAATCTCTTCATCCATGCCCAATGAGGAATCCTCGGAAAAATCCTTCTCTAGTATGTTGAAAGAAACTTTCGTAGTCAGTTTTTTAGAACCTAAAGCATTGAGAGGGAGAGGAGAGTGACACGCCTAGAGGGCTTTAGGGGAACACCTATAGGAATCAATTCTTGACTTCCTCTCACTGGGTAATCAACTAGAGGATGGAGCAATCATGTTTTGGGGAAGGGTCAATTTGGTCCTAGTTGTCTCCTTTGTTGAAGGTTCGGGAAGTACAGAGGTGCTGACCATGGGTTCCTCATCAGATGAGTCATCATATGGATTGTAATACTCCTCTAGGCTAGTACATGTCTCAGGTAGAGGCTTTTGATCTCCGTTGGCTTGGCATTGGTAGTTTCATGTGTCGGATCAAAATGGTCAAGACAATAAGAAAAAGTTGTGTCGGACTCAATGATAGCTTCGAGTTATGAGTCCTTTATCGAAGCTGTCATAGTGGTGGTGATGTAAGTGGAAGAAGTCATGGGAGTGTGGGGAGTTGGGGAGTCTCTAATCCAATGGTCAGCTTGACAGTCGATATCCCAGGAGCAGTAGAGATATTGGACTCGTCTGTCTCCCGATGGACATGATTGTCAGCGGCTATGTTGGTTGCCTTGGGTTGGGGTGTGTCCTCAAAGGTCATATGTGTTATGTATGTACATGATGTAGGGAAATCAATCTCCCTAGTCTCGCAATCTATCGTTGACTTAGCCAAGGCTAAGAACAACTTTCTAAAAATTATCGGAGACCGGGTGAACTCTTCTAGGTGCTCAATATAAATGATTGTTAAGTTCACTTTGAGTGGAGCACCTCAGAAAGCAATGATGATTGAAATGGTTCCTCTCGACCTTTCGATAGATTGGTCAGCCAACTGCATGATCTCTCTCGATTTCCTAAATGGTCCGAGTTTGAGCTTGTTAAACACAGATGTCAGGAGGATATTTATCGATTAGTCATCATCGATTCTCGCACGGTTGAAAATGGTGTCTTTGATTCCACATCAAACTCAGAGCAATCACTTCACTATGCAGCTCTTGGTCTTTCTCCCCATCACCAAGTAGGTGTCCGTAGACGCTAGGTGTCTTTTTGTCCTTATTCTCTTATTTCCCAACCTCTGTGGCATCATTTTACTCTTCACAAATCTTTGAGCTCGGGGAAGTGATCTATAACCCTTATCAAGGGAAGCTTAAAAATAAATTCGTCAACAATTGCTTCCCTAAGGGCATGTTCCATCATTTTAGATCATTTTCATTTTTCAATTTTTATGTCATTTTCCGATTTTTCATTTTTTGGGTCTTTTTAGGATTTTCAAATTTTTGGTATTTTTGATATGTGAATGAGGAATGAGGGAATGTGCAGACTCGAGATTGGAGGGCAACTGGTTAGTAGAAGGGGAAGATAGAGTTGACTCTAGCTGTACAAAGTGTATGGGTTCCTTAATGTTCTTTTGGTCTTCAACATCAAATCCTCTCATGTCGTTCTCCGCTTCCATATCCAAGCTGATAGCATATGAATTCAATAAGTCGGTGACATTTTTTAACTTGTATTCAATTGATTCGTATCTTGACAAGTCTAGAAATTTCATCCTCTAAAATGTTCCCATGATAAAGAGATCTGCTCGGTTGGAGGATACGATTGAGAATTTGATGTCTTATACTTAACATACCTTGATTCTAACAGATATTGCTGAGTCAAGTAGAGACCATCTGTGTGGCAGATATTGGTCAGGGCCTCATATAATGGATTCGATATACATGCGGTTTGTAGATCTAACTCATGAGTCCAATCCCCTGTCTATGTAGGCTCTCCAAATGGTTGGTCAAAATGAGCTTGATCATTAAGGTTAATCAAGTTTGGACAATTATAAGGTGCAGTCCTATCCTCGGTGTTCTTATTAATCAAGTTGTACCCAAAGGTTAAGTCAAGATGTGCACATATGAATCATTGACCTATCTGATAGCCGCCCCGCACCCTTAGTTAATTCGAGCATGTTAATGTCCAAATTAATGTTAATCGTTCGCTGTAGTCGGATACGAGAGGCTAGTCAAAAACAACTTAAATTTAATGTCAAGCGGTGAAATTTTTTTTACTTGGTGAAGTCCAAGGTCGATCTCAGGGAGGCATCTGTCTCCTTAGGTGAATTTTAAGCAAGTATCCAAGTGTGCGATTTTCAGAGAATTATTTTTTTTAATTTCTATGCAGACTTATGCAAAAATGTAGGCCAAATGAATGTTTAATTTAATTAAGATATCAAATGAAGTCCAAAAATTCTAAAAATTGGCCAGATGATTAATTATGATGAAAATGAGGTACCCTAATTTTTTTTAATGTTTCAGACACTAAATGGATTTACTGGGAATTAAATATGCAGACAGGGTGATTTTCAATATTTAATTTTTAATAAATAACAAACCACAATTTTTTCAAGAACTAAAATTATCCTAGATAGCACAAATGATAAGGGATTCAGGAAAATTGAAAGATCTGAATTTCAATGTGAAATGAATTAATTAAAATTTAAATAAGAAAATCACTCAAAAATTTATTTAGACCTCGATATGTGTGCAAATGACATGAAATTTTTATGGTATGTTAAGAATACTGTCCTTAAGCTACTGCGAATTTTTGATGATTTTTGGAAGCATAGAGAATTAACTACAAATTAAAAGGTGTCACTAGGCAAAACATGTCAAAAATGCACCAATTAATTCATTAATAATTCTACTAAAATTAAAAAAATGTGACACGTGGACCAATAGACAGAGGACAAGTTTCTCAACAAAATGCAATTTTTAGATTTGCAAAATGATGTAAAATGCAACCTAGGGATGCGTGCAAACACAAGGGTATAAATGCAATACAAAAAAATAAAAATACAATAAGCAAATATGCGGACAGGGACTAAAATGCAATTACCTATAATGCTGGGGACTCGAGTGCAATTTTTCCAACAAGCATGTGCTCCTCACGTGGGATCAGCTTCACAGGGACCTTTTTGTAAATATGGAAAGTCCCAGGTGATGAACCGCAAAATCAGCCCTTTAAGAGTGCGTTTTTAGCACCTCAACATGTCGAAGCAGTCGGGCCGATTTTGGTCATCAAAAGATCACCTCATTTAAAGTTATGCGATAATAAATCAAAATGAGATGATCGTTATTTATTTTACTTGGCAAGAAACCAAGGTCGAACTCAGGGACACGAGCCTTTCTCGTATTAATCGGATTTGAGTCTATTTAATTAAGTGTTGAGTTATAAGCATATAGGTCAAATCATGCATGTAGACAATAACAAGACAATGTATTAAAATGAACATGCATTTTTTTTAAGCATTTTTTATCATGCAGATATATGGACATGCAAAGCGAATGATATGCCCCAAAATTATAGTCACTTGAGCCATAGAAAAAAATGCGAGTTAAACTGAGTTGACATTAAGAAGCACTCCACATTTAATAAGCAAATAAGCATGTCAAATAAAGAATTCAAGACACTTAGATAATAGAATAATACACTGCTGATCATAGTGTCAAATCTAAGATTAAAGCATGCCATAATAAAGACAATGAAAAGAGCTTCAAGATGAAACTGAAATCAACTCGATTGGAGCTATATAGCTCAAGATATGCATAAAAGAAGACAGGGGCATAAATGCAAGCAAACATGAAATGATAACTACAAAAAGGTCCCTGGGAAGGACTAAAATGAAAATAAAATAAGTTCTGAGGCCTTCCCTATAAATATACCAAACGCGCGGGGACCTTTTTGCAAATTTGGAGAAGTTCGTGGGCAGCTCTGCAATTTACCCAGATTAGCACGTGCTGTGCACGTGCTATCTAGGCTCGGAAGGAGGCTCGGCAGAGGCTTGGTTGCTGCTTCGGCTAGGCTCGGTGGTCCGAAGCTCTAGCAGGCTTGGTGGAGGCTCGGAGCAACTGAACCTGGAGGCACGGAGACGAAGGCTCGGGCGTGTTTTGGTGACGCCACGTGGCTACATCGCGGTCCGTTGGATCGAACAGATCCAACAGCTGACGAAGTCGATGACGTGGTCGCTGCTGGACCGTTGGATGGTCACCGAGGGTGAACCATCCAACGGTGGCTGCTCTTCTCCCTCGGCCGAAGGCTGGTGGCGCGTTCAAGGCTCCGGCGAACGAGCTCCATCTCCGCCGCTCTCATCTAGACACTGTGAACCTCCCTCGAGCTCACGGAAAGATCGCCGATGAAGCTGTGAGCTCGAGGGATGCGTCTGACATCTGGGTTAGGGTCGCCAGAGCTCGAAGTTTGCAGGCGGATGTGACGAAGTCTGCTCAGGCGAAGCTCCGGCCATTGACGTATATGACACCTGCAGGGTTAGAACACATAGCCGAAGCGAGGAGAAAGGTGTGTGCGTAGTGGCGGTGAAGCGGGAGCTCGTCGGAGGCGAAGAAGATGGAGAGCTCGGAGCTCCTCCGCCTCGCGGCGGAGGAGGTGAGTCGAAGGTTGCTGAGGATATGAAGAAGGGAAGAGGTGAACGGGGCTACGCGCGGCGAAGGGGGAAGTGTGGAGGAGCTAAATGGGCGATCATCGGAGCGGGAAAGAGTGTGAAGAAGCTACGAAAATTAGACAAAAATAAGAAGAAAAACAAAAGAAGATCAGAGAACTTACCTGGGCAATGGCGGTCGAAGGGCCTGTGCTTGAGCTCCGAGCGGAGCTCGGGGTCGTCGCAACATACTGGGCGGCCTTCCCAGCGAGCTCGGGCGGGCCTGAGGGCGCCGCAACATCGCCATGGTCGGCGATGGATCTCACCGGGGGCGACGGTCGTCGTCGCTCAATCCAGCCACCTCCCCCTGTCACAGGGAGGTGGCGGAGGGCTGGGCCGTGCCCCGCGTAAAGGTGGATGGGTTGGACTGACGGGCGGGGCGGAGTATTTGAAGGGGAAGATGGCGGTCGTGGTGGTGGTTGACGTGATTTTCGAGGGTTGTTGAGGAGCGAGTGGGAAGACAACTGGAGTCGTGAAGTGGTGCGCGAGGATGGTGGATGACTGGGGAAGACCCAGCGGTGGTTGGCGAGGTGCGAGGGGCTCTGGAGTCGTGGAGAAAATTGAAAGGGGGAGAGGTGCGCGAGTGGAGATCGTGTGAAGAGAGGGGGAAATCTGGAGGTTGACGATGACCTCCGACCGTTAGATCTGGAGATCCAACGGTGGAGATCTAAGTGCGCAAGAACGGTCTTGATCAGATCCTAGGCGGTGCGATCAGTGACGGATGAAGGCGCCACGTGTCTTCTTGTCGTTGAGGCGCGAACAGGCGGTCACGATGGAATATAAGGTGGATCGAATGGCTGAGGCGCGATCTTCGACAAGACGGCTGTGATGAAAGATCAGATGAGCGATCCAGTGGTGAGCACACCGCCACGTGGCGTGAGGGAAGAGCGGCGGCAACGAGCGGTGGAGATTAAGGTGCCGGTCTGATCGAAGGGTTGAAGAAGAGGCGGGTACGTGGAGAGGCCTGGGCCGTTGGATTAGAGAAGGATCCAACGACCAAGGAAGCAGGCGGCTGAAACAAGGAGGGCGGGGCCACGTGGCGCCCCCAGAATGGGCCACGTGGCCCAATCAGATTTATTCGAGGGAATTTTTTTAATTTTTGAGGGCCAAGATGGCCGAATTTGAGAAAACTCAAAACATGAAAGTTGTAGATCTTGACGAGATCTACAAGTTTCATGTTGACCAAAACTGGAAGAGAGATCAAACAAGGGCCCGAAATATTTTTGAATGTATTTTTAAGTCTAAAAATACCACGAATTTTTATTTTGTCATTTTTTTGTGGTTTTTAATTTATTTAGGACTCTGTTAATTACAAGATACTAACAGGGTTTTATTGACACTTTGTTTAAGCAAGGGGGTTAAAAATGAGAAATAAAGATGATGAAATCGAGTTTCATCACCCCCCTATACTTAAACTATGCTCGTCCTCGAGCATCAAAAAGAATGACTAAGTTGGATTAACCCCCTTGTGCATGTGAATACAGGATCCGATCTGATCAAGTCGACTTGGTTTCAAAGATCCAAAATTCTAGAGTTCAACCCAGCCTTAATCAAGAGGCTTCCAATTCCTCTACTTCTCTAGACTCTCTCTGATGTACATATAAACTAAAGGATATGAAGTTTAGTGTTAACTGCAATTCTGAGAGTAGAGTCAATTCGTCACCCAAAATCTTGGTCCGAGAAAATCTCCTAAGGACCCAATCCTCAGCACTAGGGAATAAATCAAATCTTGCATTCAGTCTACCGTCTCTTTAGTTGTCAGACTTAGAAAGTGTAGATGGAAGGCCAGTTGATGAAGGGCATGGGATTGTGTCAATTCTTCTCTCCCTCTCATTGGGACAAGGATTCTCTCTAGTGCCTTTTACGCAACACAATTTTTTTGGTGTTGATCAGTGCATCCGTCAAGAGAAGTTGGAGCCGTCTGCACTTGTTTTCCTGGGAGTACACCGGGGTGTATCTCTTTTGAGTACCTATCGTACCTTCGACACCCAGACTTGTAGCATTTACGATGCAGAGCCCTTTTTTGGTGCAATCCCGACTCCTGGTCCTAATAGCGGTGGTCCAAGTGGACACTTTGAAAAGTTTGGGAGCGCTCGCCTTTGGTGGAAGCTCTTTTATAATTGACTTTGTGGAATGAGAGCTTTTCTTTGAAATTTCATTGACTTGTAGTATTTTTGGCTAGCTCCACTGCTTTTACCAAGAGTTGGCGCACACTGATCAACAATTTTTTTATTTTTCACACCCAGGCACTTAGGTTAATGTCAAGAGATTAGTATAAGAATCAAGTTCTCATACTGGCTAATATTGCTGACACTCAGGTTTCATGAAGCCTCCAAAGATTTTATCCCATCCTCGAGCATCATTAGATCAAATCCAAACTCGACTTCCTCTTCCCAATCCCTCAGGTGAAAAATCAACTCATCTCATCAAAAACCGCAGTTGTGCATGTGATGTGCTGATCATATTCTTTCTGTCTGAGACTAAGCATGGAATATAGCATGCAAATCTAGAAACCTAGGGGAATGTGGATGATTGAGTCTAAGACCCTGATGGCTAAGGCTGGTTAACCACAAATCTCAAAGACCTCATAAAACAAGCTTCCTTGAACATTTCAGATCCTGAGTGAAAGTGTAAGAGTAGAGGTTTAATCCAACTCCTTCATTCAAAAACATTTTTTTTATTATTTTAATTTTGCTCATTTTTATGGATTTTAGTTTTTAAAGTTAAAACACAGGTTAGACTCAACTTTCCTTGATAAAATATTTTCAAAACCATGTCACACAAATAAAAGATTTTCAAAACATTTTTCAAAAAGATTTTTCAAAACAAAAAAACTCATTTTTCAAATCATTTTCGAAACTATTTTTATCAAAATAGTGTAACATAGTGTAGAAAAGCCGTGGAATCATTTGAGTTCTCTTAGTCCAAAGAATTTTACTTTAGCCAAAAAGTTTTAAATTTTTCAAATTTTTCAGATATTAGCTAAAGTAAGTAAAGTGTATATACGGTATACCCCCCTATCTTTAAACTTTGCTATGTCCTCATAGCACTAAATGATACGAGTCCATAGGTCCATTTAAGTACAGAGAAATATACGGGAGCTAAGAGGTGCTCCCCCTATACTTAGGTTAGAAATAACCTAAGTATAAAGGCAAGAAAAGATGAGTAGAGAAATCACAGGGACTTGGGTCCCCCCTATACTTAGGCTGAGATTAGCCTAAGTATAAAGATGGAAATTGATGTTGGAAGAGACCCAAGGTGAACGAAGAAGAAAGATGGAAGTACACGTGAGCGGTTGAATCTTCGGAGATGAAATGGAGTGTCTTCGGTTTTGGGGTACGTGTCGCATCATACAAGGCTCAATCAAGCAAGCAAACCCTTAGTTTCACCAACTCACACATGAAACCAACCAAAGTTGGTTTATTATCTTGTCTATTTTATTGGTGATAAAACATTTGATTTTTACGCAAAGATGTGAAGTGAAAATCATTGCGTAAGCGAGGGTATTGCTCTCCCAAAACCGAATTTTACTCCATTTTTGGTTGACTTGCAATTAACAGTCCCAATTTTATTTTAGGTTATCACTGATTATGGATAGCACAAAATCAAGAAGTCATCGTCTACTGTTCATTCCCTTTTCCATTTAACCTAGGTGATCAAGCTAGGAAGATGAAACTGAGAAAAACATGTATTCGATAAAAACCACGATCTAGGCTAAGCGAGAAATCATGCAGTGATTTGACAAAAACACGTGAAAAACTGGGGTTGTTTTGAAAACCAAAATCAATGTATGCAAGTCGAATAAAACCGCACCTAATCATGCATCTATTAGCGGGAAATGATATCCATTTAAGTTTGGCTAAGTGAGGCGAGATTATGTGCTTCTATGATTTAAAGTGTGACCTAACCTACGATCAAGCACATAAGAATATGAAAAATAAAATGAGCTCGGAGAGCCGCGTGCCTAGTCCTAGGTCGACACTCAAGTGGGGACGATCCCCACACAACCACAATCGTTCGATTACAATCGCGAGTCTTCGACCGAAGACCGCTGTAAAAGACGAATAAAAAATGCAACACATTTTTTTCTATTTGCTCCATGCATGTTTTGCGGCTCCTCTCAGCAGGAAGCGTCCTGCTCCTCGCCTCCTTGATCCATCAAGGGCCCTGCCACAAAAACAATGGTTAGAGATCAAAATAAGAAACAAAATTTTTTGAATGCAAAAAAGGATGAACAAATTGACCTGTAAAAGAAACATGAAATTAAATAAACAAAATTCCAAAAAATAAAAGAAATGAGCCGTGTCCCCGGCAACGACGCCATTTGATGAACCGCAAAATCAGCCCTTTAAGAGTGCGTTTTTAGCACCTCAACATGTCGAAGCAGTCGGGCCGATTTTGGTCATCAAAAGATCACCTCATTTAAAGTTATGCGATAATAAATCAAAATGAGATGATCGTTATTTATTTTACTTGGCAAGAAACCAAGGTCGAACTCAGGGACACAAGCCTTTCTCGTATTAATCGGATTTGAGTCTATTTAATTAAGTGTTGAGTTATAAGCATATAGGTCAAATCATGCATGTAGACAATAACAAGACAATGTATTAAAATGAACATGCATTTTTTTTAAACATTTTTTTATCATGCAGATATATGGACATGCAAAGCGAATGATATGCCCCAAAATTATAGTCACTTGAGCCATAGAAAAAAATGCGAGTTAAACTGAGTTGACATTAAGAAGCACTCCACATTTAATAAGCAAATAAGCATGTCAAATAAAGAATTCAAGACACTTAGATAATAGAATAATACACTGCTAATCATAGTGTCAAATCTAAGATTAAAGCATGCCATAATAAAGACAATGAAAAGAGCTTCAAGATGAAACTGAAATCAACTCGATAGGAGCTATATAGCTCAAGATATGCATAAAAGAAGACAGGGGTATAAATGCAAGCAAACATGAAATGATAACTACAAAAAGGTCCCTGGGAAGGACTAAAATGAAAATAAAATAAGTTCTGAGGCCTTCCCTATAAATATACCAAACGTGCGGGGACCTTTTTGCAAATTTGGAGAAGTTCGTGGGCAGCTCTGCAATTTACCCAGATTAGCACGTGCTGTGCACGTGCTATCTAGGCTCGGAAGGAGGCTCGGCAGAGGCTTGGTTGCTGCTTCAGCTAGGCTCGGTGGTCCGAAGCTCTAGCAGGCTTGGTGGAGGCTCGGAGCAACTGAACCTGGAGGCACGGAGACGAAGGCTCGGGCGTGTTTTGGTGACGCCACGTGGCTATATCGCGGTCCGTTGGATCGAACAGATCCAACAGCTGACGAAGTCGATGACGTGGTCGCTGCTGGACCGTTGGATGGTCACCGAGGGTGAACCATCCAACGGTGGCTGCTCTTCTCCCTCGGCCGAAGGCCGGTGGCGCGTTCAAGGCTCCGACGAACGAGCTCCATCTCCGCTGCTCTCATCTAGACACTGTGAACCTCCCTCGAGCTCACGGAAAGATCGCCGATGAAGCTGTGAGCTCGAGGGATGCGTCTGACATCTGGGTTAGGGTCGCCGGAGCTCGAAGTTTGCAGGCGGATGTGACGAAGTCTGCTCAGGCGAAGCTCCGGCCATTGACGTATATGACACCTGCAGGGTTAGAACACATAGCCGAAGCGAGGAGAAAGGTGTGCGCGTAGTGGCGGTGAAGCGGGAGCTTGTCGGAGACAAAGAAGATGGAGAGCTCGGAGCTCCTCCGCCTCGCGGCGGAGGAGGTGGGTCGAAGGTTGCTGAGGATATGAAGAAGGGAAGAGGTGAACGGGGCTACGCGCGGCGAAGGGGGAAGTGTGGCGGAGCTAAATGGGCGATCATCGAAGCGGGAAAGAGTGTGAAGAAGCTACGAAAATTAGACAAAAATAAGAAGAAAAACAAACGAAGATCAGAGAACTTACCTGGGCAATGGCGGTCGAAGGGCCTGTGCTTGAGCTCCGAGCGGAGCTCGGGGTCGTCGCAACATACTGGGCGGCCTTCCCAGCGAGCTCGGGCGGGCCTGAGGGCGCCGCAACATCGCCATGGTCGACGATGGATCTCACCGGGGGCGACGGTCATCGTCGCTCAATCCAGCCACCTCCCCCTGTCACAGGGAGGTGGCGGAGGGCTGGGCCGTGCCCCGCGTAAAGGTGGATGGGTTGGACTGACGGGCGGGGCGGAGTATTTGAAGGGGAAGATGGCGGTCGTGGTGGTGGTTGACGTGATTTTCGAGGGTTGTTGAGGAGCGAGTGGGAAGACGACTGGAGTCGTGAAGTGGTGCGCGAGGATGGTGGATGACTGGGGAAGACCCAGCGGTGGTTGGCGAGGTGCGAGGGGCTCTGGAGTCGTGGAGAAAACTGAAAGGGGGAGAGGTGCGCGAGTGGAGATCGTGTGAAGAGAGGGGGAAATCTGGAGGTTGACGATGACCTCCGACCGTTGGATCTGGAGATCCAACGGTGGAGATCTAAGTGCGCAAGAACGGTCTTGATCAGATCCTAGGCGGTGCGATCAGTGACGGATGAAGGCGCCACGTGTCTTCTTGTCGTTGAGGCGCGAACAGGCGGTCACGATGGAATATAGGGTGGATCGAATGGCTGAGGCGCGATCTTCGACAAGACGGCTGTGATGAAAGATCAGATGAGCAATCCAGTGGTGAGCACACCACCACGTGGCGTGAGGGAAGAGCGGCGGCAACGAGCGGTGGAGATTAAGGTGCGGGTCTGATCGAAGGGTTGAAGAAGAGGCGGGTACGTGGAGAGGCCTGGGCCGTTGGATCAGAGAAGGATCCAACGGCCAAGGAAGCAGGCGGCTGAAACAAGGAGGGCGGGGCCACGTGGCGCCCCCAGAATGGGCCACGTGGCCCAATCAGATTTATTCGAGGGAAGTTTTTTGATTTTTGAGGGCCAAGATGGCCGAATTTGAGAAAACTCAAAACATGAAAGTTGTAGATCTTGACGAGATCTACAAGTTTCATGTTGACCAAAACTGGAAGAGAGATCAAACAAGGGCCCGAAATATTTTGAAGGTATTTTTAAGTCTAAAAATACCACGAATTTTTGTCTTGTCATTCTTTTGTGGTTTTTAATATATTTAGGACTCTGTTAATTACAAGATACTAACAGGGTTTTATTGACACTTTGTTTAAGCAAGGGGGTTAAAAATGAGAAATAAAGATGATGAAATCGAGTTTCATCACCGGGGGCCTCTGTGTAAATTACCCAGGCCGCACGTGCTCCTCACGTGGGCGACCTAGGCTCGGATGGCTGCGGAGGCTCGGGCTAGGCTCGGGCGACTCTGGAGGTCTGGAGTGAGGCTCGGACGACCCGAACCTAGGCTCGGGGAGGAGGCTCGGGCCGAGGCTACGTGGCAGGCTGAGGGCCCTTGGATCAAGCTTGATCCAACGGTGATCTGGGCGTCGATGAAGATGGCGACGTGGCTCGCTGAGGCCCCTTGGATCAAGATTGATCCAAGGGGTGTCGGTGCTGACGCGTGGCTCGATCAAAGATCGTCTGATCTACGTTGATCTGACGGCTCCTGGCTGCTCCAGATGTCGATGACGTGGAGGGCTAAGTGCCGTTAGATCAGGAAGGATCCAACGGTACTGGTGAAGCGCGGCTGAGTGCGACGTGGAACGAAGTCTACCGTTCGATCAAGGTGATCGAACGGCAGCTGGAGCTTCTCCTTCAACGGGCCTCCGCCCCCTGCGGAGGAGATGGCGGGGCTCCGACGAGGTGGCGTGAGCTCCGCCCGTTCCTCCCAGATGCCGATGAAGCTCTCCGAGGTGTCAGAGATATCCCAGCAGGAGCGTGGCGATGCGCGACGACGCTGATGGTCTCAGGAGCGGAAGAGGGCCGTCGGAGGTTGCTGGCGACGAAGATCAAGGACGACTCCGGCGAGCTTCCGTTCAATGAGAAGCGGGGCACCTGCAAGTGTTAAAGATAGAGCCGGAGCTCGTGCGTGCAATCGTGAAGGTGGAATGGTGGTTGGCGAGGCCTAAAGCGGTGGGAGGTGATCGGGCAACGGTGCTCCGGCCAAGTGGCGGAGCTGGAGATCGATGGATGGTGGAGTGGAGTGTCTGAGGGTGCAGAGGGGTCAGCGAGGATGAGAGCTCCGTCACAGAGCTCGGCGGAGTGAAATGGAGGCGGGAAGGTGACCGTAGGCGGCGAATAAAATCGGAGAAGATAAAGAAAAATTAAGAAAAAAGATCGGAGGGGGAATGGAGGGGGTTCACCTGGGGTTGGGAGCTCCTTTTCGGGTTCCAGGTTTTCGCTCGAGGGACCGGTGATGTCCCGAGCTCCCGCAACAGCTCAGAGGAGTGGCTGCGACACGGCGGTGGGCCGAGGATCTCGCCGGAGAAGAAGCCCTTCTTTGCTCGAAGACTCGTCAAATTGCTGTCACCAATTTGGAGGGTCTGAGCTCAGGGAAGCTCTCTGGAGTGGCGGATAGCCATGACGGTGGCTGGTGACGGAGTATTTATAGGATGGAGGTGGCAGCAGTGTTGGCGACGAGGCGAGGTTCATGGGCGTCATGGAGCGACTCTGGTGGTTGTAGTGGGGAGTGAGGTAGCTGGCGAGGATGAGGGACAAGTGATTGACATCGTGGAGGTGGTGGTGCTCGTCTGCGGTGGTCGAGGCGCTGCCAAGAATAGGAAGGGGGTGGCTTGTTTCGCAAGGGCGAGATCGTGGGCGAGTGGCGTCCGGAGGTAGACGACGGAGCTCCACCGTTGGATCTGGTGATCCAACGGTGATGATCGAAGCGGTAATGTCTGGGTAGGATTAGATCCGATGCGCTGTGATTGAAGGGCAGCAGATGCAGCCACGTGTCAGACTATGGGAGCGACGTGAACCAATGGGCCAGATGCGAAGGAGTTGCCGATCGAAGGGTTAAAAATCAAAAGTGGTAGTTACGGCTCAGATCAGATCTAAAGCGGTATGATCGGAGGTCCAAGATTCGGCCACGTGTCGCGTTGCGGAGTGAGCGCTGGCGGACGGTCGTGATGAGGAGATGGAGATGATCGAAGGACGAGGGTGCCAACGGAAGAACGGCTGTGATGGAGGGATCAAGGGCTTGATCAGAGGGTGTACATGCTGCCACGTGGCGGAGTTCTGGAAGAGGCGCGGGCGGATGGTGCGGATTGAAGGCATGAGATGATCTGACGGCGTGGATTTAAGGCGCACGTGGAGAGGACTGAGCCGTTGGATCAAAGAGGAGGATCCAACGGTTGAGGATGCAGGCGGATGAGGCAAGGGGAGCGGGCCGCGTGGCGCAACCAGAGGGCGCCACGTGGCCTGCTGTGAGTGGCTGGAAGAAGATACATGTGTAGAGAGAAGAGGGGACGAATTTGGAAAAACTCAAAACATGAAAGTTGTAGATCTCGATGAGATCTACAAGTTTCATGTTGACCAAAGACGGAAATGAGGTCAAATATGGTACATAAATACAAAGATACAAATATACATATATGTAGTGTACAAGGTGGCCCAAAAACCCAACTTTCTCATACGAGCTCCAAATTGGATGAAATTAGTCTCATTTTAAAGGTCTTTTAATGTGTAGTATTCTAAGAGTAAGTAGACCTAGTTCGGAGTTTGTATGAGGGATTTATGTGCATTTTAGTGTACAGGAGTTCTAGGGCTTTATTGACTAATTTACAAGGGGGATATTTGGCATTCTTCCCTATATTATCAACTAAGGAGTACATATTATAAGGAAGAGGTTATTTTGGTGAGTGGATATTTTACAAGGGATTTTGGCTTCTTATTTGAATGCAAATGGACTGCTAAAATGAATGTATTATGTATGTATGAATGAATGCTATCTATGCATTATAAAGGGAAATATGCCTCTATTTACTCGGGAACAAGGCTCTATTTTTGACTTTTGAAGTGATGAATCACAGATTCATCAACCCCCTATACTTAAACCTTGCTCGTCCCCGAGCAACTAAATGAAATGCAGAAGTGAAATGATTTTGGGTTCCATACCAAGGTCATGAACAAAAGTTAAAAATAGAGCTTGACTCGACCTTTGGATTAATTATGTGTCGGAACCTTATTGGGATCTGAGTTTAAGACTTAACAGACTTCAAGATCCACAAGTCTTCTATTCAAGACGCCTCAACACACCAGATCAGAACAAGTCTACATACACAAACTCTAATGACCATGAATCTTTCCATGCAGTGTAAGTGATATATGGCTCCCCACCTCAGAAGAAACAAAGAAACAACCTCCCCCAACCTGGTAACTCTAATGCCTCGGTCTAGCAACTCTTTCCTCGAGAAGCGGGGTATTTCCTTCTAAGTTCAAGTGCAACCGGCTCAAGAAGAGGGGGAAGAAGTATAGACTTTTGGGAGCTCAGCCAGTGTAGCTAAGTCTCCCGCTGCAAGCTTCATGAGATGTAACATGGGGACCATAAGCTTTTGCTTTTCTTGACTACATATACTCCGGTGGGGTTATTAAATTTTCAATCCGACCCACCACTTCTTTGGAGTTCTTTTTGCAAATTTTTTTTCAAGTACCTCTGTACAACATATCTACATGGTGCAGCATATATACAAGAAATTTCCTCTTGAGCCAGTAGACTATCCCTCTTTTGAAGCTTTATTGCAACCCACGGCTTCTGTCTTTAGCCTTCATCACCACTAGGCCAAGTTGAGACGCACTTCCTTCACTAGAAGAAGAAGAGAGGTTCCGCCTAGAAGTACTACCCTCATATGCTACCCCAAGCCTAAGGAAACTGCCTCCTCATCACCTCATCCGTAGAGAGCCATGTGTAAAGTGCTGGTGCACGTCAAGCCATTGTCTCTAAGAGTCATGTGTGTGTTGTTAAGTGCTCTACTTAGGCTCATCAAGATGACATACGAACATAGACTTGCAGACTTAAAGAATTAAGTCACCTGACCTGAAAAATCTTAACTCCAGTTCCTATAAGGTTCCTCTGAAATTAGGTGGATTAAGGTCAAATCAATTCCATCCTCAATATCTGCTCATAACTTAGTTCAGAACCCACTAGCTTTTCACTTTGCCTATGCAAAGTATGCCGATGAGATGTCATGCTATGAAAATGCAAGACTCTTTTTGGATGCAGAGATGGTATGCAAGGTTAAACAAGAAGCCGTTATTTTCAATTTTTTCATTTTATTTTCTATTATACAACAATCTTTAGTTTGTAATAATATACATATTTTACAGGAGTATTATTTTTGTTTTATACAAGTAAAATATTTATTTATTATTTACGTATTTTTTTTTCAATTTTTACCCAGCGTACTTATTGCATAATATATACAAAAATACGCGAAAATACGCGAAAGTACGAGCTATGGGTAAAGTATATATGTAATATATACACGCCCCCCCTATACTTAGCGTGTGCTATGTCCTCAGAGCACGAAAAGTGACTAAAAAGACATAGCTCGGGCTAAGCGTAGGAGAGCTAAAATTACAAGAGTATAGAAGTCGTCCTGCCCCCCTATACTTAGGCTCTGGCAGCCTAAGTGTAGAAGAAGATCAGAAATGGGGCGGGCGAGGGAGAGGAGTGGATGAGTATCAATGCGGGCATCGGTCCCCCCTATACTTAGGCTTAGGTCAGCCTAAGTATAGGTAAGAAATGAGTATGAGGACCAATGTGATCTGAAGGATGTACAATGAACTGACTCAGGTGACCCCTCCCCCCTATACTTAGGATCTGGTTATCCTAAGTATAGTCCAGGATAGTGATCTAATGAGGCGGGGATGGGTTACTAAAGTCGTGTAAGAGAGAGGATAAGATGTACAAGAAGAATGATATATACAGATGAGTCGGTCTGAATCTTTCGAGATGCTGCGGATGGCTGGAGTTTACTGCTGCAAGGTCTCATACGCGGCTTGAGGTGTATCTGCTGTATCTGTCTCGCGCATGAATACAATCTCCTCAACATGGACTAACTGCTCATTGGATTCGACGAAGTGCTTCAACAGCTATCCATTCACTAGGAATGTCGGTGCGTCATCTGCAAGATCTGAGATCTCGACACATCCACTATCATGCACCGTACGGACGACAAATGGGCCTATCCACTTAGACTTCAACTTGCCTTGGAAAATCTTAAGCCTAGCATTGAACAACCATACCTTCTGTCCAGGAACAAAGGTCTTTCGTCTGATATACCTATCATGCCAACGCTTCACCTTGTCCTTGTACACCAAACTGTTGTCATATGCGCGGTTTCTGACTTCCACAAGCTCATTCAGATCCATGTCTCTCTGCTTCTGACCCAGGTGTGTGTTCCAATTGACCTTCTTGATTGCCCATTCTGATTTGTACACTAACTCTGCGGGCAAGTGGCACGGCTTTCCGAATACCATTCGGAATGGGGAGGTGCCTAATGGTGTCTTGTAAGCTGTCCTATACGCCCAGAGGACTTGATCCAAGATCTGAGACCGGTCCTTCCTATCCGGGCGGACAAGCTTCTGCAATATGGTTTTCACCTCCCTATTTGACACCTCAGCCATACCATTGGTTTGTGGGTGGTAAGGACTTGCGACACGGTGTTCAATGCCGTAATCCTTCAAGAGTTTCTTCACTTCCCGATTCACAAAGTGGCTACCCCCGTCTGATATCATCATTTTGAGAATCCCGAACCTAGAGATTATGTGCTCTCTGATGAATTTGCAGACAGTCCTGCTGTCTGCGGCTCGGGTCGGGATAGCCTCCACCCATCTGGACAGATAGTCTACCGCAAGAAGGATATATTCGAACCCGTGGCTGACAGGGAATGGGCCTATGAAATCGATACCCCAGGCGTCAAAGACATCACAAATGATGACCGGCTGCATTGGCATCTCATCCTTGGAACCAACGGTTCCTCCCATTCTCTGGCAAACTGGGCACGACTTCGCGAAGGTGGTGGCATCGCGAAACAGAGTCGGCCAGTAGAAGCCACACTGAAGTACCTTCCATGCGGTCCTCTTCCCGGAGTGGTGTCCTCCTGCCTCCAAACTGTGGCATAAAGAAAGGACACTCTGGTATTCCTCCTGAGGAATACACCGTCTCCAGACACAATCCGGTCCTTAGAAGAAAAGGATCGGATCCTCCCAATGGTAGTGTCTAGCGTCCGACTTTAGTCGGTCGATTTGGTTCTTGGGCCAATCTTCGGGAACTTTCTTGGAGACAAGATAATTCACGATATTGGCATACCATGGGAGTGAGTCGATAACAAAAATCGACTCGTCAGGGAAGGAGTCTCGAATTGGTGAAACCTCGGAAGTATTAAGATCTTCGAGACGAGAAAGATGATCGGCCACTACATTCTTCTTTCCAGGTTTATCACAGATGTCCAAATCAAACTCCTGGATAAGTAAAATCCAACGAAGAAGACGCGCCTTCGCGTCCTTCTTCTCCATCGAATACCGTAGTGTCGTGTGGTCAGTGAACACAGTTAGCTTGGATCCAATTAGGTGAGATCTGAATTTGTCCAAGGCAAACACTACCGCAAGCATTTCCTTTTCCGTAACTGTATAGTTACGCTGAGCAGAATCAAGCACTTTGCTTGCGTAGTGAATTGCAAAAGGGACACCCTCTCTTCTTTGTCCCAACACAGCCCCAACAACATAATCAGAGGCGTCCGTCATGATCTCAAAAGGTAGAGACCAATCTGGGGCTTGCAGGATGGGTGCGTCCATAACCATTCCTTGTAAAAGCTTAAAGGCCTCAAGACATTTGTGATCAACAATAAACTCCATGTCTTTGCCTAAAAGCTCAGTTAGCGGTCGGGCAATCTTAGAAAAATCCTTAATGAATCTCCGATAAAATCCAACATGCCCGAGGAACGACCGCAACTGCTTTACGTTAGTGGGTGGCTGGAGTCGTCTGATCACATCCACCTTGGCAGGGTCAACCTCCATTCCTCTCTTGGAGATGACATGCCCCAACACTATGCCCTCCGTCACCATGAAGTGACTTTTCTCCCAGGAGAGCACCAGATTAACCTCACAACATCTTTTGAGGACTCGGTCCAGATTCCTAAGACAGGAATCGAAAGAATCGCCGTGGACCGAGAAGTCATCCATGAAGACTTCCAGGAATTTGCCGACCATTTCGACGAATACAACAATCATGCACCTTTGAAAAGTACTTGGAGCATTGCATAGCCCAAAAGGCATGCGCCTGAAAGCATAGGTACCAAAGGGGCATGTGAACGTGGTTTTTCCTGGTCCTCTGGAGCTATGGCTACTTGATTGTAGCCCGAGAACCCATCTAAGAAGCAGAAGAACTCTTTTCCCGCCAATCTCTCTAGGATCTGATCAATGAATGGTAGGGGAAATGATCCTTCTTCGTCGTGGCATTCAGGCGTCTGTAATCCACACAGACACACCACGACGTGGGTACTCTCGTCACGATCTCCTCTCCATCCTCGTTGGTGGTCGTCTGAATTCCCGACTTCTTCGGGACAACATGGATTGGGGCCACCCACTTAGAGTCGGAGATTGGATAAATGAAACCCGCGTTGCACCATTTTTCTATCTCCTTCTTCACGACTTCTCGTAAATTTGGATTCAACCGGCGTTGGAATTCACGAGAGGGTTTGGCTTCATTCTCCAAGTAAATATGGTGCGAACACAGAGCGGGATTTATCCCGTGGAGATCGGAAATGCTCCAGCCTATCGCCTTGCGGTTTTTCTCTAGGATCTCTAGCAAGCGAGATTCCTGCTCCTCGGTCAATTGCGAACCGATGATGACCGGAAATTTCTTGTCTTGGCCCGCAAGGAAGGAATACTTTAAGGTTGTGGGTAAGGGTTTAAGCTCAGGAATGGTGTGATCGTCTAATAAATCTGGCTCAATCTGACCTGGTTCAGTGTTGGAAGTGGCTGGATCGTTCTCTGTGATTGCTGCCACCAAGTTCGGCTCTGGAGTCGGATGGTTAAAGGTCTCCATACAATCGGCAAACGCCTCGTCCGACTCGTCATCCTCATCTTCCGATTGTCCTAGAGATGTAAGGACTGACAGGCCCAACTGGGCCTCTACGTCATCGAAGATGTAGGGCGATGCAGGCTCAGAGCTGTACTCGTTTCTGAGGATCTCGCAGACTGACTCGTGCACTGGATCATCTTTGGAGGAGATGGACACATCGGTGCTGGATGGGTTCTGTCTCCATGGCCCAACTAAGTCTACATGCTCGCAGTCTGTTCCGGTAGAAGAGTACTCGGTGCTGGATTCTGAATCCGGTCTCTGCCATCTTGTCTGCTTCATTTCAAGTTCCTCATCTCCGCCTGGAGTTTGGAACTGAATCTTCTCGATCTTATAATCAAATAAGGCCCCTGCTGTTCTGAGGAAAGGCCTACCTAAAATGATCTGGGAGTCTCTCCAATTACGAGGGGTTTCCATATCCAGGACAGTGAAGTCCACCATGTATTCTTGTCCCTCGACTTTGATCACAATGTTCCTCAATTCTCCTTGGGACCTCTTGGTTGATTTATCTGCAAACTGTAGGAGGGCTCTAGATTTCCTAAGAGGTCCGAGATTAAGCCGCTCATAGAGGGCTGTAGGCATCAGATTGATCGAGGAACCATTGTCCAGGAGAGTGCGTGCAAACGCGATGTCATCAACATGACTCACTACATAATGTGCACCCATATCTCTTCGTTTCCTTGGAAACGAGTTCTTTATTGCACAAGTCGTGGCTATTGATAAAACGTGTTTCTCAACACGGCTTCTGGTCTTCCTGCTAACCCTAGTAGGTGTGCATCTCACCTTAAGGTATTTTTGGAATGCAGGGGTCATCTCCACGTACTTGTCAAAGGGGATTGTGACCTTGATATATTTGTTGCAGAATTCAGCCATCTCAGGGTCATTTTTTTGGATTTTTTTGGTTTTCTTCTTTCCACCCGTAAGAGCTCGGGGGAAAGGGATTACTGACTCTAACTCAGGTTCGGAAACTGAAATTTTCTCATTGACTTCGGGAACTGAGTTCTTAACAGGACTCTGACTCTGATACAAACTAAGACTCTGACTCTGACTGAAAAGAAAATGCTGAGGCAAAACTGGTGACGCTTCTTTCGCGACTGCTGGACGATCCTCCTCAGATGGAGGTGCGGGCTCTTCATCGGTTTCTTCTGACTCTATGCAAATGCGAGAATGCTGCTTTGAGGACTCAGATATCCTCTTCTTCTGCCGGCGATGATGGTGGTGATGCTCCTCCTCTTCTTCCTCCGAGTTCTCCTCAGGTAGAGTGTCGGAGGCTCCTTCCTTCAGCTCCCGTGCCCGATCAGGTATGGTCACGGTCCTTCCGCTCCTGAGGGACATGTGATTTACATTATCGTACGAAAGGATCTCATGTTCAGGTAAATAATTATCTGACCAGTATACCTGATCTTGAGGTCGGTTCTGGCCATGGAGTATATTGTTCGGGTTGGCCTGAACCTGTGCGGGAATCGGGGTCTTTGGCGCCATCTGTTGGTCTTGGGTACGAGACACACGATTAATATCGGTTCTCATATCCAGATAACCATTCTGCATCTGTTGGACCCTATCAGACAGGGTCTGGATCGCCAAGGTGAGGGACTCCAATTCAGTGGGCTGGGCTGGCTGATGTGCAGACGAGGTTCTGTATTGGCCCTGCTGGCCATGCCGATATTGCTGCTGCTGATGGGATGGTGCTGGCCCCTGCTGATAGGTGCGCTGCTGCTGCTGGTATTGCTGCGGCTGGTACCCTTGTTCTGACATGGACTGAAAGCACGGTGTGGGAACGGTCCTGGTTTCTTGGTAGACTGGGGATGAACGGTGAGACTGATCCTTCCCCATTTCGACCTGCCTGACAATCGGGTCACGGCTATACCAAAGCCCGTTGATCTCGTACACTTGCGGAGGCTCCTCGTATCCCGTCTCCACTTATGGGGGTGCATGCTGGTCCTGCTGGGTGTAAGTCTAATCCCAGCTACTCTGAGACCCAGGTGCCTATTCCTGTACAAGATGGACTCGATGTACAGGTACAGGTGGTGCAGAAGGGGCATGTAGCTTGATCTTAGCTACCTTCTCAGAAAGTTCCTCCACTTGCTTCGGTAGACGCGAAAGAGACTCAAGTTCCGCGACTCTCTTGTGGATCTGCTCGACCATGGTAAGCTTGTCGGCAATCATCCCCATGCTGGGGATGAGGTCCTCAGTCAGATCCGCTACAGTCCTTCGGATTGTCTCATTGGATAGGATTGAGGGAGGCAACTGACAGGCCCTGGTGGCCTGCGACCTGCCGGTTTCCGCCATCTGCTCCAGGATCTTCCATACGACGTGCTCGTTTTTGTTCAGATAGCTTCCTCCACAGGCGGCACTGACTAACCCCTGCATCTCTGGGGTTAGACCATAGATCAAGGTCTGGACTAAGATCGCCTTTGAAATGCCGTGGCAGGGGCATTTCTGTACTAAATCATTGAACCTATCCCTAGCGTCATGGAAAGGTTCACTAGGTCCTTGGGCGAAGCTGGCGATCTTCGTTCTCATCTGGTTTGTCCTACTGAGAGGGTAGAACTTTTTCAAGAATAGGTCCTTGAACTGCATCCAGGTATTGCATACCACCCCTAAGTTTTTCAACCAATGAGCAACCTTATCACCTAAGGCAAAAGGGGGGGCCTTCAGCCGAATATAATCTTGGCCAACATTGGGATGGCTAAGATTGTTGCACACCAACTCGAAGTCACGGAGGAAAGTGTATGGTTCTTCATTTAGGTTTTCGTTGAACTTCGGAAGCAGACTAAGGAAGTGGGGCTTCAGCTCAAATGCCTGGGCGGGAACTACAGGTGCCAACCAGTTCTGAATCTCGTTCTCCGCCGGGTTATAGGTATCGACCATTGGTCGGTCGATTCCTTCTGCTACTATAATTTGTCCCATCCGCGCCGTGAGATCTACATTCTTCTGTTCGGCTTCAGCGAGGCGAGCAAGAATCTGTTTTATTTGTTCCTCATCCGGTGGTACTTTTGGCGGCATCTTGTCCTCTAGTCCTGGGGGGAAAGTAAGGTCGATGTCAGAGGATAAATCAAGGAAAGGATTACCGAGGCGATAATCTTCCTCGATAATCTCGGAGGAGATGAAAGGGTTGGTTTGAGAGTTACCACCCTGAGTATGAGGGAACCAAGACTCAAGAGGGTCATGAGTCCTGGGTGGTCCAAGGTGCGCTTGGGCCGATGAAGATGAGTCGCTTGGGGGACTCATAGAGAGATCGGTGAATAATGCGTCGATATCTCCCCAGTTACTCATCTTGATGTGGCGAGAAGAAGATAGGGTTTTACTCCTACCTGAAGCAAGCAAAATCAATCCAAAACCCTGAGTTCACACTCAACACAGTGAAGGACTCGAAATCGAGTCCGATTAATCTTGTAATTTTTGAGTGTGATTGTTCAAACAAGATAGCAAGGATTACGTGGCCTATAAGGAAGTCGGCTTAGAGCCGGATGCGTCTTCCCTGTTTATCCTGTCGCCTAAGATACCGCCGATCCTCCCTTTCTGCGCTCCTATCCAGAGTTGGGGACTCAATGACGTGCCCCTATCTACCTGCAAGCAGGCGGAGGCTGACAAAGCTAGGCCTTGTCGCAGAGTACCGCTGGTTCGCCCCTATCTACCCGCGAAGGTGGAGGCTACTTGGTACTTGTCAATGAGCTTAAAAGTATCCCACTCGTGATATTTGCTAAGATCAGTTGGCTCGTGATATGGAAGGCGGGGATTTGGGCTCTGCCTTAAGATGTTCACACACACTCAAGTACCCTCACTCAGCCTGAAAACAGAGTCGGGGATTAATCTCCCGCAAACAATTTTCAAATTTTATTCTCTTTTTTTTGGTCAATACTGTTTAGCAGTCCCGATTTTAAGTTAAGTTATCACTGGTTAAGTCCACCACACAGCACGCCTATCGGACAGTCCCAATTTCCGTTTAATTAAATGTGAAAATCAAAGGGAGAAATCGAGAAAAAGTCGATGCAAGATAAAACAATGATGTTATGCTGAGTTCAGGAGACTTACAGTGATCCCTTCGCTTTTTGTGCAGGATGCAGAACAGAATTGAAATTTTATCTAAATGCAAATGCAGGCGATGAAAGCCGCTCCTAGACAGGCAGTTCTATTAGCGTGAAGAACAGTTTAATTTGGCTAAGTACTGCGGTCTAAGTGCGTCTTTTAAGTGATTTGTGTGGTCCTAATGATTACGAGCACAAGCAATTCCTAGATTGGCTCGGGGAGCCGCTAGTGCAAGCTAAGTTACAATTCAACCACACAGCACACGGGGACACGATTCCACTATTTTTACACATGCGAGAACCCGAACGGGAACTGCTGGAAGTGATGCGAAAAATGTGGAAATAAATGAAACTACAGGTTCTCTCAAATCACTCAAACAAATTCGAATGCGTGTTCCTCGCAGCGTCTTCGACTCCGGTGTCCCTCGCACAAAAACAAGTTGAGGTCAGATAAAGAACGACACAAAAATGCAAAAATTTAAAGGACAGAGAAATATTCACAAGAAAAACCGGGGGTCAGACTACCCGGGGAAAGAAAATCAAGCACTCAGAATTTCACCAAAAATTAACCTAAGCCGTGCCTCCCAGGCAACGGCGCCATTTTGATAGCCGCCCCGCACCCTTAGTTAATTCGAGCATGTTAATGTCCAAATTAATGTTAATCGTTCGCTGTAGTCGGATACGAGAGGCTAGTCAAAAACCACTTAAATTTAATGTCAAGCGGTGAAATTTTTTTACTTGGTGAAGTCCAAGGTCGATCTCAGGGAGGCATCTGTCTCCTTAGGTGAATTTTAAGCAAATATCCAAGTGTGTGATTTTCGGAGAATTATTTTTTTTAATTTCTATGCAGACTTATGCAAAAATGCAGGCCAAATGAATGTTTAATTTAATTAAGATATCAAATGAAGTCCAAAAATTCTAAAAATTGGCCAGATGATTAATTATGATGAAAATGAGTACCCTAATTTTTTTAGATGTTTCAGACACTAAATGGATTTACTGGGAATTAAATATGCAGACAGGGTGATTTTCAATATTTAATTTTTAATAAATAACAAACCATAATTTTTTAAGAACTAAAATTATCCTAGATAGCACAAATGATAAGGGATCCAGGAAAATTGAAAGATCTGAATTTCAATGTGAAATGAATTAATTAAAATTTAAATAAGAAAATCACTCAACAATTTATTTAGACCTCGATATGTGTGCAAATGACATGAAATTTTTATGGTCTGTTAAGAATACTGTCCTTAAGCTACTGTGAATTTTTGATGATTTTTGGAAGCACAGAGAATTAACTACAAATTAAAAGGTGTCACTGGGCAAAACATGTCAAAAATGCACCAATTAATTCATTAATAATTCTACTGAAATTACAAAAATGTGACACGTGGACCAATAGACAGAGGACAAGTTTCTCAACAAAATGCAATTTTTAGATTTGCAAAATGATGTAAAATGCAACCTAGGGATGCGTGCAAACACAAGGGTATAAATGCAATACAGAAAAATAAAAATACAATAAGCAAATATGCGGACAGGGACTAAAATGCAATTACCTATAATGCTGGGGACTCGAGTGCAATTTTTTCAACAAGCACGTGCTCCTCACGTGGGCTCAGCTTCACAGGGACCTTTTTGCAAATATGGAAAGTCCCGAGGGCCTCTGTGTAAATTACCCAGGCCGCACGTGCTCCTCACGTGGGCGACCTAGGCTCGGATGGCTGCGGAGGCTCGGGCTAGGCTCGGGCGACTCTGGAGGTCTGGAGTGAGGCTCGGACGACCCGAACCTAGGCTCGGAGAGGAGGCTCGGGCCGAGGCTACGTGGCAGGCTGAGGGCCCTTGGATCAAGCTTGATCCAACGGTGATCTAGGCGTCGATGAAGATGGCGACGTGGCTCGCTGAGGGCCCTTGGATCAAGATTGATCCAAGGGGTGTCGGTGCTGACGCGTGGCTCGATCAAAGATCGTCAGATCTACGTTGATCTGACGGCTCCTGGCTGCTCCAGATGTCGATGACGTGGAGGGCTAAGTGCCGTTAGATCAGGAAGGATCCAACGGTACTGGTGAAGCGCGGCTGAGTGCGACGTGGAACGAAGTCTACCGTTCGATCAAGGTGATCGAACGGCAGCTGGAACTTCTCCTTCAACGGGCCTCCGCCGCCTGCGGAGGAGATGGCGGGGCTCCGACGAGGTGGCGTGAGCTCCGCCCGTTCCTCCAGATGCCGATGAAGCTCTCCGAGGTGTCGGAGATATCCCAGCAGGAGCGTGGCGATGCGCGACGACGCTGATGGTCTCAGGAGCAGAAGAGGGCCGTCGGAGGTTGCTGGCGACGAAGCTCAAGGACGACTCCGGCGAGCTTCCGTTCAATGAGAAGCGGGGCACCTGTAAGTGTTAAAGATAGAGCCGGAGCTCGTGCGTGCAATCGTGAAGGTGGAATGGTGGTTGGCGAGGCCTAAAGCAGTGGGAGGTGATCGGGCAACGGTGCTCCGGCCAAGTGGTGGAGCTGGAGATCGATGGATGGTGGAGTGGAGTGTCTGAGGGTGCAGAGGGGTCAGCGAGGATGAGAGCTCCGTCACGGAGCTCGGCGGAGTGAAATGGAGGCGGGAAGGTGACCGTAGGCGGCGAATAAAATCAGAGAAGATAAAGAAAAATTAAGAAAAAGATCGGAGGGGGAATGGAGGGGGTTCACCTGAGGATTGGAGCTCCTTTTCGGGTTCCAGGTTTTCGCTTGAGGGACCGGTGATGTCCCGAGCTCCAGCAGCAGCTCGGAGGAGTGGCTGCGACACGGCGGTGGGCCGAGGATCTCGCCGGAGAAGAAGCCCTTCTTTGCTCGAAGACTCGTCAAATTGCTGTCACCAATTGGAGGGTCTGAGCTCAGGGAAGCTCTCTGGAGTGGCGGATAGCCATGATGGTGGCTGGTGACGGAGTATTTATAGGATGGAGGTGGCAGCAGTGTTGGCGACGAGGCGAGGTTCATGGGCGTCATGGAGCGACTCTGGTGGTCGTAGTGGGGAGTGAGGTAGCTGGCGAGGATGAGGGACGAGTGGTTGACATCGTGGAGGTGGTGGTGCTCGTCTGCGGTGGTCGAGGCGCTGCCAAGAATAGGAAGGGGGCGGCTTGTTTCGCATGGGCGAGATCGTGGGCGAGTGGCGTCCGGAGGTAGACGACGGAGCTCCACCGTTGGATCTGGTGATCCAACGGTGATGATCGAAGCGGTAATGTCCGGGTAGGATTAGATCCGATGCGCTGTGATCGAAGGGCTGCAGATGCAGCCACGTGTCAGACTATGGGAGCGGCATGAACCAATGGGCCAGATGCGAAGGAGTTGCCGATCGAAGGGTTAAAAATCAAAAGTGGTAGTTACGGCTCAGATCAGATCTAAAGCGGTATGATCGGAGGCCCAAGATTCGGCCACGTGTCGCGCTGCGGAGTGAGCGCTGGCAGACGGTCGTGATGAGGATATGGAGATGATCGAAGGGATGAGGGGCGCCAACGGAAGAACGGCTGTGATGGAGGGATCAAGGGCTTGATCAGAGGGTGTACATGCCGCCACGTGGCGAGTTCTGGAAGAGGCGCGGGCGGATGGTGCGGATTGAAGGCAGGAGATGATCTGACGGCGTGGATTTAAGGCGCACGTGGAGAGGACTGAGCCGTTGGATCAAAGAGGAGGATCCAACGGTTGAGGATGCAGGCGGATGAGGCAAGGGGAGCGGGCCGCGTGGCGCAACCAGAGGGTGCCACGTGGCCTGCTGTGAGTGGCTGGAAGAAGATACATGTGTAGAGAGAAGAGGGGGCCGAATTTGGAAAAACTCAAAACATGAAAGTTGTAGATCTCGATGAGATCTATAAGTTTCATGTTGACCAAAGACGGAAATGAGGTCAAATATGGTACATAAATACAAAGATACATATACATATATGTAGTGTACAAGGTGGCCCAAAAACCCAAATTTCTCATACGAGCTCCAAATTGGATGAAATTAGTCTCATTTTAAAGGTCTTTTAATGTGTAGTATTCTAAGAGTAAGTGGACCTAGTTCGGAGTTTGTATGAGGGATTTATGTGCATTTTAGTACACAGGGGTTCTAGGGCTTTATTGACTAATTTACAAGGGGGATATTTGGCATTCTTCCCTATATTATCAACTAAGGAGTACATATTATAAGGAAGAGGTTATTTTAGTGAGTGGATATTTTACAAGGGATTTTGGCTTCTTATTTGAATGCAAATGGACTGCTAAAATGAATGTATTATGTATGTATGAATGAATGCTATCTATGCATTATAAAGGGAAATATGCCTCTATTTACTCGGGAACAAGGCTCTATTTTTGACTTTTGAAGTGATGAATCACAGATTCATCACTATCCCAACATTCATATGAAGAGGAAATAAAGTATGTGAGGTAAGTAACTCTGTCAATCATCTGACTCATCAGTAGCTTGCTCTTCAAATGGTTCCTTGATTCTAGCAAATGCCCGACTATACAGTGAATCAATCTAGGATGGAAGTGGATCTGGGGTGTGAGAATGTGGGTGTACGAGAAGTACGAAGAAGCAAGGAAGTCAATTGAGTTCTGACTTCAGAATCAATGTGGGATGGAGAGAAGGGTTAATGCGGAGAAACCGTCTCAAAGAGAGGATTCCGCTGGAATGAATAAGAAGAGTCTAGGAAATCGGTTGGAGTTCCGACTTCATAGTTGGAATAGGGTGGGGGAACCATCTCGGAGAGAGGGTTCATGGAGGAGAGATATGGTGGAGATGGTCGGTACAAAAAATGATGAGACAACATATTCAAGAAGGAATGAAAGCGGATTGATGCAAAAACATATAGATACACAAAGGAATAACATACACGAACAAACACAAAAACAAACGCAAGAGAAAACCCTTGTTTCACCAACTAAACAAGGTGATGGTCGCAAAGGTCTGACCATTATCTTTTCGATTTTAGTTAAGTGAGAAGAAAATATTTTTATACATGCATACATGGTGAGTCACCTCATGCCTAGTGGTGCTCATGTGTGCTCCCAATCAATAAGGTGATCTTCCAAGGCTGTCGGGTTCAATATCACATCCCAAGTAAGACACACATGCTTACGCAACCAAAATGTAGTCTAATGTTGAAGGCAAGCCCTTGCAGCTCCCAAATCCGCGAGAATCGAAAATGGAGGCTTAGGGGACATGTACATGGATTTAGGCTCTAACCTTAGTGGCTATGTCCTTACCCACTCTGTCTGGAGGTAAGTACATGAAGGACGGGGTTGCTCTACCAAAAACAATGGTTAATTGTAGTCAATTTTTGGTCCAATTCAATAAGCAATTATGATTTTAAGGATTAATTATCACTAGTAGTTAATCCACACAAGCAATCATATCTACCATTCAGTCCCAATTCCTTTATTCTAATTTAAAAACTAAGAAGTGGAATCAGAAAAAGCTGATGCAATCAATGGAAACTATGATGAATGCTTGAGTAAGAATACTTGCAGTATCTCCGGTTCTCTAAAATTCAATATGTACAACTGAATTGAAATTTTTTTACTCTCAATGAATGCAAGTCAGAAAACCGTGCCTAGCAGAAAGTTCTATCAATGAGGAAGAATTGATTTCAATTTGACCAAGTAGAATAATCTAAGGTGTGTATGATTAAGTGTGAATGTATGGTCCTAAATTAAACAAGCACAAGTAATGGATATTTGACCTTAATAAAAGCTCTAAGAATTGCATGTGCTGGTCTAACCTATGAGCCACTCAAGTCGAGCCTCACCCTCACCAGAGAGTGAAACAAGTATCAACACACCACAAAAATAAATGTCCAATGTTCGTGTACACACAGGAGATCCCAAACGGAATCCACTAGAAATATGCAATTATTACAAATTAATCACAAAAATTAAATTATAATACAGAAAACAAACCCTAAACTCTACGCTCTCTCACGACTCGACTCGATCTTAATGCGTTCTTTCAAGTAGCTTAATCCTAGAAAAGGTGGCCTCAAATGCACCTGAGATGCTCGACCAGTTAGCAGCCGCTCCATCACATCGGGTCCCTTGCACAAAAATAAGATAGTGGTCAGAGAGATACACAAACAAAAATAAAAATAAAAATAAAATGAAGGAAATAAAGCAAAAGAAAAAATCCAGGAAAATAAATAGAGTGATAATTAGAAGAAAAAATGGGGGTCAAATTACTGAGGGGTCGAAAACTTAATGTCTAAATTTTCTAAAAATCAACCTAAGTTATGCCTCTCGGCAACGATGCCATCTGACAAATTGGTGAATACCCTATGTTAATTCGTCATTTTTATCATAGCATTCATGCACTTAGGATTAATAAAAAAGACAAATTAATTTCTCAATTAAAATAAGCGGTCAAATTTTTATTTTATTGGACAAGCCCAAGGTCAAACTCAGGGAGGCTACTGCCTCCTTAGGTCAATTAATAGTCGATCTAGAACCTAGGTTTTTATAGAGGATTTTTTTATTTTTTATGAAAATAAAATGAAGTGCAATTTCAGGTGAGTTTAATGACTAAAATACAATTTTTGATCAAATAAAATAAAAAACATCAAACTTGGTCAGAAGGTAAAATATAATGAATGAATGCTCTATATTTTTTTTTGGAATTTTCTGATGCAAAATGAATTTATTATAAATTAACGATGCATGTAAGGTAATTTTTTACAAACTAATCTAATAAATAACAAACCAATTTATTTCTCGAAGATAATTTTATCATAGATAAGTCTATGAGAGAGGTACCTAGAAAAAATATTAAATCCTAAAAATAATTGATCTAAGATCTATTAAAAAGCTGTAATCGCTCAAATCACCATTTAATTTATTTTGACCTCAATATGCATGCGAATGCAATAATTTTTGGGCACATGTAAAATAAACATAAATCTACCTACTGTGAATTTTTGTGAATTTTTGGAGCAACAATCAATTTAATATGAAATTAATAGCATGCGATGGGGAAAATATGTAATTTTCCACTTAAATAACTATTTTAAATCAAACATCTTCCACAAATCCAATAAAATATCCACATGATAGATAATAAGTTGTTCCACATAGTGTTATTTTTGAAATGATAAAAGAGCTAGAACACATGGGTATGAATGCAATACATAAAATAAAATTGGTAATAAAATAAATATGCTGACTGGACTTATATGTAATTACCAAGACTTGAGAGGGCTTGAATGTAATTTTCTCGTGGACGCACGTGCATAGCTACTAATGTCACTAGGAGTGGGGGCACTTTTGTGATTTGCTGGAAGATGAGGGGGCTATGGTGCAATTTACCCCAGGTCACGTGCAACGCACGTGAGAGGGAGTTCTACTGAGGCGGCACACTGCCTGAGGTAAGGTAGAGCTAGCTAATGCACATAGGTTGTTGACGGCAAAGGCTGAGTTATGTCTCCTAGATAACTGCTCATCGAGGGCTAAGGGGCATGCACGACGGTGGCGGGGCTGACGATCAGTGGAGGGCGATTCACCCAAGGCAGAGAGAAGGTACATGACTCCATGGAGGTGCCAGACAGCACTGCTGGGCGAGCTTGAAGATGAAGCTATGATGTTGTGCACAAGGAGGAGGGTGTGGTGGCCGATGTCTATGGAGGACGGCACATGGTGTAGGAGGATGGTGAAGAGAAGAGTGGAATGCCGGAGAAGGGGGAAATAGAAGAGCAACAAGAAGTAAGCAGAGGAAGGAGAAGGGGGAAGAAGACGAAGGAGATGATTTTACTTGAAGGGGTTTTACCGGTGAATGAAGAGGAACCAAGCTTGACTTGGGGTCGTCTCCTCTAATGGTCAGGCATCAGACACGAAGCTCTAGCATTGACCTTAGAGCTGATGCAACAAGGTTCAATGAACCTTGGATTTCGCTAAAGGATCATGTGAAGGCCATCGTCGTCGCCTCGAAGTGTTGATCTGAGCTGTCACCTAGGATAGCCGGAGGTTGGTGTAACCCCCATTTTCTTTAATAATGGTGGATGGGCACACACAACTGGTGGTCGAAGGGTTTTTAAGGGTGATTGGCAAGTTGTTTGTGAAGACAGGGGGAGGTGGTTGCATTTTGAACGGAGGAGGTTGGTGGTTGCATTGCCAATGACTGCGAAAGGAACGTGGGAGCGAGGGAGAGGGAGAGAGGCAGAGGGCATGGGCGTGGGATCGTGTCAGGTGGAGGAGAGATGAGAGGTGGAGGTGCACCACAAGCCCCATAGGAGGCGGGGCATCGATTACGAGCGAGTGGGAGGAAAGGCAAGAAGCAGAAGGCGCCATGTGGCACACATAGAGTCAGCCATGTGGTGGTGAAATAAAAATAAAATTAAGATAATAATAATATAAATAAAATAAATAACAATAATTAAAATAATAAATAACTAAATATTTAAACAAACAAATAAATAAATAAATAAAATCAATAAATAAAATAAATAAAATAGTACATAAATAATTAAAAAAAATAAATAAATAAAATAAAAATAAAACAAAATTTAGATGGGGTGACACGTGGCGACTCCTAGAAAATTTGAAAAATAAATTCAAAGAAAAATAAAAAGAAATAACAAATAGGTCAAATCAAAAAATGCTCAACATAAAAGTTGTTCTTCTCAACGAGATCTACAACTTTTACGAAGATTCCAAAACTAAAAGAAATCATCTGTATAAAAAGTATTTTTGTGGTACTTTATAAATATAAAATACTGCATTTTTGTGTTTTGCGATTTTTTGGCATTTTTAAATTAAGGTAAAATCAAAATAAAATTATTTACACTTAATCTATTTTTGTATTTTTAGTAATTAATAAAATAAAGAAATAAAATAAAGAGGACATATATGCGGACTAAGTTGTTCCACACCATGTTATTTTCCACTTAAATAATTAATTTAAATCAACCATCTTCCACAAATCCAATCAAATATCCACATGATAGAGAGTAAGTTGTTCCACACAATATTATTTTTGAAATGATAAAATGATGACAAAATAAGACTCAAAATAGAGCTATAACACATGGTTATGAATGCAATACATAAAATAAATTTGGTAATAAAATAAATATGATGACTGGACTTATGTATAATTACCAAAACTTGAGAGGGCATGAATGTAATTTTCCTATGGATGCACATGATATGCACATGCTGTTGACATCACTGGGAGCAGGGGGCGCTTCTGTGATTTGCTGGAAGATGAGGGAACTCTGACACAATTTAACTTAGCTCATGTGCCGTGAACGTGGGTGGGGGGTTCTACTTGGGTGGCATGCCGCCCGAGGCAGGGTGAAGCTAGTTGATGCACATAGGCTATTGTCGACGGGGAAGGTTGAGGTGCATCTGTTGGATAGCCACCCCCGTTGAGGGCGAAGGAGCATGCATAACGGTGGCAGGGATAGCAATCGGTGGAGGGTGATTCACCCAAGGTGGAGCGGAGGTGCATGTGCTCGATGGTAGTGCCTCGCAACATGATTGGGCAAGCTTGAAGATGCGGTTGTGATTTGTGCACAAGGAGGAGGGCGTGGTGGCCGATGACTATGGAGGGAGGCACATGGTGCAGGCAGGTGGTGAAGAGAAGAGAGGAACAACAGAGAAGAGGGCAAATAGAAGAGCAACAAGAAACAAGCAGAGGAAGGCGAAGAGGGAAGAAGAAGAAGGAAAAGATTTTACCTCAAGGGGTTTCGCCGGTGGATGCAGAGGAACCAAGCTCAACTTCGGGTCATCGCCTCTAATGGTCTGGCGTCAGACACTAAACTCTAGCAACGACCTTGGAGTTGCTACAACAAGGTTCAATGAACCTTGGATCTTGTAAAAGGATATGGTAAAGGCCACCATCATCGCCTCGACATCTTGATCCGAGTTGTCACTTGGGATAGCCAGAGGCTAGTGTAGCCCCCCTTTTCTCTAATAATGGTGGATGGGTGCACACATCTGGTGGTCGGAGGGTTTTTAAGGGTGGTTGGCAAGTCGTCAACGAAGATGGGGGGAGGTGGTTGCATTTTGAGTGGAGGAGGTGGGCAGTTGCATCGCCATCGCTTGTGGAAGGAACATGCAAGCGAAGGATAGGGAGAGAGGCAGAGGGTGCAGGCAGTGGATCGTGCCAGGTGGAGGAGAGATGAGAGGTCGAGGTGGAGGTGCACCACACATTGCCGTAGGAGGCGGGGCAACGGTTACGGGTGAGCAGGAGGAAAAGGGAGAAGGAGAGGGCCCCACGTGGCACGCATAGGGTCGGCCACATGGTGGTGAAATAGAAATAAAATGTAAATTATGATAAAAAATAAAAAATATAAATAATAAATAAATAAATAAATGAGTAAATAAATAAATACAATCAATAAATACAATAAAAGGAATAAAATAACAAAAAATAAGTAAATAAAATAAAATAAAATAAATAAAATAAAAAGAAAACAAAATTTAAATGGGGGAGATAAGTGGTGGCTCCCGGAAAATTTGAAAATTAAATTCAAAGAAAAGTAAGAAAGAAATATCAAAAGAGATCAAATCAAAAAGTGGTCAACATAAAAGTTCTTCTTCTCAATAACATCTACAACTTTCATAAAGGTCCCAAAACTAAAAGAAACCATATATATAAAGTATTTTTTGTGATACTATATAAATATAAAATACCCCACCTTTGTGTTTTGCGAATTCTTTTAGCATTTTTAAATAAGGTAAAATTCAAAAAAATAGAGAAAATATAAAATAAATATACAACTTAATCTATTTTTCGGATTTTTAATAATTAATAAAATAAAGAAATAAAATAAAGAGGACATATGTCCAAACTATATATACAAACTCAATTTGATTTATTTTCTTTGATTTTTGCCGCAATTTTTATTTGTATTTTTACACATTTTGTTAAAATAATAATCAAAGATAATAAATTCAAAATAAATAAATAAAAAAGGATTATTCTTGTACGTAAAATAATTGGGTCAAAATAGACAATATGTACAATATACAATAGGGGCACAAAACCCAAGTTTCACATATGAACTCCGATTCTTTTGAATCTGATCTTGTTTTGCATATAATTGAATGTACATTAATTCAAAAGTGAGTAGAGCTCCGTAAGAGAGTATATGAGAGAGATATTCACATTTTAAATCTTTTAGTCTTGGTTTTTGTTTTTTGGGCAATTTTACAAGTTAGTACTTTTTTGGTATTTTTCATTTATTATTGTTAGTAGTATGTACACTATAGAGTTGATTTTATTCAATTCTAACTTATTGAAAATAAATAAAAATAGAAGAAAATATTGGTAATTACAGGTGATATTTACAAAAAGAATTTAGGCTCTTATTCATGCAATTATGCATGCTAAAATGTGATTATTATCTACAAATGTATGAATGATAAAATTGCAGAATAAATGAAGAAATGTAACTAATTACTCAGGAACGAGGCTCTATTTTCAACTTTTAGAGTGATGAACTGCAGATTCATTAGTGGTTACGATGCACGTACAGAACGAACGCCTCTGATCTGATCTGGAAGGATCTGATCTACGACTCCAATTTAGGGCAGCTTGGATAGTTTGGATAAGAACATGAAGTCACCATTCTTGATTGGATGCCAACGGGAAGTGCTGGAAGAACATCAATGAAGGAGCTCCTTGCCAAAGTTGGATCTCGTTAGATCTTCCACGATTCTGAAGCTTGAAAGGGTGCTCATACCTGCTTCTCTCCCGCTTTATCTGTATGTGATCTGAAGTTCTGCAGATGGTCAATGGTGGATCTAGAGGTCTAGGTGACTTTCAGGTGTAAGCTCGACTCTAGATTGCTATCTCTTGCTCTAGAATGCTTCTTAGCCCCTACAATCGAGTTTATTGCTCAAAGGCAAATACTCCGACTGAGTTACTAGCTAAAAACAAAGCAAATGAAGGAGGAATGGGGTCTACGACAACGGATGGTCAGAGTAGGAGAAAAATCCTGATCCCAGACAGATATGGGGTGTCATGCTATGGGAGGAGATGAAGAACGTCGAGGTGAAGGTGATCGATGGGTCAGAATGAATAATATTGATTGGGGAGCTCGGATCGACCAGATCGGAGGTCGATGGAAAGATGACCAGATCTAGCTAAAAACGAAATTAAAATGCAAACATTAAAGCTGAAATCCAAAGGAAATTACCTAAGCTACCTATGGTGGAAGAAAGAGGTGATTGCCTTGATCCGCTGCGGCTGGTGGAGAAATTGGACGGCCTCTGGAAAACTCTGACGGACATGGGAATCACACTCTCCACGTCTTTGTACGCTCACCCGGATGATGGAGCGAGGTTATGTCACAACCTCCGCTCACCAGAAACACCCTCAGATGATGAATCACGATGGAAATGGATCAGCTTGTGATGAATGACATGGAGGGGGTTTTATAGAAATGAAGGAGTGAGAAATTTGAATCACGCAAAGTGCGTGAATCGAGGGATGGTTTATTAAAATTCTAAACTAGCGACAATGCTTACTAATCATGTGAAAGATTTTTAGAAGAATTCAGATAAAAAGTGGGCATGGAATGATCAGGAAAAATCGAAGAAGTGGGTTTGGTGAACAATTTATTCGGGGGATGGGTAGAGGGGAAGGCTGGCCCAGGTCAATGGACCCGGGTCCGCTCGATTGGAGGACACTACGAATAAGGCAAAAGTTGCCAAAGACAAAATGGACTGAAAACGAGAAATAATATAAAATTAAATAGAAGACAAATTTAAATAAATAAATTATATAAATGGAAATTGTTAGTGATTAAATAAACTTAATTAGGGTGATTTTTAATGAACTAAACAATTAAATATTTAGGTTAAAATAAATAATAGCCTTTATTCATTGGTATATATACCTAGAGGATGGGAAGTTTGCATCATGGTGTATGTAACTGTATATACACCGGTACCAAAAATGTCCATTATATATTATTTTTTGAAATGAAACCTTTAGAGATTTACTTAGTGTTATTAGTGGAATATGTGTTTCAAGTTTCGTGTAAAACATACATTCTCAACATGTCCATCTGAACAACTTAATTTCAACAATTCTGAGACCATTAAAATTTGGCAATCTTGATAGAAGGGTTAGAAGTCTCGAATTATGTTGAATTTTGAATGACATCATGGTGATATATGCTGACCTAAATCTCACAGGAATTCATTTAAAAAAAATATATACTGGACATTTTTGGCACCAGTGCATATACAGTTACATGCACTATGGTGCAAGATCCCCATCCTCATATACCTATATATAGAACACTTGTATTTTTATTTATTTTTTACAAATAAATATATAATTTAATAATGTATTAATTTAAAGGAATTTTTAAGGATTTTAAAGATATTTTTATTTATCTCCGTCAGAGGATGCGTGCATATACCTTCGAATATCTATTCCTATACAAAAGACCTACATCAAGAGGTTAGTCAGATGTCAACCTTTAGAGTAAGGATTGCCATCTCCTTCTCAATATGAAGTTCGCTTCTTAATAATCACTTGACTGTGTAGTTGAGTCCTTAATCTTACTCTTTAGATATTCAACACTACACCAACCTCTATGATCCGACCTTTGGATCAACAACTGTATGATATCAAGATAGTCATGGCACATAACCCTAATTGTACTAAAGAATCTATTATGAAAATTAGTTGTTCTTCTGTTCAGCTTAATGAATGAATTGCAATAACTTTTAATATTACATAATGGCTCGTTGTGCGTCACATATCCAAAGCAAGCCTCTTACCGAAGCTAGCCACCCACTTACTACACGTGTTCGCTTGGACTATTTACAGTTGGACCATTCCATGTTTTTTACATTTACAATTCCATTTTGGACCTATGTGTAATATTTTAAGTAATTTTAATTAAAATTTTATTGCGATTTAGTTACTAGATTCATTATTAAATTACTTGAGTTTTTCAGCCAAATTAATTGAAATTGGTGTTGATTGAAAACCTTCATTAATTTCTTGAACGTGGCGTGTTAATTCTTTGACGTGACTTGTAGTTCTAAGTTAATGTTTAGGAAATTTGATTGATTTATATATTTTAATTTTAATGCCATTTATTCATCTTAGCTCCATATAATAATTGAATATACTTAGACTATAATAAAGTGATTAATCTTCTAGTTCATGACGCTATGCTTTGATTAATTGCCAAATATAGTCTAAGTGAATTAGATGTATTCTTAATTGGAATTGGATTGTTGACTGGAGTTGTAAATTAGACCAAGTTATGATTGATTAAAGCTTAATTCTTGTTCATGATTCTGGAGCTATTTGAGTTTCATTTTTAGTTGCATCTTGTAATTGTATTTTTTCTTACATTCTGTGGCATTTAGATATGACTTGCACATAAAACTCCAAAATAACTTGTACTAGGAGGATATCCGTGCTTCGTCGCGGAAGGTAAATTTGGTGATCATACGTAAGTTAAAATATGAGGTTGTAATTAGTAATGAATAGCTCAATTTCTTGTAAATCCTTTGAGTTTCATTTCTTGTTGCGTCTCCTATGACGGCCGTACGTCCACGACCTATCCCTCCCTTCTGGTCCGGTCCCTACCCTCAGGCTGATTTCTCGTAGAAGACAAAAAAGCACATAGACATGTGAGGGAGACTTTCGACGACAGCTTGGTACATGCCAATCCTCAAGAAGCAGCCCAATGTGCGGACCCTTCTCACTTCTCCTCTTCTTTCTCGTCTACTTTCTGATTTTCCAATGTCTTTGAAGGTTATGAAAACTTTGAGATAATTTAAAGGCATTTGTATATCCTCAAACTATTAGATTAGAAAGCCTAGATAAATAATTCCTGTCGAGCATGAGGGAGTAGGATAAGACGAGGGTCAATTGCCCTACCATTTAAAAGAGAACTCCTAGCCATGATAGCTTGCCCTTCCCCCCCAACCCCCCCGACCCCTCATTAGATATTGGGTTTATCTGTTGGATGCCCTTCTTCCTGGCAAGATCAGATCGGAAAGCACATCACAATCAGACTAGGTTTGTTCCTCAAGGGACCACTCAATCCCGGGAAAGTCTAGATCAGTTCCTGTATGATTGGCGGGTGCGGGACTGGAAGGAGCTTATACCTTCCCTGATGAGAGTTCTCGCCTCCGGAGTGTCTTTACTGAATCTATCTGCGATGAGCAAGGTCTGTTAAAGCAAGAATGGAGCTTTTTCAAATAATAATGTGCTCGTAATCTTGAAATGTGAGATCAGGACTCACTAATATATAGAAATAGGGGGCCTCCTACTAGTCTAGTGCTCGAGAGCATCATCGATCTCCGATAGTTCTGATAGAAGGAGACCGAGCAGAACAGAGGACAAGATTTTCTTTATAGAAACTCATGGTGGGGATAGAGTTGACTATTGGTAAGCCTAGAATCTGGTCAAGCTGATCCATAGCCCGAGGAAAATCAGTATCCTACTCATCTTTGAGTAGTCCTGAGAGGAAGGTTCCATCTTGATCCTGCTGTTCTTGGACAAGTAATCCCCTCAGCTCCCTAATAAGCACTGAGGTCTCTAAGAGGAAGTCTTGTTCAGACCCACATTTGACCTTTTCTATAGTCGGAAAGAAGGTTGCATTATATATATTAGCCCCAGAATGGAGCAAGACAAAATAGATATACAATGAGATGGAATAGGCTCATCTGCTTCGCTTGTTTGCATTGTACACAGCTCTTGGGAGTCGATGCCTCCTTCCCCCAGTCGTCTAATCTCAGTGAGGAGATGTCCAGTGAGTGGACAAGGGGTGTCGGTCTTCCAAAGAAAGCTTGAGCACTAGTATTAGACTGGTGGGAACTGACCCTGCTCATCTAAGGTGGCTGAGAAATTGGGGTGAAAATCCTTTCTGAATGAACTACGCATGTCGTTAACGACGGAAGGCTCCGGCCTCTGCCGTAAGACTGCCCTTTTGTATTTCCCTGTCTTCTTCTTCACTATCTTGCTTGGAAGATATAACTCGAAAATGGTTGTTTCAGTAGCCTAGGCTAAGATGAGAGAATCTAAGCTAGGAGTCTGGGCCCTGTCTCAGTCCCAATGTGGCTGATCATCCCCTCGGACCAACGGTAAGACATTGCCTCACCAACTAGCTAATCAGATACGAGCGGACGGATTCCTCCTTTTGCTCCTCAGCCTACGGGGTATTAGCAACCGTTTCCAGTCGTTGTTCCCATCAGGTTCTTATGCCTTAGTCACCCATCATTGTATTTTTTCTTACATTCTGTGGCATTTAGATATGACTTGCACATAAAATTCCAAAATAACTTGTATACTTCCTTATTGTATTGATAAACCTTGATCCGATTAAATTACCTAACTTGGGTATTTAAATCATAGTTAAATAAATTGATAAGCTCGTGTCTTTATGTTCGATCCTGGACTTATTCAGGTATAAACTAAACCATATTCTCTTCACTGAGATATTATAAATGCAGTTCTAATAATTAATTATCGTTGGCTCATATTACAACGATACGATATTAACCTAGCCAATTGACGGTTCATCACTTATCCACAATACTCGAATGATGTGGATACAATTCACAATATTTTTAAGTATGTGTAGAGAGAAATTGAGGATGATTAAATTAGATTTAATTATCCTATATAACATAATCTTGGACAGTGCTATCCACATATGCCCAAGAAATAATGTGAATAAGATTCACATTATTCTTGGGTATATGTAGAGAGAAATCTAAGATAGTTAAGTTGGATTTATTATCTTGGATAAGATTAATGCGGATAGTGATATCCACAATAATCGAAGAGAGTATGGATAAGGTCCACATTATCTTATTGAGACTTTATTGTAAATAAGGTTCATAAAATTAATGCTAATGTGAATTAGATTCACATTATATAAAATGTAAATTGGATTTCTGTTTAGTTTTGGATCTATGAATATGATTCATAAACTTTGGATGGCTTGTTTCTAAATGCCATAAATAACTCAGAATTACTTGGTGATAATTAATATCAAAAATTAGTCAAGTAGAGATATGATCGATGTTATAAAAGAAAAACAAATAGAATAATGCGAATAAAAAGAGGGACGTCCATGGTGGCCCCCCATGGGGACATCCCCTCCTTTTTATGTACATTATCCCTTTCGTTTTCTCCCTTTATCTTTTTTTTGATAATGTTGGTAAGTGATTAGTTGATTAGTTAGTTCATAATATTTTATCAACTTTTATCCTCAAGTTGTCGAGGGATACAATCAATTATATTCATCCATTTAGTGATTCTAATCGCAATCCCAACAATTCAAAAAAGTATAAAAGGGGATGCATGTCATGCCTTCCAAAATATAATACACACAATTGTAAATCAACAAGTCTCTCTCTCTCTCTCTGTGTGTGTGTGTGTCCACCCCTGTCCATGGTCGTCCCCAGAGATGATGCCCTTAATGGTGGTCATTCCCTTTGCCTCCACAGTGCTTTCTTTTTACAAGGTAGACGCCTTTAATGGTGGCTAACCCTGCTATTATGTTGCCAAATCGATTCGATCGATATCGCCTAGAGGTTCTTCATCTTCAGTTCTCCGAGATTGTGAAGGAGGGGGATTTCATTTGACAAAAATCAGGAGCAAGAAATCTCATACCATCTCATTGGATTGGAGGAAATACACGATTCAACTTTACGCCCGCAAGTGTTGGAGACATGATGCCTCTTCGCTTAGAGAGTCAAGGATCCCAATCATGCTCCAAAGATATGTCCTTTTATTCGTGTCATCATTATGGACTTGATATAGGAGGTTGATATTTTTTTTTAAAAATTTCTACTGCTATACTGACTTGTATGACAAGTTCATTTTAATCGGATACAATCCAATCTGCACGCTTCCATGATATGCAAGGCATGATTGCCTTCCTTCACTTGCCCCTATAAATAGTAAAAATCAAGATTTTAAAAACCGAACCGAACCGACCGGTTGAACAGTTAAACCAAGAACCGAAGGAAAACAATCCAACCATCTGTTTTTTTTCAGAAAATAAAAACCAGTCAAAATCCAGTTGAATCGCTTAAACCCAGTTGGACAATTGGACCAAACCACTGTTCAACCATCCATTTTTTGATAAAAAATAATTTCTAATAAATTAATAAAATACAATCTTTTTCAAAAATATTCATAATCTAGTTTCATTCTAATCTATAATATAGTACCCGTTTATATGTTCTCCTTCACATGTGTCAATGACTCGTTATCGCTTGTCCCTTCCTGATATATAAGCATTACCTCTCTCTTCCCACATTGTGTATGGGGCTATCCACTTATAAAAATAAAAAACGAAGAAGATATTGTCATAATCATACTATAAGAAGCAATAACTTAACAACACTTGTCGTTAATTAGAGTCTAAATAATTTTAAAATTACTAATATTTTACATCACATATATGTATTTATATCCTTTCAAGATTTTTTAAGAACATTTATACCCATAACTCTTAAGCAACTTCACTTGTGCTCCAATATTTTCTTAAATAATTCACAATATCATCCTTATTTTGGTACAAAATGGGAGCACAAGTGTACTAATAAAATGCCACTACTATTGATTTTGTAAAAATATAGGGGAGACATGCAATTATATTAAAAATAGAGCTAGAAGTGTTATTGGAAAAATTTGGAAGGACAAGAGCAAACAAATTCTCGAAAGATATGATGTAGCATTTTTTGTATTTATTTGTATGATATACCGGTCTAACTCGGTTCGACCCGGTGGAACCGTACAAACCAAACTAACAATACAACGGTTCGATTTTTTTTTCCGAGTTTTTTGAATTGCAGACGTCATCACCAGTTCGATCGGTCGGTCCCATTGGTCCGATCATAAAAATCAATAACCGATGCATGCCCGATTTGATGTCTGATTCGGTTTTTAAAACCTTGGTAAAAATGATTAGAAAGATATAGATGAAGTATCTACTTTTGGCACTTCTTTCATTGGCTTTCATTATCCAACCCGCAGAACTTAAACAACGAGGAGGATACAAGTGCCAACTGACAAAAAAAAATTACATGTAGGTCTATATAAATTAACTAAAGAACTTTTTAAGAAGTCACAGAAAGTTACTGATTATGCATTCCAACATGGATGCAAATGAATTTGCCATGCATGTTTTATTTTTTTCAAGGGTACTCTCTTTTGATGGATGTGGATATGCCTTTCATGTTCATTTGAAAATATTGATAAATAGGTGTACAACTAGATGGAAAAAATGGGGCTGTCCCAAAGGAGCAGCCATGTTGGCTACCCCTTCCTTCATTTTTCGCATATTTTTATTTTTTTGAAAAATATTATCATGTATATTTATTCCTATATCCCTCATATATACCATTCGAATTTCGTTAGAAACAGAGATTCCTACGACCTCCATCCAGACAGTCATTTTTTAACGGTTGCATATGGAAGCTGTAAGAGTCTCTGTTTCCGACAAAATTCAATTGACATATAGGAGGGATATATGGATGAACATATAAGGCAATATTTTTCAAAAAAATAAAAAAATTTGACGAAAAATAAGACAGACCCCATGCAACCCCAACATGATAACATAAATTTTTAGTGGAGACATATGGATATGCTAAACTTTTAGTCGATATCCATAATTTTGTAACTTTGCTTGACCCCTTTATTGATCATTCCTCGTTTTGAACCTGCTCACTAGGGCGGGTATCTTTCTTCGTCGATATGTTTGTTTTATGTACTTTTTTTTTTAAAAATCATTGTTATAACATATTGAAGAGAAAATTCTAACCAATCTAATTAAAATGGTTAAAATAAATAAATAAACATATAAGTTTCAAAAAGAGAAATCAATTAATGCTTGAAAAAGCAAAGAGCATTTTAGTCCCCTATACGGTCCTTCAAGCAACCAATGCCTGCCCACCAAATATAAAATCATTACGAACTAACAGCCTCTCTCACAGCTCACTTAGTATACCACATCCATTTGATCACGTGTACCTATGTCTCCTCCTCCTCACCTTCCTACCTAAAGGCCAAAAATTAATGAAGAAAATAAATAAACGTGACAAATTTGAGTTGATACTATTCTCTTCTGTTAGGTGTGCGGTCACAATTTTCCAACCTCCTGCCGACAAGGGAGGCATGGGGGAGAAACACTGTTCCACGCAACCGACGGTTCTGCCGAGACCCACAAACTCAATTTGAAATATTTTTCGACTTACTTCAAATTTTTTTCCTGCCAATGAGATACCAATATAAAGCACTCAACATGTCCACGCTCTGAACTTCATAATCTTGGGGTTGATTTAGCTCTGTTTCTATCATCTGAGGAATAAAACCTGCACTTGAAAGGAGAACTTGACTAAGCATATTTTCAAAAAATCTCTTGTACAGAAACTGGGAGTCAGATTGCCCTCTAAAACAATTATTTTCACTTGGCAGATTTTCCTCTTTTCATGACCATATTACAACAATTATTTAGAGAAAAAAATACATATCCATCCTATTAAATAGGCCCATAAATGAAAAGCAAACAGTAACAAACACCACCCTCACCTGCAAAACAGCATCTTTGATGTTCAATTTCATGTGAGGAAGGGATGGGCAAGTGAGGCTTTCAATGGGTTGATCTCCCCTGCCACACCCATCACAAAAGTACCAGTCCTTTTTTTAAAAAAAATTGCCCCTCCCCTGATCTCCTATGATGGTGGAATATCATGAAAGCATGGTGGTGCCCTCCTCCATATCAATGATAAATAAATAATCAACACGATATATAAGGAAACGCATACAAGAATCCACTGTTCCAAATGAGAGGGTTGGAGTTTCCCATAATAGGGAAGTGCCCACTTTGATTCCGATATCATAGTACCAGTTGCTGTTGGCCTTTTGGACTCCCCCTCCTCTCTCCCCTCCTCACTTTTCCTCCATGGATAGGATGCCACTCACCCACTTGCATGGAACCATGAATGCATCCCTGAAAAGATTCCAAAGGTACCCATCACAGATTTCCCATGGGGGAGAATAAATTATAAAGAACCACTGCTTCTTCATGATTCTTCTCTTCGAGCCATTGCCCATGACTCGTAGGTTTATGATGATAAATTAAATTGACAACGGCTATAAGCCAACAAATTTGATTGAGGGATAGGTGGTTCTTGTATAGAAAATAAGTTAAAACAGTACGCTATGAAAACAAATAAGATCCATCAAAATTTTGATTGTTCAACTTTTCTTGCATGTAAGAAATCTGCTTCCTCCTGTGCCATTCTCACAAATTCATTTTTCACAAGTTTGTGTCTCGGATAAATTGCTTACGACTTCAGTCATACTTCGGGCAGTTCGACGAGATCTTATTTGATGATTTATGGTGCAATGAAATTAGGGCGTCCAAGACCATGAAAGCTAATTCACAGAGTGAGAGCAGGAGATTTAATATGCAGTGAAGTTGCTGAGGAGGATGAGGTCCCACATATATAAGAGCTCACCATTTAACAAAGGTACAAACAGGCCAATGCCTATGGTGCTTCCAGGTAAAAGCTGGAAATTTTAAAGCAAGCACAGCAAATGAATGCAACTGCAAGAAAAAAGATACGGGCTGCAATCAAAGTAAGCAGAAAAAAGGATATCAGTAAGGGAAAAGGCGATCAGCCACTAATGATTTTGTAAATCTGAAAAGAATACGCATTCATTTCAAATTCAAATGGAAGTGGTTTTACTAGTACCAGTAGTGCAGCTTGCTGTACTTGCGAGTAGGCAAAAGATAACGATGATGGAAATACTGGACTTCACCACTCAGTATTCTTGAAAAAATTGGATGTGCAGCAGATAGTCCACAAACAGCCTGCAAAAATTGCGATCATTTAAATGTAGCAAGTAGATGAATGATTACTCACATGCATGGAGAATTACATTTCCATTCAGCACTACTGCGTGAAAAATTAGGTTTCGAGTAAAATGGTTAGCATTTATCGAAAATATCGGATGAGAGAAAATTTGAGTCCACAACCTACAAAGGAGTTGGAGTTCAAGTCAAATTGGAAAACTAAAAGCACCACAAGATTGTATCCACTTTTTATTTCTGACCTTCAACTAGGTTTGTATGTAATTCCAGTGATCTATATAAACTCGACATCAAATTACAAGGTAGATAAATCTACAAAGAGCTTCCACCACTTACCAGCCTTAAGGTTTGGTGCTATTCTGGCTAGCATAACACATTCATTTGCGAAATGATGAAATTATTTCCGCTAGATTGCATCAAATGTAAAAGGCAACAGAGGTGTAAATCGGTCGGAAAGATAGAGAGAGTCATGACTACATTGGCAGATAGACCAGAGGAACAAGAAAATCATCATTTTTGACCCCATACATAATATTATTCCTAGGGTTACTCTAGCATCCAAAATGTTACAACAGTCTTCCTGTAGTCTGTTTTGTCAAGATCCTCTACTATAAACAAGGGGGTTACGTCCTCACAAACTGGACCCTCTAAGCCATGTTCAGGCAGGGTGTGCCACAGCGCAAAACACGCGACTTACCTCTCAAGCGCACTTACATAGCCCCCTGGTGCCTACATCGAGCAAGTAAAAGAGCACCGCACGGGAATAGAACAATCCCGAAGAAAGAATTCCGATGATTCCTACGAATCCAATACTACAAAAGAGTAGGGGGTTGCCAAAAAATGTTATACTGAGGCATCATCCATGAGAGCTTCATTAGATACTTCTTCATCCTCTTGGTCTCCAAATAGCTTAGCATCCTTCTCCTCCTCACTTGAGAGGTCCCGCCGCTCGAGCTTTGCATTGGCTGCAACAAACACCAACTTATGAGCCATTTCCATCCCTTCCTTTGAGCGCCTTTGTGAGCTAACCCACCTTAAGAATGATGAGTTGCACTTGAACCCACGGGAAGTTGCATGCAGGAAGATAAGCCGTACTGCAACCTTCCCGAGCGACTTGAACTCCCTCAAGTGGGACTCCCAGACAAGCCGGCTGATCTGCGGGTTAGCAATCTTCATCTTCCCAGTGGTGGGATCACGCTGTTTTATTTGTACTGCCAGAGCATAATCTCTGTCCAATCCTTCGGACCTCCACTTCAAGAGCTCCATCAAAGCAATGTGCTTCTCCTCCGGTGAAACCAGCCTTGTAATCAGTCTATCAACATCCTTCTCCTGCTCAGGCGTCAAGCACTTGAAGGGCGGTAGGTACTTCCCGCTTGTATCACGCATCAGGTACAGTGGATCTAACACGAAGGCAGCGGACCATGCGGGATGGTAGTTCTTCCTGAACCTCTTGTTGATCACTTCGCCAACAGGCCCACCATCAATGGAAAATTTTGTGCACCAATCCTTCACCTTCGACCTCAACTCATCCCACAACTGCAGGCATTGCCCAACAAATGGCCGCTCAACCTCCATCTCTCGTGCCATCTCCCTTACAATCCTGAGCAGGGACTGCACTGCCTCCAAATCATTCCAGAAGCGTACATCGCCGACAATCTTTGCGGCCTCCTTCGGAAACACCTCCTCTCCTGCTTCCTCGAGAACGACAGAATGCAGCAAACCTGCGGAGGCCATCACATCCTCCAGCATCACCATGACGCTGCTAATGTCACCTGGAGCAGAGTCAAAGCGATTGGAAGGCATAGTCACAACAGGCAATTCACGCAGGATGCCGGCCTGATCAAGGCCGTGGAACTTGTACTTGTGGAAGCTGCTACTGGTGTTGAAGAAATGAGAGACCTTTGCACAGTTGGCGACGACAGTCTGGCACAGCGGGAGCTCATGCAGGAGGTCCTTTACTAGCCCGTTGAACCCCTGCAACTGACATGGGATGTTAACCATCCACTGGTTCCTGCTCTCAAGCTCCCGGAGTGCACGAGATTTGAATTTACTAGATACAATTCCGGCGCACCGATGCACATTGCTCCCGCAGACTCCGGTGACCGTCTCCCACAGGATCTCCTTAGCAAATTCCTCCGGCACCTTCCCGCTAACAAAAACAGCCCTCCGGAAGACACTGGTCCCATTGGGGAGATTGAGAACGAGACTGATCACGCCATCATCCCTCGATCCTGAGCTCGCATTCCATGCATCCGCGGCAACTTGGAAGAAGAGAACGTCGCGTATCTTCGCCTCGGACTCCAACCACGCCTCCTTGTACCTTGCATCCAGTCGCATACCCGTGATCTCGCGATGGTGGAATATGGGCAGTCCGACCTGCCGGAGGAACTCCCGGAATCTGGGGTGCTCGAAGGCTGAGAAGGCGACGGCTCCGCAGGCCTCGAAAGCCCAGTCGGCGAGGTGGGTCATGGCGGACTCCACCTGGAGCTTGGTGAGGGAGGCTCCAGGAGAGGCCCTGGGGCTCTTGAGCTTCTTGACGCTGTCCTCGAGCATTGCCAGGGCCTCGAGGTCGTCCTTCCCGCCGGACAGCACGAGCTGCTGGTGAGGGGACTGGTGGCCAAAGTGGGAGGGATCCATGATGGCAAGAGGGGGAACGTAGGTGGTAGAGGAGGGGGGTCGCTTGCGGTGGGGGGCAAGGGAGGAGATGGGCTTTGCGAGGGAGGACGGGGAGGGGTTGGAGTTGGGAGTGGAAGAGAAGTTGGGGCAGGTGCCACGCTTGAGGTGCTCGGAGGCGGTGCGGGAAGGGTTGGAAGCGGAGAAGAGGGAGTCGCAGAGGGAGCAGCGGAGCTTGACGGCCTTGGGGGCGCCGGAGTCGGAGTTCTGGATGATAGGGACAAGGTGGGTCCAGTACCAGGCGCCTTTACCCTTGATGGCCTTGGTGCGGACCATGAGGAGGGCCTCGTAGCGCTTCTGGAGCCTCGTAGCCTCGTCCTCGGAGGAAGAAAGAGGTGGAGGTGGAGGTCGGGGGGATTCTTCTTCCAAAACCGCCACCGTCATGCCCGCCGTCGAGGTGGTGGCTGGTTCCATAAACAGAGGGCTACCCACTTGGCCAAATCGCGAGAGGGAGGGGATTTCATGGGTTTAAGACACCCAGGTGAGGCCGGAATTCCGGAAGGGGTGAACGCCGGCGTCGGTCCATGGTGTTGCCGGAGGTATGCTCTGCTGCTCGAACAGGGGAGTGATGGGTTCGTTTGGGTGGGAAAGAAACAGAGAGAGACAGGGGTGGAAAGGGATGTGTAGAGAGAGAGAGGGAGGGCAATGAGAAGATGGTTTCTATGCGAGAGTTTGACACAATAATGGTTTGTGGGAGAGGAGGGAGGGGGTGCGATAGGTGGTGGTGGTGGACTGTGTCCTTTCCTTCTGTTGGTGGGTTTTACAGCAAAGGGGGTCTTTAATTACAGGGGATATCTTTCCTTACAGGGGCTTGATCTGCTGCATCGGCTTTTAAAAAGGTATACTTCAGGTGGCTTTACTGCAACTTTTCCACAAAGTTGTTTAATGTCATTTTTACGAGTATTTGGTAAGTGGGTTTTGATTTGAAAAGAAAGGAAGGATGAGTAAAGGAAGGTGATTACATAAAAGGAATGTCTACAATCATAGGGTATTTTTTTAGCAAATGGGTAACTTACAGAAAGGTTACAAAATAATCCAACGTTTGACGTACCCTCCTGCGCAACTTCTCAACAGGTTGGACCTTCCCGTCCATGAAACCCACGGCTTCTTCCTTGCCATCGGTGTTTTTGAAACCGGACCGACCAGTTCCGACCGGTGAACCGATTTATTTCGGTTCGGTTCAATTTTTTAAATTTTAATTAACCTGTCCAATTCAACTTATTTTTTTGATCCGGTTTAACCATGTTCAACCGAAGTTAAATCACATTTAATTTTTAAATTATTTAAAATTTTTTGTTGTAGTAGGAGTTGAACCTATGACATTTAAATACCTATTTCACACTTCTAACCAACTACAATAACACAATTTTTTGCATGTATTGGGTTTTAAATATAATTAAACTATTATCATGTTATAGAGCATCTACTCCAAATAATATGTATATATATGATGTGTATGATATTTGATGGTGTATAAGAAAAATACTTTATGTATAGTGTGAAATATATACATCATCTATGTATTATATATATATATTTCAAGTATATTATATATATTATTTCATTTCGGTTTGATTAGCCGGTTCAACTACTTTTTTTCACCGGTCCAATTTAATCCGGTTTTAAATAATGATGACATCATCATCCGATTGAGCCAGTTTGATTACATGGTTCGACCCCATCCGACCAGCAAGGTTTTTTTTCCATATCTTACCGTGGTCACTCTGCTAACATGCGTTTTAAAGCAAAAATTCAGGTACCTTTCTGCAATGGTTTCGCAAAGTTATTTAATACAGTTTTTATGCGAGTTGAATACAGTATTTGGGACAGTTTTTATGTGAACAACTGCGAGTAGGGTGTAGCATAATCACCCCTTCCACATGTGGGTCTTTCTTTAATTGTTTAGGTAAAACTTCAAATCCTGCGAAACAGTTCATCATTTGTGAGGAAGACTACATTGCCTTGACGGGGAGAATTGGACATTTTGCTTTTTAATTAGATAATACAGTCTGCGTACACGTTTAATAGCGCAAGGTATTGACCGCACGATTACAAAGCAACCTACTGAATAAATTTTGCCCGTCTCCCAACAATCTCTCTGTAAAATAATTTAATTTTATGAATTAAGAATATATCTAATTTTTTTTAATTATAAATAGCTACCTGCATTATTAAATTAGGAGATTGCAAAGATTACCTGATCGACTTCCCAACAAAATACTTCCCCACCCCAACCTTAACTTGAAATATTCATATAATTTGAACATGATTTGTTTATTTATTGTAAAAAAAAATCAACGACACAAAATATGCAACGATTTAATGTGTTTTTTTTATAAGAAGGAAAAAACACGAGGACAAACATGCTCCTAGACTCTCAAGAAGTTAGGGTTTTTATTGTTAGCTTGAGAAAGAAGACATGTAAATTGCATAAGATAACGGTGGTTCAATATATCCTCAATTGCGACTCATGTTCACACACCCAATTCATTGAGATTTAAACTAATTGTAAACTGCTCAACTGGTTAAAAACTGACTCATTGGACTTTAGTGTAAGGTATGATTAGTCGACATGATGATTCATAATTCAATACAAATCATATGGAATTATGCTACTAAACTCATATACCCAACCAAAATAAGATTGAATTAGTAAGAAGTTACAAAGCAGCTATACACTGGACTGCAGTAACCTCCAATGTTGTCAACTGAAGATATATAGGTAAAGAATTAGTTAGCTAGTATAAAAATATTAATGAGTATGTGATTCATCTACGTTACAATTGAAATTTGACTTAAATTCCTTAATACGGACAAAAAGATACAAAAAAAATCCCCTTCTTATAAAATGAACGTTATTAATAAAAACTTGTCAACGATACAAAGAATAACAACAAGAGAAAACCAAGAAAAGACCAAAACATAGGCTCGACACATATATATACCCATATAAAAATCACGTAAATAATATGAAATCTTCATTATTTTCTAAGACCTCATTCAACATCCAGATAAAGTGATTTCGCGTGTATTTATTTAGTAAAAAAGAAACAAATATAATATAATTAATAAATTAATCACAACATGCATAAATGTCAAGAAAACTCAAATCCTAGCTACCAATATGCATAACTTCCGTGTACCATATCTCATGCATGTAAACTTCAAGCAAAGTCAATAGATTGAATAGGGTTCATATGTGTAAAATAGATTTTAGGATCTTATTGCTTAATATATCATGTCATTTTGAATTTATGTATTTAGTAAAATAAAATACCAATTATTTTACTTTGTCTTAAATTTTGTATATATTTAATATTATTTTATTAAACTGAGCCATGGTCGATCGAAAGTCTGGGTAATTTGTTGAGGGTTACACGTTAGGTAGCCAACAACCAGTGCAAGAGAGACAAATTCCTAAATAGTATTCTTTTTAGTAACATTATTTAGGAATTTGTCTCAAAATGGTTCAGATCTTTTCAACATGGATTTAAGCAAACAATTAGATTTTGTTGGCGCATCCCCTACTAGCAACGCGTTGCATCATCCGATTGAGAAGTTGGCAAGAGCTGCTACATCGTTGTTGGATGTAGTTCAAAATTTGCAAGGGTTCTCGCATGAGGAACACATGCGAGTAAATAAGATCGTTTTGTTGCATTGCCGCCCAGATGCATGCCAACAAGGGTTCTCGCATGATTGACATATGCGAGTAAAGAAGTTAGTCCAAAAGGGGTTGCAAAGGAAGTCAAAGATAGGTAGTTGGAATATTAACACTTTGATTGACAAATAGACAGAGATAGTAGATACAATGGAAAGAAGGAAGATTCAAACACTATGTCTCCAAGAGACGAAATGGGATGGAGAGAAAGCAAAGGAGATTGAGAAGACATACTTTAAACTTTGGTATTCATGTAAAGATAAAGGGAAGAAATGATTTTGGAGTGGTTGTTCTTAAGGATTTAACATATCGTGCAGTTGAGGTACAAAGATTCGGGGAACAAATTATTTTTCTAAAAATGGTGCTCGAAGAAGAAATTTTGAATATCATCTCTTTCATCGCAAATTGTTTTAGATGAAAGGACTAAACAAGATTTCTGAGATGATTTGGATAAGAGTATGCAAGGAATCCCATTGCCTAAGTAGAGGTCTTAATGGACATGTGGGAAAGGATGCTTCAGGGTATGCTATATTCATGGAGGACATGGTTTTGTGGATAGAAATGAAGAGGGGAAAGTCCTTCTAGATTTTGTAACAGCTTATGATCTTTTCATAGCAAACACTCTCTTCAAGAAGAGGAAGGAGGCATTTAATAACGTATAAGAGTGGCTCAACTTGAACACATATAGAATACTTTACACTGAGGAGAATAGATCGGTTGTATTGCAAAGACTGCAAAGTAATCCCAGGAGAGAGTTTGACAACCCAACATCGCTTGTTAGTCATGGATGTGCAAATAAAAGGGTTGGTAAAGAAAAAGAGGGTTTCCAAGATCACTAAAACTAGATGGTGGAATCTTTAATTGAAGTAATCAAGCTTCAGGGAGAAGGTTTTAGAAGACTTATCTCGATATTATAACGTAAGTGCAAACAAGATGGGAGAGGCGGTAGCATCTTGTATCCAAAGGGTAGCCAAAGAGATGCTAGGCGAGTCAAAGGGAGGAGCTCCAAAAAAAAGAGGCTTGGTGGTGGAATGGAGGGGTGCAAGAGAAGCTCAAAAATAAAAGAGCATGCTTTAAAGTTATGCCAATGGATAGAACATATGAAACTGTCTCAAACTTATGAAGAAGGAAGTAAGGAAGGATGTAAGCGAAGTTACGCTAAAATCTTATGAAGTTTTGTACGAAAATCTCAACTCTAAGGAGGGCCAAAAGGATATATTCAGGTTCACTAAAGCAAGATAAAGAAAGGCCAAAGATATTTTCTCAAGTGAGATGCATTAAGGATGAGGAAGGTCACATGCTTGTTACTTAGAAGGATATAGAGACTAGATGGTAGCAATACTCCAATAAGATTTTTATTGGGGAAAATAATAGAGATCACTTTGAAGATCTAGCTAGTAGTGAAAGTCACTTGAGTCATGCAAGCTATAGATGAATACAAAAGAAGGAACTAGAGGAGGCTTTGAAGGTTATGAGACCTAAGAAATGTGTAGGACTTGATGACATTCTTATAGACGTTTGGCGAGTTTTAGGTGAGCATGATTTGATCAGGCTTACAAATTTATTCAATGTCATTTGACAAACCAAGAAATGCCTGAATAGAGGAGAAGCATCGTGGTGCCTCTTTATACGAACAAAGGAGACATTCAAAATTGTTTAAATTACAGAGGTATCAAGTTAATGAATCACAAAAAAAATTTGGAACGTATGATCGAAAAAAGTTGAGGCAAGTTTCCAAAATAAAAGAAAATAATTTCTGATTCATGACAGGTTGCTCAACTATTGAAGCCATCCACTTGTTGAGGAGAACAATGGAGATTTGCAGAGGTAGAAGGAAGAACCTCCATATGATTTTTATTGATTTGGAAAATGCTTATGATTCTATTCAAAGGGAGATATTGTGGAGAGTTTTGGAGAAGCGACAAGTACTTCTCCTATATATTGATCTCATCAGAGATATGTATGATAGGGCTTCATATTGTGTAAGGATACAGTCTGGAAAGACTGACTATTTTGACATCAACATTGATCTGCATCAAGGTTCAACATTGAGTCCATTCCTTTTTACTTTAATTATGGACGAGTTGACAAGTCACATTCAAGATGAGATACCTTGGTGTTTCTTATTCGTCGATGATATTCTGCTGATTGATGAGACTGTAGATGGAGTAAATGAGAAGCTTGAGGTCTGGAGTTCTGCATTGGAGATTAAAGGACTTTGTATAAGGATAAGACTGTATATATGGAGTGTACTTTTGATGGAAGCAATGGTGAAGGAATTGAGGTAAAGATTAATGATGATAACATTCAGAAGAGAGATTCTTTTAGATAATTGATATTTATTTTACGATATGATGGGGAAATTGATGGAGATGTTACTATTAGAATAAATGCAGGTTGACTAAAGTGGAGAGGAGCCTCTACTGTTCTATGTGATAAGAAAATTCATTTGAAAATCAAAGTAAAGTTTTACAAAGCAGTCGTGAGACCTGTTATGCGATATGGATATGAATATTGACCCGTGAACCATAGACATGTGTAGAAGCAGTAACATAAACGAAAATGCTATGGTGGATGTGTGAATACACATATATAAAGATCGTATTCGGAATGATGCAATCGGAATGAATGTTGGTGTAGTTCCAATCAAGGATAAGATGCGAGAAAATCTCTTAAGGTGGTTTAGCCATTTGCAAAGGAGGTCAACCAATGCACCAGTGAGGAGATGTGAGTTTTGGGATGTTGAGCTAGCTAAGAGAGGGTGAGAAAAGCCCAAGAAGTGTTGGAATGAGACTATACGAAGGGATCTTAGTTTTTTGGATCTAAGCCCGAGAATGACCTGAGATAAATATGAAGGGAGGTAAAGAATCCAATAATCGTCCTTACCTAATGTGAGAAAAGGCTCTGTTGTTGTGATTTAATACAATTTTATTTCACTAAAAAAATAAAACTAGAAAAACTAAATTAAAAAGGAAAAAACTCATCATATAGGTATATTATACCTAGAAATCATATATCCCATTTTTCTATATGGATGAAACAACATTAATAAGTTATAAAAAATGTAAATAATTACCTAATGTGTACAACGACAACAAAAAGCATTTAGGGTCGTCTATATGTATTCTTTGCCTCCATTCAAATCTATCTTGGGTCATTCTCGGCCTTAAATCTAAAAACTAAGACCCCTTCCTATAATCTCATTCCAACTCTTCTTGGGCCTTCCTCACCCTCTTTTAGCTAGGTCAACATTCCAAAACTCACATCTCCTCACCGGTGCATCAGCTGACCTCCTTTGCAAATGGCCAAACCACCTTAAGCGATTTTCTCGCATCTTATCCTCGATCAGAGCTATACTAACTTTCCTTCTGATAGCATCATTCCAAATAAAATCTTTACGTGTGTCCACATATCTGCCTTAGCATTTTAATTTCTACTACTACCATTCTCTGCACATGTCTATGCTTCACAAGCCAACATTCAGATCCATAGAGCATAGCAGATCTCAAAACTGCTTTGTAAAACTTTCCTTTGATTTTCAAAGGAATTTTCTTATCACAAAGAACATTAGAGGCTCCTCTCCATTTTAGCCAACCTGTATTTATTATATTTGTAACATCTCCATCAATTTCCTCATCATATTGCAAAATAGATCCCAAATATCTAAAAGAATCTCTCTTCTGCATGTTATCATCACCTATCTTAACCTCAATTCCTTCACCATTGCACTCATCAAAAGTGCACTCCATATATTCACTTTTAGTCCTACTTATACGAAGTCCTTTAGTCTCCAATGCATGTCTCCAGAACTCAAGCTTCTCATTTACTCCATCTCTAGTCTCATCAATCAACACAATATCATCAACGAATAACATATACCAAGGTATCTCATCCTGAATGTGACTTGTCAACTCGTCCATAATCAAAGTAAAAAGGAATGGACTCAAAGTTGAACCTTGATGTAGACCAATATTGATGTCAAAATAGTCAGTCTTCCTAGACTATATCCTTACACAAAATGAAGCACTATCATACATATCTTTTATGAGGTTAATGTATAGGACATGTACTTGTCTCTTCTCCAAAACTCTCCACAATGTCTCTCATGGGTAGAATCATAAGTCTTCTCTAAATAAATAATATTCATATAAAGATTCTTTCTTTTAGCTCTGCAAATCTCCATTGTTCTCCTTAACAAGAATGTAGAAATCCACATTCTCCATAATATCCATAATATTGTGGAAGTTCTTCCTTTTAGCTTTGTAAATCAAGAGCCATGACAAGTACCTAATGTGTAATAATATTAAAATGTAAAATATGTACATATATTCAGGAATATAGAAATTTTAAAAAAAATCCAAAAATACCCCATATAAATATTTTTTATATGTATTCAAACTTAAAATATTACAACTATCTTATTTTGTTAAAATTAGATTTTGATCTCTGCTACAAAATGAAATATATAAAAAATTCATTTTTAAATTTTTTACATTATTTATTAATTCCATATTTTACAAGATTTTCTTAGCTATGAATTTTGTGTTATTTGCTTTCAATGTTATCAATTCCTTATTTTACAAGTTTTTCTTGACAGTGAGTTTTCTTGGCTGTAAATTTATTTTTTTTTATTTTCTTATTGATGAATCCACGATTCATCATCTCAATATCTTGATCTTAGCAAAATACCCGAGTAAAATCTCAATAGATGTCCATAAAATAAATAAATTAACAAAATGACTCTTGTAAATAAAACAGAATAATTATTGTATATTAGATTGTACAAAAAAATTAACAATAAAAAATCACAAAGTAAAGGAGTTTTTCACAAAAATACAAGTAAATAGCCAAATGGTAGACAATTAGTTGCTCAACACCATGATATTTTTCATTAAAATAAATGATGTGAAATAGAGGTCCAAATTAATGCGTTAACAGAGGGTTATCCGTGCAAAATAGAAATCAACTTTGATAAGAACAAAAAATGCACAGGGACCGTTTTGCAATAATTAAAACTATACAGGACACGTTTGTAATTTTTACAAAAAATAATTTAAAAAATAAAAGAGGGAGGGGACCTTCTTCCTTGGTGGTTAGGGAACAGGGGTAACCTTGGCGGCGCGGCCCGCACGGGGAGGAGTGGTGGCACATGAGCTTCTAGAGGGAGAAGCGCTAGCAGCGCGGCCTGGGCTGAGGGAGGTGCTCTTGGGAAGGCGCATTGCGCACGAGGTCGTGCGGAGAATGAGGAACCGCGTAGGCGATGGGCCTGCCACCACAAGTGGCTGTGGTGGGGGCCCGCACGTGGGCGGATAATCTTCAGGGCTATGAGGGCGACGGCCCGCTGCTGGCGTGAATAGGCAGCGGTGGCCGGCTGTATGGGGTTGGTCAGCCACTACTGTGTTGCTCTTTTATTTTATTTTATTTTTGATTTTTTTTGAAAAATATACTGATGTGTTGTGAAGCAATTTTTAAATTTTAATTTTTCTAGTTTTTTTAAGTTTTCTTTAACTGGGGAAAATAAATGCAAATGCAATGATGTGGAGTTGGTAACAATATGATAAAGTAATGCGATAAATGCAAATATGAACAAATGAAGGTGACAAATGGGTGGTGACGCGATGTGATAAAAAATATGCAAAGATAAAAATAACAGGAAATTACCTAGGATGGAAACGATCGCCTATGGCATGCTCATGAGGAGCATGGTCCATGCTCGAATCGCCGGCGAGCTATGAGCTCGAGCAGCACGCAGATGCGGCCGTGATGTTGGTCAAGAAGCCAACAGATCTCACTTGAGAGAGGACTGTCGTCACTCGATCTCGATTGTGTCGCTGTCACCGATTCAACTCTGGGAACTAGGCTCTCCTCACACAAAGATGGATCAAAAGTGAAATGAGGAGGATGGGATGTATAAAAAGAGATGGAAAAAATGTAGGTTAGAATGGAGGTGGAGTGGAATGGAGGTTAATAAGATGGTGGACTTGAATTAGAAGTTAGAAAAAATGGTGGGATAATGGAGTTGAATGGGTGGTTATTGTTGAGAATGGAAATTAAATAAAAAAATAATAAGATAAAGTAGGCTACAATAATAAAATATAAAGATGAAAAAATAGTGGAGAAGTTACAAAAGAAGACAAACAATGTGTACATTTTTTTGCTTTTCTAATTTATATTTTTTTTATCTTTTTTAATAAGAGATATTTACAACAGAAAAAATACAATAAAACACTAGAATCAAAATACAATATAACAATTATTTTTTTATATTTTTAGTAATTAAAAATAAATAAAAATTGAAGAAAAGAATGATATTTACATTATATACAATGTACACCTAGGTCCCAAAACTCATATTTTACAAACGAGCTCCGATTTTAGTGAAACTACTTCCGTTGGATAGATAATTTTCTAACTTGAACTTTAAAAGAAAGTTTGATGAATTTGGAGTTCATATGGAGCGGGAATTTGACCGGGAAATTGGACTTTACGGCTTTTCTCTTTGAGATCTAGGAGTATTTATTTGAGGTGGAATATATTTTGTATTTTTGTATTTTTATATACATTTTTATAAACAAGTCAGAGAGAGAATTAGCCAAAAAGGAATTGAAATGAAATTATTAAAAATATATGAAGTTTTGGGTTATTCACAGGTGAAAAACTCCTTTACTTTGCCTTTCCCGCATGTAAGCCTTCGATTCTCCTTTGCATTTTTTCTTTCATTTCTCGAAATTAATTAGGACTATCCACGCTTGTTCAACCACCATTGTCCATCCCTTGAGATTCAACTCACAAAAACCATCCTCGTGCACAATTTTTCCTCGCCTTCTTCCCTTCTCCGCAGCTTGACCTCCTCCGACCATCTCCTCCGCCACTCACGAAGGAGGAGCATTGATACTCCACCTCTCCCATTCACATAGGCTCTCATCCCATCCATATCGCATCTGCATTTTGCTCGCTTCGTCTATTGTGCTAACGATGCGTATCGCCTACATCAATCGTCGGAGCTTCACCATGTTCAGGAGCAGTTGGTGTCAGGACAACCCCAGCCGTGGGAACTAGACCATGCCTATGCCCACTCTTTCCAGCAACCACCTCCGTTAGCAGATACAGTTCAGGAGGAGCCTCCACCGGTTTGGGAGGTGAATGGAGTATGGTATACTCAGGACCCTACTAGGCAGGGAAGTATGGGAGACCGACAGACCTATCAGCGTCCTTTGACCTTTCACAACACCGCATTCGCCTCCGCACCACCTCCTTCACAGCAGAGCCCTGGATTCCAGCCACCTCAGCAGCATCGGCAACAATACCAGAAGTATGTCCGACAGGGCCATTACCAGGTGGGCCAGCAGGGCCCGCAATCTCAACAGATATCCCAGCAACAACAGTATAGGCAGTACCCTGGCCGGCATGGCCAATCTTCCCATTCTTCTTCCAGTCTTATCCCCTTACTTCTTAGTCTAGTCCGTGGACATATAATAACAGATACTCGACGAGCTCTGTTCCCATCAGAAGACTTACAGGTGGATGCCAATGCCTGTCCAGATGGTGAGACGAGCAAACTGCACCCTCCACCTCAATCCCATCCCAAGTTCAGGCTAACCCCAATAGCATGAACCGATCTAGTTCTCAGCAGCACTTTGGTCAGGTATACTATTCAACATCTCCTAGATCTGAACATGAGATTCTTTCGTATGACGAGGCTAATCATATGTCACTCAGGAGCGAAAGGACCGTAACCGTACCTGACCAGGCGAGGGACACGAGGAGGGACATCTCTGGAGCTCTACCTGCGGAGTCTTTAGAGGATGAGGAGGAGAGGCAACATATTTCGAAGACCTATCAACACCATTCGAGGATTTCTACTTAGAGAACCGAGAGGAGAAGGAGGGCACATATGCCGCATCGACATCATGGATACACTTCTGAGCCTACGGAGGACCTTACATCTCCGATTGTGGCAGATACCACTTCAGCTTCTAATCCACTACCAATAGTAGATAGTTTTGATTTTTATTCCATGTTGCATCAAAAAGATTCTTGTATGAAGAACTCTATTTCCATTAATGCCAAGAATGATCTTTCAGTTCATGATTCAGACTCTTCATCTTCTATTTCCCTAACTTCAATCCCTTTCCCCCATGCTCTTACGACAGGAAAGCGCATCCAAAAAATTCAAAAAGATGACCCTGATATGGCACGGTTCTGTAAAGAGAATATCTGTGTAAAGGTGCCATTTGATGAATATGTGGCTAACCATCCTGCATTCCAAAAATACCTTAAGGTGAGATGCACACCTACAAGGGTTAACAGGAAGAAAGAGAACCAAAATATAAAGACACAATGTCTTGTCAGTAGCCACAGCATATTGTCTCAAGAATTAGACATTGCCAAAGAAAAAGAGAGACATGGGTGCTCACTTTGTAGAGAGTCATATTGACCACATTACGTTTGCACGCACACTCTTGGATAATGGTTCTTCAATCAACTTACTTCAGCATTATATAGGAAATTGGAGTTGGGACCACTTCACAAATCTGGAGCTTTACTCCAATTCACAGATCGTTCAGTGAAGGGACCTAAGGGAGAAGTGAAGAACGTCATTATCTCGATTGAGGGGCAGAACTATAAAGTTGACTTCACAGTCTTGGACGTGGAGATCCCCGATCATTGGAGAGAATCTTAGATTATTCTCGGACGACCTTTTCTTAGGACCGCAAGCGCAGTTTTCGATTATGGTAGGGGAATAATGAAGTTTCGTTCTCCAGGCAGAGAAGTGAACCTTGAGATGAAGCAAATCAAGTGTCAGCGACCCGATTCAGAGAGTAGCACAGAGTACTAATCTTCAGAGGCATATTGCAGAATGATTAGCACTGTTGGGATTTGGGGACAGGTTCCTTCAGGACAGAGCGAGTCCCTTTCATCTGAAAAGGGCATAGTGAGTGATGCAGTTTGTCAGGTGTTGTCTGATCTTATTAGAGATGCATCTACCTATTCCCATGATGACATAGAGATCCATCTGGGTCAGTCAGTTACATCCACTTTGGAACGATCATAGGACATAGATGATGAGTCGGACGCGGCTTTGGCTGAACTACGACATTTCTTTGGTGATCTGACTCCCCATACTTCTGAGTTGGCGATGAGTACCACACAACTTAGCCCACCTTCATGCAGCATGGAACCAGATTCAGATTCAGTTCAGCCAGATTTACTTGATGATACCACATTAATAGAATTGAAATCACTTCCTCCTAGACTTAAGTATGCCTTTCTTACGGGACCCAAAGAGTGATATCATGTTATCATTAGCTCAGACTTGACTTTAGAACATGAGTCTAGATTTTTAGAAGTCTTAGAGAGGAACTGCAAAGTAATAATCTGGACAGTGTCGGATCTCGTGGGGATCAACTCCGCTCTCTGCTCGCACCACATTTTTACTAAGGATAATGTAAGAAATTCCCCTGAGTTCCAAAAGAGACTTGACCATAATCTACAGGAAGTAGTGAAGAAAGAGATTGAGAAATAGTGCAAAGCAGGGTTTATATACCCTATTTTCTGATTTCAAGTGGGTGTCCCCCTTCATGTTGTCCCGAATAAGTCGGGAATTCAAATGGTCACCAACGAGGAGGGGGTAGAGATCGAGACACAAGTACCTATGTCGTGGCGTATCTATGTTGATTACAGGCGCCTGAATGTTGCGATTAAGAAAGACCACTTTTCTTTACCTTTTATTGATCAAATCTTGGAGAGACTCGTAGGGAAAGAATTCTTCTGTTTTCTTGATGGGTACTCGGGCTACAACCAGGTGGCCATAGCCCCTAAGGACCAGGAAAAGACCACATTCACATGTCCATTTGGTACTTACGCGTTCATGCGCATGCCAATTGGGCTCTGTGATGCCTCAGAGACATTTCAGCGGTGCATGATCGCCATATTTGTCAAGATGGTGGGAGATTTACTGGAAGTGTTCATGGATGACTTCTCGGTCCATGGTGATTTTATTGATACATGTTCAACGTACTTGGACTGAGTCCTCACGAGGTGTAGAGAGGTGAATCTGGTACTCTCCTGGGAGAAGAATTACTTTATGGTGACATAGGGTATCGTGTTGGGGCATGTCATCTTCAAAAGGGGAATGGAGGTTGACCCTGCCAAGGTGGAGGTGATCAAGAAACTGATCCACCTACCAACGTGAAGTCAGTGTTGTCATTCTTAGGGCATGTTGAATTCTATAGAAGATTTATTCAGGATTTTTTAAAGATCGCTTGCCCACTGATTAAAATTTTAGGGAAAGACACAGAGTTCGTTGTAGATCACAAGTGTCTGGAGGTCTTTGATATCTTGAAGAGGAAAATTTGTGCCTTGCCTATCCTACAAGCTCCTAGATGGTCTCTCTCCTTTTGAGATCAAGACCAACGCTTTAGATTTTACTATAGGAGCTGTGTTAGGAGGACTATGAGAGTGGATCCCGTTTGCGATCCACTATGCGAGCAAAGTATTAGATCCTACACAGAAGAATTATACAGTGACTGAAAAGGAAATGCTCGATGTAGTATGGGCCCTGGAGAAGTTCAGGTTGTATATTTTGGGCTCTAAGGTGACAATCTACATTGATCATACAATCATTTCATATTTAATGGAAAAGAAGGACGTGAAGGCACGTCTTCTTAGGTAGATTTTACTCCTCCAGGAATTTGACTTGGAGATAAAAGATAAACCTGGAGTGAAGAATGTTGTGGCTGATCATCTTTTTCATATTAAACTTAAGGATTCTCATGACTATGGACAGATTAGAGAGACCTTCCCAGACGAGTCAATTTGTGTTATTGACTCACTCTCGTGGTATGCCAACATGGTGAACTATCTTGTCTCCTAGCATGTTTCCCATGGTTGGACTAGGAGTAGCATTGATCGACTGAAGTCGGATTCGAGGAGATACCACTGGGATGATCCTTTCCTTTTCTTCAAAGGACCGGATTGTGTTTGGAGAAGGTGCATTCCTCAGGAGGAATACCAGAGTGTCCTCACATATTGCCATTCACTTAAGGCAGGAGGATACCATTCGGGGAAGAGAACCACTCACAAAGTACTTCAATGTGGATTGTATTGGCCGACCTTGTTTAGAGTTGCTATTGATTTTGTACGGTCGTGCCCAATTTGTGAAAGGATGGGAGGGACAATTGGACACAGAGATGAGATGCCCATGTAGCCGATGATTATTTGTGATGTTTTTGATGCATGGGGCATAGATTTTATGGGTCCCTTTCCAAACAACCGAGGACATGAGTACATATTATTGGCGGTTGACTATTTATCTAGGTGGGTGGAGGCTATCCCAACCCGAACTGCAGACAACACGATTGTCTGTAAGTTTGTGAGAGACCATATTATTGATAGGTTAGGAGTGCCAAAAGTTTTGATATCTGGTGGGGGTAGCCAATTTGTGAACCGAGATATGATATCTTTAGTTAAGGACTATGGATTTGAGCATAGAGTTACTAGTCCTTACCACCCACAGTCCAATGGCGTGGCAGAGGTTTCAAACAGAGAGGTGAAGAGTATTTTGCAGAAATTGATTCGTCCCGATAGGAAGAACTGGTCCCAGCTCTTGGACCAAGTTCTGTGGGCCTATTGGACAACCTACAAGACACCATTGGGTACTTCGCCATTTAGAATGATCTATGACAAGCTATGCCATTTGCCCGTAGAGTTGATTTATAAATCCGAATGAGTAATTAAGCAGATTAATTGGAGTTATCACCTAGGGAAGCTTTGTCGAGACTTGAACTTGAACGAGCTCGTGGAAATCTGAAATAGGGCATATGACAACAGTTTTATTTGTAAGGACAAAGTAAATAGATGGTATGATCAGCACATTAGGTGAAAAGACTTTGTCCCTAGAAAAAAGTATGGTTATTCGATGCCAGGTTGAAGATGTTCCATGGAAAGCTCAAATCTAAATGGATGGGTCGCTTTGTTGTTAAGAAAGTGCACAGGAATGGAAGTGTAGAGATGGCTGATCTCACAGATGGTGCACAATCTCATGTGGTAAATGGACAACTTGAAGCATGTTGTATATTTGAAAGAGCAATTAGTCCAACTTGATGTCATCAACTTCATACAGAGTGAGCACAAAGCAGATACATCATATTACTCTCCATGAAGATGCAACATCAAGATTCAGTAACTTAGAAGATTTATTCATCTTATATATTATCCCTTCTCTGCATATTCTCCAGATCACATCGGTTCTCACACTTACTCAGGTCCTATACTTAGGCTGACCAGAGCCTAAGTAGGGGGGACCGATGTCCGTCATGTGTATATACTCACCCATTTCTCCTCTTGACATCGTCCGCCTCATTTTGCTCTTATTCTATACTTAGGCTGACCAGAGCCTAAGTATGGGGGGGATCGACTTCTATACTTTTTGTTATTTTATCTATCCTGCGCTTAGCACGAGCTATGTCTTTTTATCGTTTCTTATGCTTTGAGGACATAGCTCATTCTAATTATACGAGGGCATGTATATTTTACTTATATACTTTAACCATAGCTCGTAGTTTCACGTATTTTTCATATACATGATACAATAATTACAGGGTGGGTAAAATTGGTAAAAAAATTTCAAAAAAATCTCTCTCTTTTCTTCCCTTATTTTCTAAAAAAAATTTTTCATAGAAAGCAAAAAGAATCTCTTTTCTTTCTTTTTCTGCTTTAAAAAATGTATGTTTTTGAAAAAAAAACATCTTTCTTCCTTTCCTTCTCTTTTAAAAAAATCACAGAAACTAAAGTCACAAAAAAACCTAACTAATAAGTTGGTCTAATCCCTGACACATTCACATTCACATTCACACAAGACTTGTGATGTTCAAGAACACTTGGTTTATGAGGTCTTGAGATTTTGAGTTAACAAGCCTTAGTCATTAGGGTATTGACTTACTTATTCACAGTTCCCTAGTTTGAAAGATTTGTGTGCTATATTGCATGCTTAGTCTCTACCTTAAGAATATGATCAGCACCTCACATACACGACTGCAGTTATAATGAGATGAGTTGAAATTTCACTTGAGGAACTGGGATGAGGGATTTGAGTTTGGACTTGATTTGATGATATTTGAGGATGTGATAAAATCAATGAAGGCTTCATGAAACCTGAGTGTCAGCACCTTTAGCCAGTATGAGAACATGGTTCGTGTACTATCTCTTAACATTTACCTATGTGCCAGGATGTGATGAAATCTAAAAAATTATTGATCAGTGTGCACCAAATTTTAGTAAAAGCAGTGGAGCTAGCTAAAAAGCAAAGCAAAGAAAATAAATATCAATGTTGAAAGAAAAGCTCTCACCATACAAAGTCAAATATCAAAGAGCTTCCACCAAAGGAAAGTGCTCCCAACCATTTCAAAGTGTCCACTTGGACCACCGTTATTAGGACCAGGAGTCGGACTAGCACCAAAAATGGGCTCTGCATCGTAAATGCTACAAGTTTGGGAGTAGAAGGTATAATAGATACTCAAAAAGGCACACCCCGGTGTACTCCCAGGAAAACAAGTGCATACGACTCCAACTTCTTTTGACGAACACACTGATCAACAAACAAAAAATACATGTGTTGAGTTAATAAGGCAATCGAGAGGATCCTTGTTCCAATTAGAGGGAGAGAAGAAATGGCACAATCCTATATCCTCCATCAACTGGCCTTCCATCTACACTTTTAAGTCTGACAACTAAAGATACGGTGGATTGGATGCAAGAAATGGTTTATTCTCTAGTGTTGAGAATCGGCTTCTTAGAAGAGTCTCTTGGACTGGAACCTTAGGTGACGTTGAGACTCTACTCTTATAACTGCAGTGCACACTTAATGTCATATCCCTACTATATATGTATACAAAGAGAGTCTGATGATTAGGAAAATTGGATACCTTCTGACTAGAGCTTGGTTCAACTTAGAATTTTGAGTTTGGTTCACATTCACATAAGTCTTGTGATGTTCAAGAACACTTTGTTTATGAGGTCTTGAGATTTTGAGTTAACAAGCCTTAGTCATTAGGGTCATTGACTTATTTATTCACATTTCCCTAGTTTGAAAGATTTGTATGTTATATTGCATGCTTAGTCTCTACCTTAAGAATATGATCATCATCTCACATACACGACTGCAGTTATGATGAGATGAGTTGAAATTTCACTTGAGGAACTGGGATGAGGAATTTGAGTTTGGAATTGATTTGATGATACTCGAGGATGGGATTAAATCAATGAAGGCTTCATGAAACCTGAGTGTCAGCACATTTAGCCAGTATGAGAACATGGTTCTTGTACTATCTCTTAACATTTACCAATGTACCGGGGTGTTATGAAATCTAAAAAAATATTGATCAATGTGCGCCAAATTTTGATAAAAGCAATGGAGCTAGCCAAAAAGCAAAGCAAATAAAATAAATATCAATGTTGAAAGAAAAGCTCTCACCATACAAAGTCAAATATCAAAGAGCTTCCACCAAAGGCGGTTCCAACCATTTCAAAGTGTCCACTTGGACCACCGTTATTAGGACCAGGAGTCGGGCTAGCACCAAAAAAGGGCTCTACATCGTAAATGCTACAAGTCTGGTGTAGAAGGTATAATAGATACTCAAAAAAGGTACAACCCGGTGTACTCCCAGGAAAACAAGTGCAGACGACTCCAACTTCTTTTGACAAACACACTGATCAACAAATAAAAAATACATGTGTTGAGTTAATAAGGCACTCGAGAGGATCCTTATTCCAATTAGAGGGAGAGAAAAAATGACACAATCCTATGCCCTCCATCAACTGGACTTTCATCTACACTTTTAAGTCTGACAACTAAAGAGACGGTGGATTGGATGCAAGAAATGGTTTATTCCCTAGTGTTGAGAATCAGGTTCTTGGGAGAGTCTCTTGGAATGGAACCTTGGGCGACATTGTGACTCTACTCTTATAATTGCAGTTCCAAACTTAATGTCATATCCCTACTATATATTTATACAGAGAGAGTCTGATGATTAGGGAAATTGGATACCTTCTGACTAGAGCTTGGTTCAGCTTAAAATTTTAAGATCTCTAAAATCGAGAGTTCTTGAACAGATCAAATCTTGTATTCACATACATTGTCAGGGGTTAAGACAACTTATTCATTCTTTATTTGTTCGAGGACTAGCAAAGTTTAAGTATAGGGGGATGATGAATCCACGATTCATCATCTCAATATCTTGATCTTAGCAAAATCCCCGAGTAAAATCCCAAATAGATGTCCATAAAATAAGTAAATTAACAAAATTACTATTGTAAATAAAATACACCAATCATTGTATATTAGATTGTACAAAATAAATTAACAATAAAAAACCACAAAGTAAAGGAGTTTTTCACCAAGAAATAGCCCAAAACTTCATATATTTTTAATAATTTCATTTCTATTCTTTTTTGGCTAATTCTTTCTCTGACTTGTTCGTAAAATGTATATAAAAATATAAAAATACAAAATAAATTCCACCTCAAATAAATACTCTTAGATCCCAAAGAGAAAAAGCCGTAAAGTCCAACTTCCCGATCAAATTCCTGCTCTGTATGAACTCCAAATTCATCAAACTCACATTTATAGTTCAAGTTAGAAAATTATCTATCCAACGGAAGTGGTTTCACTAAAATTAGAGCTCGCTTGTAAAATATGGGTTTTGGGACTTAGGTGTACATTGTATATAATGTAAATACTCATTCTTTTTTTATTCTTTGTTTATTTTTTAATTACTAAAAAATCTAAAAAATCATTGTTGTGTTGTATTTTATTCTAGTATTTTATTATATTTTTTCTATTGTAAATATCTCTTATTAAAAGACAAAAAAATATAAATTAGAAAAGCAAAAAATGTACACATTGTTTGTCTTATTTTGTAAATTTCCACTATTTTTTCTTCTTTATATTTCATTGTATTTTATTAGCCTACTTTATCTTATTATTTATTTTTTATTTAATTTATATTCTCTACAATAATCACCCATTCAACTCCATTCACCCACCATTTTTTCTAACTTCTAATTCAACTCCACCATCTTATTAACCTCCATTCCACTCCACCTCCATTCTAACCTCCATTTTCTCCATCTCTTTTTATACATCCCATCTTCCTAATTTTGCACTTGATCCATCTTTATATGAGGAGAGCCTAGTTCCTAGAGTTGAATCGGTGACAGCAATACAACCGTGGTCGAGCGACGACAACCCTCTCCCCAGTGAGATCCGTTGGCTTCTTGGCCAACATTGCAGCCGCATCCGTGCGCTGCTCGAGCTCATTGCTCGCTGACGATTCGAGTGAGGATCGTGCTCCTCGTGATCATATCATAGGCGATCGTTTCCCTCCTAGGTAATTTCTTTTTATTTTTATCTTTGCATATTTTTTATCACATCGTATCACCACCCATTTTTCACCTTCATTTGTTCATATTTGCATTTATCACATTACTTCATCATATTATCACCAACTCCACATCATTGCATTTGCATTTGTTTTCTCCTTCTTAAAGAAAACTTCTAAAAATAGAAACATTAAAATTTAAAAAAATTGCTTCACAACACATCAGTAAATTTTTCAAAAAAAAAACAGCAGTGACCGGCCAACCCTCCACTGTCGGCCACCGACGTCTCTTCATGCCAACCACGAACCGCCGCCCTCACAACCCCAAAGGTTTTTCGCCCACGTGCGGACCCCCACCATAGCCACATGCAGTGGCAGGCCCTCCTCCTGCGTGGTTCCTCATTCTCCGCGTGACCTCGCACGTAGTGTGCCTTCCTAGGAGCGCCACCCTCAGCCAAGGCCGCGCCACCGCTGCTTCACCCTCCAGCCCACAGCCTGCGCACCGCACCTTCCCATGCGGGTCGCGCCGCCAAGGCTGCCCTTGTGCCCTAACCGTCGAGGAAGAAGGTCCCCTTCCTCTTTTATTTTTTTAATTATTATTTGTAAAAATTACAAATGTATCCCGTATAGTTTTAATTGTAAAACGATCCATGTGCATATTTTGTTCTTGTCAAAGTTGATTTCTGTTTTGCACAAATAATCCTTTGTTAATGCACTAATTTGGACCTCTATTTCACATCATTTATTTTAATGAAAAATATCACGGTGTTGAGCAACTAATTGTCTACCATTTGGCTATTTACTCGTATTTTTTTGATGGCGTTGGGGAGGCAAACAACTTAGAGATTAATTTAAAAATGTTGGATTTAGATTTTCACATACTCGGGTAGTCTGACCCCCGACCCATTTGTAGTTAATCCATTTTTTCTCAATTATTTCTCTACATATTTTTGTATATATTTTGTTTTGATCTCTCTAATATAAATCTTATTTTCCTTACGAGGGCCCGGTGGACTTGGAGTGCATCGGAGGTCGACGGATGTGACGCGCACTGACTGCTAAAGAGTGCGGATAATTAATTTATTTTCAAGAGATTTTTTATAAAATTTTGTAATAATTTGTTGTAATAATAATTTAGACATTTACAGTGGTCTTGTTTGAGAGCTCGCGCTTGTAAAAGATACTTGGGCATTATTTTGTGGTGTGTCGAGACCTGTTTCACTCTCAAGTGAGTGTGTGGCTCGACTTGAGTGGCGGATTTAAGGATAAGCACATGGTAGTATAACATCAAATTTATTTGTGTCCATCGTAATTTAGGCCACACATATCTTAGAAGATTCACTTATCTGTTAAGATTCATAATGAGACGCACATAGATGCGTACTACTTAGCTTAAATTAACTCAACTCTTCCCCGCTACTAGTATATTATTTAGGTGTGATTTTCTCGATCTGCATGCATTTAGTGTAAATTTTAAAAATTCAGTTTTGCATAACACATGGGGAGTGCTGGGATTCACTGTAAGTATACCTTCTTCTGAGCATGCATCATAGTTTCACGTTTGCATTCTGGTTTCTGATTTCCCTCTTGTTTTACAACTTAAGGTCAAAAAGGAAATTGGGACTGAACGGTAGACGTGCTTTTGTGTTCAGATAAATTTCAAGTGATAATCTAACTTTAAAAATTGGGACTGAATTGAGCACGTCGATTAAAAAATTGGAATAAAAAGAACCTTGTTCACAGGTGCATAAGGCCCTCATTGTTTGATTTACTTGCAAGTGAGATAGAGATGACCCTAGGATAGATCCAATCCAAGATTTCTTACATACTACTGGTTCTTTATTTTTAGGTGATTAGTTAATTTTCAGTGAGGAATACGGGTAGCCGGTAAACAATCCGGACTTTCTTAGTAGAGTAGGAGGTTTAGAGGACGCTTTAATTCTCAAGGAATAGGTATATGTATTTATACGGTCCGTACTTACTCCTATACTAGCTGAAAGTAGGTCCAACTAATCGTAAGAACCGAGCCAGTCTGTAGGAAAATACGTGGGCCTAACAACTTGTTAATCTTTCCAAGATTGCATTTGTCACCAACTAAAATTGACTAGATAATTCGATTGAACCCTTACGGCCATCACATGTTGAGTTGGTGAAATTGATGGTTTGAATTATGTTTGTATTGTGTGAGTTTACTCCACACATTTATGTGCACCGTAGAACTAGCGCCTCATTGACTATCGTATTCTAATCGGTTCTTTTGACATCAAAGATGAATAATTGGGGTGATATTTATTCAGACTTTGCGAACCCCTTGTTGAACCCTGCAAAAAGTATGTCTTCAAAGGTCCAGGCGCAACTTGGACCAACCTGGACTCATGACCCTCTTGAGCCCAGGATCAACCACTCTCGAGATGATTACTCTCAAACCATTCCCTTTCTCTCTTCCACCTCACAGAGGAAGACCTTCGCCTTGGTGGGAATATCTTGATTCATAAATCCTCTTCTAATCAAGAACACATTGCTGATTCAGGACTTAAAGAAGATTCCAGTAAAATACCTCCAAAGAAGAAAGAAGAGGAAGAAGAACACCCCGAGGACCCGATGAGAATGGTACTAGCTAGATTAGCTGCATCTGAGCAGCAACACGCGCTACTCCAAGCTCAGTTAGGATAGCTCAATTGGGTTGAACCGCCAATGGATGCAGGCTATGACCCTAGATAATATCAAATCCAGAATTATTTGAGTCCGGCCGAACCTGAAGTTGATTTTGAGTTGAAGTCGCGGTTTCTGAACTTATTGCTGCATTTTAATGGGAATGCTTCTGAGGAACCATATGCATTCCTAAGGGACTTTGAGCTCATATGTGCTAACCTTAGACATTCTAAGGTTATCCAGGATTATATTAGGCTCGCAACCCTTCCATTTGCCTTGGGTGGCAAAGCCGACTACTGGGTAAAAAACTTGGGAGTAACATTCACCACTTATGCCCAGTTCAAGGACATGTTTTTGAAGAAGTTTTACCCTCTGAGTAGGACTAACATGATGAGGACGCACATTACAAGATTTTCCCAGTTGCCCCATGAAGCCTTTTGTGATGCTTGAGAAAGATTCAAGGACATCCTGTAGAAGTGTCCCTGTCATAATCTAGATGACACCATCTTGTCCAATCGTTCTTCACTGGTCTCAACCCTGGGATGCATGATTTAGTGAGCGTTACTTGTGGAGGCAGCTATACATCACGAGGATCATATACCGTCTGGAATGTATTCGAGCAGATGGCTGAGACTATCCGCTCTCAGATGGCCAACTGGGCCTACACATCGTCCCCTAGTTCACTCTCATTTGTATGGGGGAAATTAGCTGTAGTCGATCTCTCTCAGGACATGATACCTAGCATGGGACTCCATGCGGACAAGCTTACAATATTCGAGAAGATTGACAGAAGGATTGATGAGTTAGATCGGATCATCTCCAAACTTCCAAAATAGATGGAGGAGTTGACTGAGAAGGTATATAAGATAAGGATACCCTCCATGACTGTACCCGCTGCTCCCGTTTATAGAGTCCACCTTTACGTGGGGCGAGGCCCAGCCCTACTCTACCTCCCCATGACAGGGGGAGGTTTGATCAAGGAGTGAAGATGACCTTCTGCCTCCGGTGTCGACTTGTCGCCTTCCTGGCTGCGTTGCAGTGGCACCACCCTGCCTAGCCGCCTTCAGTAGCCGTGGAGATCCAGCGATGACTAGGGCTCTTTCTCGGAGCTCGAGCACAGGCAATGCATCCGCCATATCCCCAGGTAAGCCTTCGATTCTCCTTTGCATTTTTCCTTTCGTTTCTCGAAATTAATTAGGACAATCCACGCTTGTTCAATAGCCATTGTCCATCTCTTGAGCTTTGACTCACATCAACCATCCTCGCGCAAAATTTTTCCTCGCCTTCTTCCCTTCTCTGCAGCTTGACCTCCTCCGACCATCTCCTCCGCCACTCACGACATAGGAGCATTGAGCCTCCACCTTTTCCATCAGCATAGGCACTCATCCCATATATTGCATCTGTATTTTGCTCGCTTCGACTATTGTGCTAACGATGCAGGTCGCCTACATCAATCGCCAGAGCTTCACCAGAGCTCATTTTGCGAGTCTCATCTCCGGTGTACGAGCCTCCTCCACCTCCACCAGAGACTCCAGCCATTTCTTTGAGCTTCGTCGGAGATATCCAACCTCAAGGAGCCTCTGAAGACCTTCACTGAGCACGCTAGAAGGTGGCAGAGTTATACGAGCTTCGTCGGAGCGCAGCCAACTCCATCGCAGGAGATGGCAGAGTCGATGAATTCGACTTACAAGCATCGTCAGATGATGAGGATTGGATGGCTAACGTCGGGCCACGCCGCTCTCCCTCGTACGTACAAACACCATCCTATCATTAAGATTGGGTGGTCCAGATGGGCCCATGTGTCTGCTCCGAGCCTCAGCACCGCATCTCTAGGCTCGGATCACCCGAGCTGAGCCGAAGACGAACCGAGCCTCGTCCGAGCCCGAGCCGCACGTCAAGCCTCGTCGAATCTCTTCCAAGCCTCCGCCGAGCCTTTCAAGAGCACTCGAGTCTCCAGCCGAGCACCGAGCCTCACCCACACGTGTTGGTCACGTGTAGGAGGGGGAAATTTGCATGGAGGCCCACCAACTTCTCCATATTGCATCCAGGTTCTGAAATCACTTGTAAACCACATGCACCTGGGGTATTTTACATTCAAACCCTCGTAAGTTTTAATAATTACAAAATACCCCCGTATATGCACTTTATTTTATTTACATTTCAGTCCCTCCCAGGGACCTATTTGTTTGTTATATTTTATGTTTTCTTGCATTTATGCCCCTGCGTTCTTTCGTGACTATCTTGAGCATCCTAGCTCCTTTTTTTATTGATTTTGGTCCCGTTTCGAAGCTGATTTCATTATCTATATGATAACATGATTGGATTTCTGATTTGTCATTCTGATTCATGATGATTAAATTCATTAACATAGTTCTTTTTGTAGAATGTCTTCTCATGCCTTGTTCTGACATATCAATGAGAGTCACTTCATAAATGGAAACTGAAATTGATGATCTTGTATTGATCATGTAGTTAATCTAATTATGGCATATTATCATGGAATTTGGTTGTGTCTCGTTGCTTGCATGTTAAAAAATAAAACAAAAAAGATACATTATTCATGTTTATTAATGAATCGTGTCTTCATGCATTTCTTGACCTACGTTTCATTAATGCATCAATTAATCTAAATAATAAGAGTCTAAATGATACTAAAGAGGCTCGTGTACCTGGGTTCGACCTTGGGCTTTCCAAGTATAATATAAATTCAACCACTTTGACCTTTAATTTGATACATTGATTCAAAGTGGTCTTTGTCGTACTTGATTTTACCCGACTGCAACAAACACTGCTAATTATATATAATTGAAAGGATGAAATTACGGTTCATCACTTATCCACACACTAAAGTCTAGGGTTTGAGCCTTATCGCATCACTGAAGCATGTAGAACACACCAAATATAATCCATGGCAACTAGTCATAGTAGTGGCCACATGCAGTGAAATTTTAAAAAATGGATTAAATGAAATCAAATAATATGAGAACACTTCTTAAATCATTCTATCAAGATCACAAATGAGTGAAATGATTACCTCTTGCACAGTGATCGCGATTGCATATCTCTAAGCGAAGAGACCTCATGTCTCAAGTTTGATCCGACAAAGGACGTACTTGTGGGCACGTGGATGAGACATGTGCTTCTCACAATCCGAGTTAAAGATCCGAGCGCAGAGTCTCCTGATTTCATCCCACTAAGTCAATAGCCTTCCTCATGAGCAAGATGCACAGAAAAAGGTGGTGATTCACGAGCAGTCAATCTGGCAGTACAATGATGATGCGACGACTACAAGGCTCTCTAGGTCAATATAGTAGATGACCACAATATTGAGAGAGAGAGAGACCTTTGGACGTATATTAGAATATATAAAGAGAGATTTGTTGCACTTAAAGTTGTAAGAAAGAGCTAGGTCTAGCCTTTCTTTTATAACGACTGGATGTCCATGGATCTGAAGAGCCCATATTTACCCTAGTTAATTTGTTGGAATTAATTTTAATTTGTTCATTGTAGTCAGGCAATTTTGGATTGATAAAAAACCACTAAATTAATTGTTAGTCTAATTAAAGCGAGCGGTCAATTTTTTTACTTTGGCAAGCCCATGGTCAAACTCAGGGAGGCCATTGTCTCATTATGTTTCTTTATAGTTGATCTAGAGGTTAGGTTTTCATACAAACATTTTTTAAATAATTTAGATGAAATTAATGTGTGAAATACAATTTTATCAAAGTTCGGGGACTAAAATACAAATTATAATCAAATTAAGTCCAAATATCCTCAAACTTGGCCAGAATGTAAAATATGATGAAATTAGACTACTATAATTTTTTGAAATTTTAGATGCAAAATGAATTAATTATGAATAAAATATGCAGACTAGGTGATTTTGAGAAAATTAATTTTAATGAATATCAAATGTTAAATTTTTTTAGAAATTAATTTTAATGAATATCAAATGTTAAATTTTTTTAGAAATTAATTTACCCTAGATATATCTATGTGAGAGATATCCAGAATAAATTTTGATTCCTAAAAATACTAAGTGAAAAATTAATTAAAGATTAATGACTAAAATCACCATTTCATTTATTGTGACCTCGATATATATGCAAATGATATGAAATTCGGGCACAATGTTAAACAACCTAAAATCTACCTATTGCGAATTTTTGGGATTTTTAGACCAGCTAATGATTAAATACCAGCTTCAGAGCATAAATAGGACAAACTACCAAATTTTCACCAAATTAATTTTAATAAATAATCCATTGACCACATAAATGTAAATAAATGCTCAATAGATATAAAATGAGTGGCTCTACAACATGCTATTTTTGGACTTAAAAAATGACGTGAAATGATTATTCATATAGATGTCCAAACACAAGGGTATGGATACAAAATATAAAATAAAATCAAAATAAAAAATAGCACATAGAGGTGCTTCTTTAATTACCAAATCCCATGGTAGCACGTGCGCAATTACTCCAGTGAGCACGTGTTGGGAACGTGATGCCTTGTATGAAAGGGTGGCAGTGTTATTGCCAAGGACTCCAGGGGTGTGACCGCAATTGTCCCAGCCCTTCACGTGCCTTGCATGTGAGGTGGGATTGAGCACCAGGCGGACTGGCATGTGCGGGGGAGCGCGTATGCTTCTCCAGGCCAGTGGCACGGCTCCAGCTGGGTAGAGCTGCACCCATATCAATGCGATGGCACGATGCTAAACCGACAAGGAGGTACAGGCCGGTGGCATTGGAAGAACGTGGCCGACAACAGGTATCAGGCAAAGGGATGGTGGGACGGAACCAGAACCTTTGGAGACACACGTATGAGGTCCAGGGTGGAGACTGGAGGCGCGGCGGCTTGTCGATGTGGCTACGACGTTGAGGGCGAAGTCAGTCAAGTGAGGAGGTGATGGTTGATGACATGGCACGCAACCGTGTGTAGAAGGGGCTGACGGTGGTAGCTACAATGTCGAGGAGGGTCCCATGTGCGTGGTTACGGTGAGGTGGTGGCGGCTGCGGGACATAACAGTAATAATAGGCTGAGGGTGGGGCTTTTGCTCTGCTGCGATTCCATGCCTATGGAATTGGTTGTTCAAAGGTGGGAGTATAGCTCCTACAACTCTGGATATATCTTCTAATTCTTGTTCCTCTGTTGCATGGGTCAGAGCAAAACAATAGGGGTACGAGAAGGAGCGGTTGCTCCGATCTGTTTTGACGAAGATAGGGGTTGTGTTGGTTTGGTAGGAGGGAATTGCTGAGGGAAAAGAATATGAATGATGTGGTTTTGTTGTTCAAACAAAGGAAGAAGATGACGTCGGGGACGATATTGGATAATAACAGAGGATAGAAGAAGTATAAGCAAATAGACAGACAAGGAAGGGAAAAGAAGAGGCTGTACCTGAAAGATGTTAATGATTGAATTGCATAGGATGGGCCTTAATCCATCGCAAGCAACTCCTAAATCTAAGGGCTCAATCACACAAAGTAAAGAAAATAAAACCGAGAAAACAAAGGAAAAAAATGCGATGAAAAGCCGACAAAGCTGCGGTGAGCCCCAAGTGTACAAACACTTGGAAATTAGGTCCGAAAGTCCAAAGTCCTATGTGCCTGTATTATTACAATAAATAGTCTCTCTCACACAATAAATTACACAAATAAATGCTACAAAAAGGCTCAAAAATATGACTGTCTTCTCAAGTCCTCCCTGCCTTCTTTGATGCTCGGTCAGAAGTCTACTGCCGCCTTCACGTGGGTGCACCGACGCCTAAGGTAGAGCGTATCCCTCGATCCGCGGTTCCTCGCACAAAGTCAACAAGGAAGAGTGATTAGACAAGTCAAGCAATGATATCAAATAGGTGAGCAAATAAAGAAAGCAAAAATGTAGACAAGTTTCACAAACATGAAGCAAAAATGATCTACGCGCTGTTACTCCCCGGCAACGGCGCCATTTGATTTACTCAGAATTTAGAGCGGTCGTATTGACTCACAAGGCGAGTCAACAGTCGGTATCTTGACCACTACAAAATCCTGTATTTAATCAACAATTAACCCACACTATAGATCAAAGAATTAGAAATAAATGTGGAGTTAAAATTTATTTTTAACTATGCACAAAATGTATAGCAAGCAAGTATGCAGAGAGTTCGAACACAGGGAGCAAACAGGGTAATTCAAATAAATGTGTGTGAGTGAATGTGAAGTGTGTTTACACTATGCAAGCAAATGATTTTTGTGGGTTTTTAATTTTTTTATATTTTTAATTTTGTATTTTTGTATTTTGGTTTTTAATTTTCTGATTTTTATAATTATATATTTTTTTTCAATATTGGAATATAAAAACAATGTAATAGAAGGGTTGATAAAATATTTATAAAAATATTCTAAAATAGCCAAAAATTCAGAAATAAAATCTTTTTGGTATTTTTATAATTTTTTTACTGTTTTTGTGATTTTTGGGTATTTTTCAAAGTGTTTTTGGTATTTTTAAACACTGAAATAAACCAAAACAGTGAACAAGCTACTGGGTGGGGATAAAAATGAAATTAAAAATAGCAAACAGCCACAAAATCTTTCCGCGCTATTTTTCAAATAAAGATAATAAAAACAGGAGACTACAGGACTTGAGTTTACAGATTTTGGAGTTTTCAACAATTTTATAGATTTTTTGAAGTTTTTATGTCTTTTCGAATTTTTAGGGTTTTCTTTTGATATTTTTAGTGATTTTTGGATTGACACGAAAATAGGCTAAAATACACACTAGGGAATTTTTTTGGAATTTTTCAAGTATTTTACTATTTTTTGGTATTTTCTAGGCCAGACAGTAGATAAAAAGCATGTTTTTGATTTTTAATAAATATTAAAATGCGACAAAAATGTAATGCAAAAATATGACGTGCAAATACAAGTTAACAGGAGCTTCTATGAATTTTTGTGGAATTTTTCTAAGTAAAATGATGATCTAATTAATTAAAACAAGCATACAAACATTAAACATGCCTGGCAAGGGTATATATGCAAATAAACAAACAACCATGGGCACGTATGCAAAATCTCCACAAAATTTATACTGAATAAAATAGTTCCTGGACTAAAGATTAAATGCCAAAACCGCAAGGGTAATCCTGCAAAAACGCCAATGTCACGCGCACTATGCACGTAACCTGGCAGGGACCCGTTTGCAATGTTGCAAAGTTCTGGGGGCCTATTGGAAATTATTACAAATTATAAAACCCTGCGGAGGAAAGTTTTGAAATTAAATATTAAAAACAAAAAGGAGGCGGGGTTTACTTGCAAAGATGAAATTAAAATGGAGTGGAAAAATACCAAACAATATCAAAATTACTCCAAATTAATTTTAGTGTAATAATAATATTATAAAGAAAAATAAGAAATAAAAAACATAATTTTTGATATTTTTGGGAATTTTATAAAAAATTTTAAAGGTTTTTAGGGGTTTTTCTATTTTTTGAGTTTTCTTTATATTTTTTAGGTCTTTTTGTCCTGGATTTGTAAAATAAGTAAATAAATATAAAATATTTTTTTGTAATTTTTCAAAAAGTTTTATAATTTTTATGTATTTTATTTTCCAAATAGGGACAAAAAATGAAATTTTTTTATTTTTAAAAAATAATAAAAACTCCTAAAATTCCAAACTAAAATATATGCTGAAGGGGTGTGCAATCAGGATCTTAAATATATTTTTTGAGATTTTTTCAAGTTTAATTGCTATATAAAATAAATAGAGATAACAAAAGGAAACTACACTACTAGCAAGGGCATAAATGTAAATAGCAGAAATTTCTAGAGACAAAGTGCAATTTATCTAGAATTTTATAACATAAATAAGAAATTATAGTACTATCACTAAATAACCAAAGCCCCAAGGGCTCTTTTGGAAAAATGCCAGAACCACATGTATCGATTCGTGGGCTATGCTAGGGGGACCAAAATGCAATTATCAAAATGTTGGGGAGCTAATTGCAATTTCCACAAAAAAGTTATAAAGTACTTAAACATTTTCAAGGCTAAACATAAATACCAAGACTCCCAAGGGTCCTCCTGCAAAATCACCACCTCGCATGATACGTCACACGAGGTGACGTGGCTTGGATCAAAAAGTAAATACCAAAAGAGTGTGGGGGTCTGAATGCAAGTAACACAAAAGTAATTAAACTGTAGATGAAATATTATGCACTGAATATTAAATAAAAATATGTCGGGGTTAAAGTTGCAGGATACCCCAGGCGCAATGCCGATCGAACGACAGATAACTGTTCACTTGACACGTGGCGCCCCCACAGAAGGCGATGACTCTTCGTGAGTGACGACTGCGATTAGATCCTCCAATGACGATCGGCGGCTGAAGCTCCTGAGGATCTGATGGTAGCTGCGACGTCTTCTTAATCTAACAATGGGAAGAGGTTGAGGACGAACAGGGACACGCCTCCAACGAGGTGAGCTTCTACGGCATCGATCCCCAACCTCCAACGGTCGTTGAGGCTCCAAAATCGACCGGAATGCTCCTGTAGGTTGGTTTGATCGACTGGGGGTTTCAAAATGGTCGGAGACACGCTGGAGCTCACACACGAGGGTTGAGGAGCAAGCGCACCCTAGGTGCCTCCAGTGCATCCCAAAATTGCCCTAGGCGAGTGTGATGCTCCAAATACATGCGTAAAACTAGTCAGAGGGTCAAGGGAAAATTACCTCGAACCTGAAACGGGGTAGATGGGAGTGGGGCACGGTGTACGAAGGAGAAGAAGGTTCGCCGGAACTCAGCTCCGACAAACTTTGAATGGGGGTGATTAGGCGGTTGAACGTGAAATGGCAGGCAAGGAATGGTTCCTATAGTTAAGACAACATTGAAAATGCAAGAAAAGAGCAGATAAATGGACCTCAAGCGTCTGTACCCGCGATATTGAACCTCATGGCCAACCTTGGACGGAGACGGTGGAAGCATGCCACAGATCATGCCTGAAGTCGTCCCAACTGGCTGGAGGTGGTCCTATCACCACCACCAGTCCATAGCGCAAGTAAGGAGGAGCCAAAACTGGTCGAAAGGTGTTCAAAGGAAAGAGGAAGGTGGATGCCAGGTTTTGTTCAAGTGATTGGGGCGCTCCAAGCAACGAGGCATGTCGGGTGAATCGCTGATCCAGTCTCCGAGAAGATGATTTGGCGTGTATCATCAATATACAGGGAGAAAAAGTCGTGAAGGGTTCGACATGAAAGGGTGCAAGTATCGAGCCCCAAAAATCCATGAAACGAGGCTAAAATACAGGTGTCAGAGAAAGCCAAAGCGGGCCAGAGAGTTGACTAGGGTCCCTCTCCGAGCAACCTGGTTGATCCATGTGGATCAACCGAGAAAAATCATCGTGGAAAAATATCGAAAAATCAATTGAAATTAGTAAATGATTTTATTAATTTAAAGTAATAAAATAAAAAATGGTTATTATTTTATAAAGTATTTTATTATGATTTTTATTTATTTATTATAGGTTTAGAATTACAAGTTGGTTTTTAGGGGTACATTATTGGTATATTGATCAATATATTTATGTATTTTAATTCTATTTTATATATTTATTTTTTTAATTTACTTTATTATTTTATATAATTATAACTTATTTCTATAGACTTAAATATATTTTTATTATATTTTTCCGATATAACATATACACTTAATTAAATAGATGTATTATTTATATAGGTATAGATATAGGTAGTTCATCTATGTAGTTTTGTATTTCATTTTATTTTAATATTTTCTTTATGTTTTTATTTTATTTTTAGTATGTACATATATTATAAATAATATTTATAAAGTTATAAAAAAATATAAAATTATGAAAATAATGAATAATAAATAAAATGTTTATTTTAATCGGATAAACTTGATAATAGCGGTCCAAAACTTAACTTTCACATTTTAACTCCAAAATATATGAAACCACCTTCATATAGATTATTAAAAGTTATATACAATTAAAGGTGATTTTGATATATTTTGATTTTTATTTGAGAGATACGGGTCTGGGAAGTTGGGATTTTGAAAGCTTATTTAGACTGTAACTTTTCATTATGTATTATTTTTGTGTGAAATATTTCTATATTTAATTATGTACAACTTTCATGTTCAAAGTTTAAAAGAGAAACTAAAAATATGTCCCCAAAATGAATAAAAATGAATTAAATAAATGGGTGTTTTATTGGATTTTGGCTCTTATCTCCCCCTACTTTATTCCTTGTCGACGTAGTCATCGAGATGCCTAGGTCTCGAGGTTTAGGGTCATAAAATTTTCACTATTTAATTCTTTTTCTTTTCTTTATTCTATAATTTTGGCATTAAAAATCGTATTTTATACACTATTTACACAACAATGCATGGATGCTAAAATGCATGAATTAAGGGTATTTACACGCATTTACTAGGGTTTTTAAGGCCAAAATGATAGAATAAAGATGATGAAATGGAGATTCGTCACCCTCCTATACTTGCATTTGCTAGTCCCTAGCAAACACTCATGCAATAAGTGCAGAAAATGAAAACAAAAGAAAATAAAAAGAAATAAATTGGATTTAGTTTAATTCTCAAACTTGTCTTCACAAAATCAAAGTTTGGAGATTAAGTCAGACCTTTGGAATTTTAGTGTGGGGGAGAACCTTAGTGGGAATCGAATTTGAAATCTAAAGCATTCAAGAACCTAAAACTCTACTCTAGTCTCCTCAATAACCAAGTCAGAATATTTGAACTCATACGCAAACCCTTATGACTATGAATCTGACTCGTATAATGTAAGTGATGGTGGATCTCCCTAACTGAAATGACAAAGAGTCTTTCTCCAGCATGACAATCCAATGATTCCCCAATCCAGCCACTCCTTCCTCGAGGAGTGGGGTATTCCCTTCTAAGTTCAAGTGATTGTGTACCAGCTTATATGTGTTTATATGCTTACCAGCTCAGTGTATAGACCTTGATTAGGTCATCAACCTAACCGTCTATCTAATGTACATACTTAGGCATATAGTAATACAAATATCTCTGGTCAGAGGATGTGTACTTATAAGTGACAGTACATGAAACATGTCTTTGTTATCTTGATCTCGTTAAGTCAACTCTTTGACCTAACTCATTGATTTACACAGAATTCAGAGCGGTCGTATTGACTCACAAGGCGAGTCAACAGTCGGTGTCTTGACCACTACAAAATCATGTATTTAATCAACAATTAACCCACACTATAGATCAAAGAATTAGAAATAAATGTGGAGTTAAAATTTATTTTTAACTCTGCACAAAATGTATAGCAAGCAAGTATGCAGAGAGTTCGAACACAGGGAGAAAACATGGTAATTCAAATAAATGTGTGTGAGTGAATGTGAAGTGTGTCTACACTATGCAAGCAAATGATTTTTGTGGGTTTTTAATTTTTTTAATTTTTTTAATTTTTAATTTTGTATTTTGGTTTTTAATTTTCTAATTTTTATAATTTCATAATTTTATATTTTTTTTCAATATTGGAATATAAAAACAATGTAATAGAAGGGTTGATAAAATATTTATAAAAATATGCTAAAATAGCCAAAAATTCAGAAATAAAATCTTTTTGGTATTTTTATAATTTTTAATGTTTTTGTGATTTTTAGTTATTTTCAAAGTGTTTTTGATATTTTTAAACACTGAAATAAATCAAAACAGTGAACAAGCTATTGGGTGGGGATAAAAATGAAATTAAAAATAGCAAACAACCACAAAATTTTCCACACTATCTTTCAAATAAAGATAATAAAAACAGGAGACTACAGGACTTGGGTTTACAAATTTTGGAGTTTTCTACAATTTTATAGATTTTTTGAAGTTTTTATGTCTTTTCGAATTTTTAGGGTTTTTCTTTTGAGATTTTTAGTGATTTTTGGACTGACACGAAAATAGGCTAAAATACACACTAGGGATTTTTTTTGGAATTTTTCAAGGTATTTTACTTATTTTTTGGTATTTTCTAGGCCATACAGTAGATAAAAAGCATGTTTTTGATTTTTAATAAATATTAAAATGCGACAAAAATGTAATGCAAAAATATGGCGTGCAAATACAAGTTAACAGGAGCTTTTATGAATTTTTGTGGAATTTTTCTAAGTAAAATGATGATCTAATTAATTAAAACAAGCATACAAACATTAAACAGGCCTGGCAAGGGTATATATGCAAATAAACAAACAACCAGGGGCACGTATGCAAAATCTCCACAAAATTTATATTGAATAAAATAGTTCCTGGACTAAAGATTAAATGCCAAAACCGCAAGGGTAATCCTGCAAAAATGCCAATGTCACGCGCACTATGCACGTAACCTGGCAGGGACCCGTTTGCAATATTGCAAAGTTCTGGGGGCCTATTGGAAATTATTACAAATTATAAAACCCTGCGGAGGAAATTTTTGAAATTAAATATTAAAAACAAAAAGGAGGCGGGGTTTACTTGCAAAAATCCCCTGCCAATGGCGCATCCGACGGTGGATGTTGCGGCACTTACACCACGTGTCGCGCGCACGGGGCGCGATACCGCTTCGCGTTGTATGGCTCGGATTAAAAGGTCATCGCGAGATGGACGTCTCCTGGGCGTACTGATCGGACGTCTCCTGCTCTTCTGGAAGAACACAAGTGAATCCGACGGTTCGGACCGGGTGTGGACAAACGGCTAAAGAACTCACCGTGAACGAGTTTGGACTGGACGAAGCTCCGGTCTCCGACACCCCTCTTCCCTTCGAATCAGCATGGGCGAGCTCCTCGGAGTTTCCCTTACTCCACGGCGGAGCCAAAATGGGCGGTGGAGACCCGGTGCGCCGCCGCGTGGTCAGGGGTGGAAGGTAGCTCCAGGCTGCTCGTTCTACTTCAAAAATCGACCCCCAGGTGGGGCCTTTGACACCTAAGACCTGCGAAATAAACACGAGAAAGCCAGTTCGTGGTCCCAAGGCAAGCACGGGCACAAAAATAGGACGATAGCGCAGGTGGTGGTTCGCCGGAGCTCAAGAGCTCCGACTGGTGTTTGATCGTGAAGATGATGGGAGATGATGGGTGAATCGACAAGCTAAACTAGTAAACTACAAGCTAAAACTAACAGCGATCTAACGACAAAAAAGGGTACAAAACCAGCTCAACTCGGCCGGAGCCAAGGAGGAAACCTCACGGCGGCGCAGCCGTCGGAGATGTTGGATACGCGCCTAAGGTGCTCGCCGCACCTCGACTGGGATGGGGGGAGACTCCCCTGTCACAGGAGTTCAACTCGACCCCCACCTGGAGTCTTTAGGCGCCCAAAACCGGTTCAAAGGGAGAAAGGAAGAAGGGGCTCATGTTTTGAAAGGTGGTGGAGAGGCGATCTTTGAGGCGCGGTCACGGGTGCGCCACGAAGATCTGGGTAGATCTAGTAGGTCGGCGGGGATCTAGGATGTGCCAGGAGCAACTTTCATGAAGGAAGCGTCCTCCCTCCAGCAACGCACAAGCGGCGAAAAAATCGAGAAGAAGGAGGCGAACATATACCTGACGGGCTGTGACCTGGGGTCATGGAGTTGACCCCTGGTCAACGGATGGCGTGGCCTGATTGGGCCACGTCATCCGCAAAAAGACAAAAACTTAAATAAAACCTTGTAAATTCAATTAAAAATACTAAATGGTTTAATTAATTTTAGGTTATTTAATAAAAAATGTTTATTATTTTATTTAGTATTTTATTCTTATTTTTAATTATTTTTATGAGGTACATTTTTATAAGTTTACATGTTAGCCCTATATAGGTATATTACCTATGTATTTTGGTATTTTATTTTTATTTTGTGTATTTTAATCTTATAATTTTTATTTATTATTTTCTAAAATTATAAAGTACTTTTATACACATAAAGATATTTTTATTTTATTTTTCTAAGATGTTCTGTATATTTAATAAAATACAAGAGTGTATTGTATATGTATACATATAGGTATAATACCTGTATGATCTATGTATGTTTATTTTTATTTTGAGTATTCTTTGCATTTTTATTCTGATTTTGATGCACATATATATTAGAAGTAATATTTAAAAGATTATAAAAATATAAAAATATAAAATAATGAATAAATAATAAATTGAATATTTTAATCTGTACAGTTGTACAATGAGGGTCCAAAACTCAACTTTCAAACCGTAGCTCCGCCAAATGCGAAACCACCGCCATTAAATAGCTTATTTTCTTATATATACAATTAAAGGTAAGTTTGATGCATTTGGAGTTTTCATTTGTGAGATACTGATCTGGGAAGTTGGGATTCTGGATTTTTATTCAAACCATAACTTTTTATTTGTACATTATTTTTCAGTGAAATCAATTTTGTATTTTTCTTTATTTAATTATCTACAACTTTCATGTACAAAGTTTCTTTATTTGATGTATAAAAAGTAGAACCAAAAATAGGTCCCAAAATGAATAAAGAATGAATAAAATAAAAGGAATTTTATTGGTATCTTTGGCTCTTATCTCCCCCTACTTTATTCCTTGTCGACCTAGTCATCGAGATGCCTAGGTCTCGGAGTTTCGGGTCATAAAATATTTAAATATTTTATTCTTTTTCTTTTCTTTTATTTATTCTATAATTTTGGCTTTAATTACAGCATTTTATACACTATTTACAGGTACATGCATGAATGCTAAGATGCTATATTTAATGCTATTTACAGGCATTTTCTAGGGTTTTTGATGCCAAAATGATAGAATAAAGATGATGAAATGTGGATTCATCATCCCCCTATACTTTACCTTTGCTAGTCCCTAGCAAACACTTATGCAATAAGTGCAAAAAGAAAAAGAAAGAAAAGAAAAAGAAGAACTTGGATTTAGTTTAATTATCAAACTGGTCTTTACAAAATCAATGTTTGGAGCTTAAGTTGGACCTTTGGAATTTTAGTGCGGGCGGAACCTTAGTGAGAACCGTGTTTGAAATTCAACAGTCGTTGAGAATCCCAAAACTCTGTCCAAGTCTCCTCAATAGCCAGGTCATAAATACTTCAACTCATACACAAACTCTTACGACTATGAATCTGACTCGTACAGTGTAAGTGATGGTGGCTCTCCCCAACTAGAATGACAAAGAGACTGACTTCTCCAGTACGACAACCCAATGAATCCCCAATCCAATAACTCCATCCTCGAGGAGCGGGGTATTCCCTTCTAAGTTCAAGTGGCAACCAGCTCAAGAGGAGGGGGTGAAGAGAAGAATGGACGGTAGCCAGTGTAGCTACCTATCCTTGGATGCAAGACCAGTGTAGTCAAGTCATCCTGCTGCAGGCTCACATGATATGACTTTGGAACTCAAGCTGGCTTATTGACTTTGTACGTACTTGCAGGCTTTTTATTTTTGTACATGAATGAACCTTTTTTTTGAATACTATTCACAGCAGCATTTACATAAGGAGTTTTTCCTCTTGAGACAGTAGACTATCCCTCTTTTGAAGCTCTATCGTAACCCACAGCCTCCTGTCTTTAGACTTCCTTACCACTGGACGGGTTGGGGTGCACTTCCCTCCCTAGAGGAGGACAAGTGTTTCCACTTGTGTGCGTCTCATACCGGCAAATCCAATCCCCTCACCACTCCAACTGAGTTGAGCCATGTGAAAGGTGCAGGTGTCCGAGTTAGGTCATTATCAACAAGGGTCATGCGTGTGCTCCGAAATACTCTACTTAGGCAGTCAAGAATCCATTGAACCAAGTCCCGTGACCCTCAAAGAATTAAGTCAACTAGACCTGAAGTACCTCAATCCCAGTTCCTATAAGGTTCTTGTTATTAGGTAGATTTTAAGGTCCAATCAAGCTCCAATCTCCGGATTTTACTTAGACTTGTTCAACTATCAAACTCAATCCGAAAAATGTGAATGCTATGCAAATGCGACGCAGAATGTAGAAAATATTTTTGTGATGCAATTTTCAAAGATTTTGAACTTTTTATGGATTTTTGAAAAGATGATGATGATGATGCATATGCATTTTTTTTGTATTTTTCAAAAAGATTTTTCAAATGTTTTTGGATTTTAATTTTGCAAATATTTTTGGGATTTTTGAAAATAAAAAGTTTTGGCTAAAAGTTAGGTTAAAACTATTTACACGGGAGTGCTTCTTATATATACAAGAAGTGGATTTTAAGAATTTACAAGGGTAAGTGGTCAATTTTATACATATCTATATAGTGGATTTTGGTGTGATGTAAATATTCCTCAAACTTATTTGACACAAGCTTTTCACACAATTTTGAAAACTATAGTCCAAAGTAGTTTTTACAAACATTTTACAAACATGTACACACATTTGAAAATCATTTTGCAAAGGCTTTCAAAATAGTATAGATAGATTTTTCAAATATTTTTTCAACCATTTTTCAAACCATTTGCAAATCATTTTTCAAACATTTTATTTCACACAAAGAAAATAAATTTTACAAACCACCCATTTTACACAGGTTGAAAACATGTAACAAAACATTTTCAAAATAGTTTTCAATAAATGTTCATAAAGATTTTCAAACTATTTTTCAGACATTTTGCAAAAAACATTTTCACCTGATTTATTAATCAGTAAATACAAAAAAGAATTTGAGGAATAACCACCTTTTATTAAGGATTTTAATGAATTTTCAAGAATTATTAGCCATATTATTAAGAAAATACAAAAGTACGAGTTATGGCTAAAGTATATACGCGGTATATACGACCCCCCTATACTTAGCTTGAGCTATGTCCTCATAGATCAGAGAGAAAAAGAAGACATAACTCGTACTGAGTATAGAAAAGTCTAAAGAATAAGGAATGAATGAATGAACGAATGAGAAGTCGACCGTCCCCCCTATACTTAGGATCAAATAATCCTAAGTATAGCAGACTGTACACAAAGCAGGGAGGGTCAAGGGTAGGAATGAACAGATCGTTCTCGGATTGTCTCCCCCTATACTTAGGGTAAGATATCCCTAAGTATAGACAAGAAGAGGATACAATGGAGAGGATCGAAATGAATAGAACAATTCGAGGTGCACGCCCCCCTATACTTAGGACAAAGTCCGTCCTAAGTATGGAAAACTGTCTACAAGGGCGGCACCTTTTTGATAGATAAAGAAAATAGAAGAGGAAAAGAAGAAAAGAAGAAAGGAAATCAGAAGATGGATGAAGGGATCGTGAGGATGTACACACCATTCCCTCTATACTTAGGGTAAAAGAAGCCCTAAGTATAGGCAACAACAGGAGTGATGACACTGAACCGACAAAAGAGCACTCGACTCGTCCACCCCTATTAAACGTAGGACAAAGTGCGTCCTAAGCAAGGCAAACACGAGAATGGATGGACGAGCAATACGGGAGAGATAGAGATGAACAAAGGAGACTGTACAACAGAGGTGGATGTACATATGATCAAGAAGGTCGAAAGCTAACCTTCTTGCGAGACTGCTGAGGGATAGATCTGGTGTGGTGTATGTCAACATCGGGGTCCACAGTGGACGGAAGCCGATCAGGGTCGACACGGTGAAGGCCCTCAGTGGAATCGAATCGGAAAGGGACGAACTGATCAAATGGAAGCAGTATGGCTAGGTTCTCCCTTGGTGGTCCTATGGTGTGGGGGCACAGACTGGTGAGTGGAAGAAGTACGGCTAGGTCCGGCCTTGGAAGTCTCGCAGATATCGAAGTGGAATGGGACAAACTCATCATCCTCGGAAGAAGTGTAATCGGAGTCGTCCTGCGAGGGCTCGTCCAGGTCAAAGTCAAAAGGCACGAAATCATCAGTGGAAGTGTACGAACCTCAGATCGTCCTCAAGACTTTCACCTGAATCATTGTCTTCAACAAGAGGCCTGAATCTATCAAAGTAAATGGCAGCATCATAACCGACCTCAATCATCTTTACTTGTGAAGGACCAGTCACGGACATATCAGTGGAAGTAGTCAAACCAGGTCCGTCCCGTCTAGTCTTACCTAGGTCATTTGTTTCCTTATGAGGTCTCTCAAAATAATGGGCAACTTCATAAACGTCCTCAATAGTCTTGGTATCTTCCCTCCGCTCAAATGGATCAATCACATAAATGCTTTGGATTTCATCAACACATCGCCACACACCAGAGGAGGAACTGCGAGATTCCGACTTCCTCCCCTTTCGGGGGATCCGTCGGGTCTCATCAACGGTCTCTAAGGAGCATCTCTAGTATCATCAGATCGGCCACAGACCTCGGAATCAGCTATGATCGGTGAAGGTGCATCAGGTGCAGGTCTCTGGTCAACTGTGGGTGCGGTGATCCCGCCACTTCTCTCTCGTCAACAGGTCGGAAGCGAATCTCTCCTGATCCGTAATCAATAACGACCCTCGCAGAGGGTGAGGAATGGTCGTCCCAGGATGATTGGAGATGGCTCCCTTGTGGAGGTCTCCATGGGCAACACAACGAAGTCAACATGATGGCTTGTGCCCTGGATAGAAATGACGACGTTTTCCAGGATACCCTTCGGCCTCTTGATAGATCCATCAGCAAACTGAACGATCATCCTGGTTTTCTTGAGAGGCCCTAAGTGAAGAGACTGTACCAGTGAGAAGGGTAATATACTAATAGATGCACCGCCGTCCAGGAGAGTGCGATCACAAGTGTAGTCAGAGATGGTGCAAGTGATGAAAGGAGTAGCTGCTGCTTCTTCTTTCTGGGAATGGGACGATGTGTGATGGCGAGGGCAGTGGCCATGGTCAAAAGGTGACGCTCAGATCTGCTCCTCCGCTTTCTCTTTTTGGGAAGAGGAGCCGATAAGTGGGTCATGGCCTGTTGAAGTGGGGCACGGATAATCTCATGAATAGTGGCCACCACTTCAGGTTCAGATAGCATTTTTTGAATTTTTGGACCTCCTCCATACAAGGGAGGAAGTCGGAATCAGCATGTACATGAGGAGTGCCCAGAGCAGTCTGTACATAGGCTCCCTCGGGGTTGGAGATGGGACAAGAAGTGAGTGGATGTGTGGTCAAATGATTGGGCAATTGGCCCCTTTCCTCACAACGTGGCTCGATCGTGTGACTCCCGAAATCTTTTTGTGTTTTTATGTTTTTCTCATTTTTTTGTATTTTTGGCGATTGCAAGCTCCATGATCATCTACAAGTGAAGCCGTATCCCCGAACAAAGGAGCATTAATCCGATTCTTCCTCAAGAAAGAAATATCATCATTCATCAAATCAATGCGCTTTGTCATCCGATTCAAGATATCACTCATAGAGAACAAGGGAGGTGACTCCACAGGTCAGACTCGGGGTGGATGTGAAAGTGGGGGTGGATAATATACAGGTGGAGGTGGAGGTGGGTAGAAATCCGAGTCATGATACTGTGGCTGAGGCCGATATGTAAAAAAGTCAGAAAAAAGTAGGAGGAGGATCCTCCTGATAAAAGGGAGGTGGACTGGCTGAAGGGTACGAGGAATCCGCAAAATCCGGATAAAAATCGCTCCAGGGATCCATCTCAAAACAAGAGAAAATGATCGAGAGAGCACGACGGTCAAGTCAAGAGATGCGTGGAGAAAGGCGCAAATGCGCAAAGATGATCTAGTATGCACACAAAACAATCACAAGCAAAAATGAAACAATCAAACCCTCAATTCACCTACTCAACTCGGTGAAGACCACAAATGCGGTCTTTTTATCTTGTCTGTTTTAGAGTTAGGTGAGAAGTCAAATTATTGCACAAACACTTAGGGGCTCAATGGGATTGGGCACTAACCCTTAGCGTGTGCGCGAGCAAGTAAAAGCGAAGACAATGAGGGGATTACTCGCCCCAAGACAAATTTTTCTTTTTTATCTTTTTAGGGTCAAGTAATATTAGCAGTCCCAATTTTATTAATTATCACTTTTTTTGGATTTCTAATAAAAATGCACGATCCTAACGGGATTCAATTCCTTTAAGCTCATAGGTTGACAAAATCAGAGGGAGAGTCGGAAAAGTAATGCAAGCGGCAAACAATGATGAATGCTAAAGCGTAAATGCTCACCTTGCCTCCAGCACTCTACATGCAAGGATGCTCAGCAGAATTGAAACCTATCTATATGCAAATGCAAAGCCGATGAAATCACCCTAAGTTCAGAAATTGCTATTAGCGGGAAGAACCACAAGTCGGTCACCGATCCTCAATCCAAAAAGTCCGATCTAGACCCACCCCTCCTCTTCTCGACAAGTCGAGTTCAAGAGTAGCACTTGATGGGGTGGGCTCGCGCGCGGCGGATCTAAGATGATGCACTGACTGTTTAAAATTTGACTAAGTCCAAATGCGGCTATAGGTACGTGCAAGATATATTAGGTGTTTGGCCTTAATCTATCGCAAGCAACTCCTAAATCTAAGGGCTCAATCACACACAGTAAAGAAAACAAAACCGAGAAAACAAAGGAAAAAAATGCGATGAAAAGCCGACAAAGCTGCGGTGAGCCCCCAAGTGTACAAACACTTGGAAATTAGGCCCGAAAGTCCAAAGTCCTATGTACCTGTAACATTACAATAAATAGTCTCTCTCACACAATAAATTACACAAATAAATGCTACAAAAAGGCTAAAAAAATATGACTGTCTTCTCAAGTCCTCCCTGCCTTCTTTGATGCTCGGTCAGAAGTCTACTTCCGCCATCACATGGGTGCACCGATGCCTAAGGTAGAGCGTCTCCCTCGATCCGCGGTTCCTCGCACAAAGTCAACAAGGAAGAGTGATTAGACAAGTCAAGAAATGATATCAAATAGGTGAGCAAATAAAGAAAGCAAAAATGTAGACAAGTTTCACATCACGAAGCAAAAATGATCTACGCATCGTTGCTCCCCGGCAACGGCGCCATTTGATTTACCACAGAATTCAGAGCGGTCGTATTGACTCACAAGGCGAGTCAACAGTCGGTGTCTTGACCACTACAAAATCCTGTATTTAATCAACAATTAACCCACACTATAGATCAAAGAATTAGAAATAAATGTGGAGTTAAAATTTATTTTTAACTCTGCACAAAATGTATAGCAAGCAAGTATGCAGAGAGTTCGAACACAGGGAGGCAAACATGGTAATTCAAATAAATGTGTGTGAGTGAATGTAAAGTGTGCCTACACTATGCAAGCAAATGATTTTTGTGGGTTTTAATTTTTTTAATTTTTTTAATTTTTAAATTTTGTATTTTGGTTTTTAATTTTTTGATTTTTGTAAATTTATAATTTTATATTTTTTTCAATATTGGAATAATAAAAACAATGTAATAGAAGGGTTGATAAAATATTTATAAAAATATGCTAAAATAGACAAAAATTCAGAAATAAAATCTTTTTGGTATTTTTATAATTTTTTTACTGTTTTTGTGATTTTTGGGTATTTTTCAAAGTGTTTTTGGTATTTTTAAACACTGAAATAAACCAAAACAGTGAACAAGCTACTGGGTGGGATAAAAATGAAATTAAAAATAGCAAACAACCACAAAATTTTTCCGCACTATTTTTCAAATAAAGATAATAAAAACAGGAGACTACAGGACTTGAGTTTACAAATTTTGGAGTTTTCTACAATTTTATAGATTTTTTGAAGTTTTTATGTCTTTTCAAATTTTGAGGGTTTTTCTTTTGATATTTTTTTGTGATTTTTGGACTGATACGAAAATAGGCTAAAATACACACTAGGAAATTTTTTTGGAATTTTTCAGGTAGTTTACTATTTTTTTTGGTATTTTCTAGGCCAGACAGTAGATAAAAAGCATGTTCTTTATTTTTATTAAATATTAAAATGCGACAAAAATGTAATGCAAAAATATGGCGTGCAAACAAGTTAACAGGAGCTTCTATGAATTTTTGTGGAATTTTTCTAAGTAAAATGATGATCTAATTAATTAAAACAAGCATACAAACATTAAACAGGCCTAGCATGGGTATATATGCAAATAAAAAAACAACCAGGGGCACGTATGCAAAATCTCCACAAAATTTATACTGAATAAAATAGTTCCTGGACTAAAGATTAAATGCGTAAATGCCAAAACCGCAAGGGTAATCCTGTAAAAATGCCAATGTCACGCGTACTATGCACGGGACCTGGCAGGGACCCGTTGCAATATTGCAAAGTTCTGGGGGCCTATTGGAAATTATTACAAATTATAAAACCCTGCGGAGGAAAGTTTTGAAATTAAATATTAAAAACAAAAAGGAGGCGGGTTTACTTGCAAAAATCCCTAACAATGGCGCATCCGACGGTGGATGTTGCGGCACTTACGCCACGTGTCGCGCGCACGGGGCGCGATACCGCTTCGCGTTGTATGGCTCGGATTAAAAGGTCGTCGTGAGATGGACGGCTCCTGGGCGTACTGATCGGATGTCTCCTGCTCTGCTGGAAGAACACAAGTGAATCCGACGGTTCGGACCGGGTGTGGACGAACGGCTGAAGAACTCGCCGTGAACGAGTTTGGACTGGACGAAGCTCCGGTCTCCGACACCCCTCTTCCCTTCGAATCAGCACGGGCGAGCTCCTCGGAGTTTCCCTTACTCCACGGCGGAGCCAAAATGGGCGGTGGAGACTCGGTGCGCCGCCGCGTGGTCAGGGGTGGAAGGTAGTTCCAGGCTGCTCATTCTGCTTCAAAAATCGATCCCCAGGTGGGGCCTTTGACACCTGAGACCTGCGAAATAAACACAAGAAATCCAATTCGTGGTCCCAAGGCGAGCACGGGCACAAAAATAGGACGATAGCGCGGGTGGTGGTTTGCCGGAGCTCAAGAGCTCTGGCTGGTGTTTGATCGTGAAGATGATGAGAGATGATGGGTGAATCGACAAGCTAAACTAGTAAACTACAAGCTAAAACTAACAGCGATATAACGGCAAAAAAATGGGTACAAAACCAGCTCAACTCGGTCGGAGCCAAGGAGGAAACCTCACGGCGGCGCAGCCGCCGGAGATGTTGGATACGCGGCCTAAGGTGCTCGCCGCACCTCGACTGGGATGGGGGGGAGACTCCCCTGTCACAAGAGTTCAACTCGACCCCCACCTGGAGTCTTTAGGCGCCCAAACCGGTTCAAAGGGAGAAAGGAAGAAGGGGCTCGGGTTTTAAAGGTGGTGGAGAGGCGATCTTCGAGGCGCGGTCACGGGTGCGCCACAAAGATCTGGGTAGATCTAGTAGGTCGGCGGGGATCTAGGATGTGCCAGGAGCAACTTTCATGAAGGAGCGTCCTCCCTCGAGCAACACACAAGCGAAAAAAAAATCGAGAAGAAGGAGGCGAACATATACCTAACGGGATGTGACCTGGGGTCATGGAGTTGACCCCCGATCAACGGATGGCGTGGCCTGATTGGGCCACATCATCCGCAAAAAGACAAAAACTTAAATAAAACCTTGTAAATTCAATTAAAAATACTAAATGGTTTAATTAATTTTAGGTTATTTTAAAAAAATGTTTATTATTTTATTAGTATTTTATTCTTATTTTTAATTATTTTTTATGAGGTACATTTTTATAAGTTTACATGTTAGCCCTATATAGGTATATTACCTATGTATTTTGGTATTTTTATTTTTATTTTGTGTATTTTAATTTTATAATTTTTATTTATTATTTATAAAATTATAAAGTACTTTTATATACATAAAGATATTTTTATTTTATTTTTTATGAGATGTTCTGTATATTTAATAAAATACAAAGAGTGTATTGTATAGGTATACAGATAAGTATAATACCTGTATGATCTATATATGTTTATTTTTATTTTGAGTTTTCTTTGCATTTTTATTCTGATTTTGATGCAAATATATATTATAAGTAATATTTACAAGATTATAAATATATAAAAAAATATAAAATAATGAATAAATAATAAATTGAATATTTTAATCTGTACAATTGTACAATGAGGGTCCAAAACTCAAACTCAACTTTCAAACCGTAGCTCCGCCAAATGCAAAACCACCGCCATTAAATAGCATATTTTCTTCTATATACAATTAAAGGTGAGTTTGATGCATTTGAGGTTTTCATTTGTGAGATACGGATCTGGGAAGTTGGGATTCTGGATTTTTATTCAGACCATAACTTTTTATCTGTACATTATTTTTCAGTGAAATCAATTTTGTATTTTTCTTTATTTAATTATCTACAATTTCATGTACAAAGTTTCTTTATTTGATGTATAAAAAGTAGAACCAAAAATAGGTCCCAAAATGAATAAAGAATGAATAAAATAAAAGGAATTTTATTGGTATTTTTGGCCCTTATCTCCCCCTACTTTATTCCTTCTCGACCTAGTCATCGAGATACCTAGGTCTCGGGGTTTCGGGTCATAAAATATTTACAATATTTTATTCTTTTTCTTTTCTTTTATTTATTCTATAATTTTGGCTTTAATTACAGCATTTTATACACTATTTACAGGTACATACATGAATGCTAAGATGCTATATTTAATGCTATTTACAGGCATTTGCTAGGGTTTTTGATGCCAAAATGATAGAATAAAGATGATGAAATGTGGATTCATCACTCATCCAACACATCAAGTCTATATTCCTATGCAGAGAACCTGCATCAAGAAGTTAGTCAAATGTCACCCTTTGGAGTAAGTATGGTCATCTACTTCTCAGGTTGAAGATCCCTTCTTGATAATCACTTGACGGTGTGGTTGAGCTCTCCATCTAACTCTTTAGATATTCAACCCACACCAGCCTCTATGATCAAACCTTTAGATCAACAATTGTATGATATCAATATGGCCATGTTATATAGCCTTTATTATACTAAGGGACCTATTATGCAAATATTTTATTCTTCATTCTAAATTATGGAAGGAACTATAATATGAAGGATATGGGTAAATCCTCAAGTGCATCTCGAAAGCATGAGGATCGCATCAAATACGATCGGGAGCAACTAGTCGCACTAGCTGCTCCGGGTAGCGGAATTTAAAATTTTTAAATGTAACGAAACCACATGATCGAAGAACATTTCTCGGATTATTTCATCTAAACCACAATAGGTATTAAGAATACCTGTTGAAGTGTGGTTACGATCAAGTCTCTAAACAAAGAGTCCTCCTGTCTCAAGTCCGGTCTGACAGAGGAGACACTTGCGAGCACGTTGATAAGATGCGTCCTTCTTACAATGCATGTTGATGATCCAAGCGGCGAATCTCATGATCTCATCACATGAGATCTGATGTCTTCTTCACGAGTGAGGAACACCGAAGGAGATGGAGATTCACGAGTAGATGATCCGTCAGCATAACAACGATGCTGCGGTGATGGAGACTCTCTCAATGGCTCCATGGTGGACGGCCATTATGAGAGAAAGAGAGGTTTGGCATGTGGAGAAAGAGAGAGGGAGCATTCATAATTATGCGTATTGAAGATAAAGGTGTGCCTCTTCTTATATAGGGTTTTGGGAGTCCACGGATCCTAATCCATGGACAACACACAATCAATGGGTGAGATTGATTTGTGTTTCTTTCAGTGGCCATGATCTTATTGTGAAAACACAACAATAAATAACTATAATTAAATTAAATATAAATTGAATTATCATCAACATAATTTAATTCAATTTAATCACTTTAGATAAGAGGATAAAGAGAGAGAGAGAGTCAACTCCTAAATGGGGGAGGGGGACGACCACATTTGAATACTTCAAGGGTGGTCGTCCACCAACCTTTTTCGTTGACTCTTTTTATCTATTTTATGTGATATATAATATCTCATATTATCCTCTTAAATATTTGCAACAACTTTTATTACGAATATATTCACAAAATTAATTCTAAATTAATTTGTGAATATTTCATTCATGCCACTGAAAAATGTGAATCACATTCACAACCCAAAACAAAATGCAAATTATATTTTCAATTAATCGTCCAATGTGAATCCAATTCACCATCAATAATTAATTAACAAATATAAATCACAATATGCTCTCTCTAATGTATTATAAATCACATTTATAATATACCTGATTGATATGGATAGTGCTATCCACATTATTCCTATCCAAGATAACTAAATCACATTTAACCATCTTGGATCTCTCTTCTCATGAGCCAAATAATATGAATCACATTCATATTATTCACATCTTTAATAATTAATCACATTTAATTATCTTAGATAACTCTACTCATAATATGAATCAAATTCATATTATTCATGATAATTAAATCACATTTAATTATCAATTTTCTCAATGCTCGGATACATATATCAACAATGAAATTATCCATGAACTCTTTCAAGGATAATACACTTTCTCCGCAGATACGTGGAAATAAGGACATGGAGATTATATTGTTCCACGTATAGTGACTTGGATATTGAGATCAAATCTCAAATCCAGATCTTGCGGACCTCCCAAAGATGCTTGATTAAATCAAGGCCGTAGATCTAATCTTCTCATTGCATCCGAATCACATTCAGATCAAGGTCCAACATTTGGACTAATATTAGATCACTCCTCTGTGAGAGGAGTCACTAAAATCCAGACCTGTTTCATCACTCCCTCGGAATGGAAGCGTCATGGTTATACAATCGTTTATGATCACATCACTCTCAGGTATTCCCAATACCTGTACATTCTGCATAATGGAAGACCCATATTAAACCGAAGTTTTAGATCTCTTTCAGACTTTCTCTTTCAGGGTTTTATCATTAAGTTTTCTCATTCGATCATTGGGAGTCGGTATCGATCATATACTTTCCAAAAGCATATCCCATACCTAGGTCTTGATCATTGATGAATCTCGTATTCATCACTCTAAATCTCATTTATTAAGCTTAAAACCCTCAAAATCAACAACATATTTGCATCTATTCTGCATAATTAGCATTAGTGCATGATTTCATAAGAATTGCATTTTAACACAAAAATATGCACAAAATAAGAAGCCAAAATGGCCTGTAAATAGCCTAACTTCCTGGATTTGTAACTCTTTCATGCTAACTCCGAATAACACAAAACCACCTCCACTGTGTACATATCACTAACAAGAATAAATGAAAAATACAAAAAAAATAACTAACCCAAATAAGTGGACCAAAAACCCAAATCCTAGTTTCAGGATTTCCGGACTAAAAGCCTCATATCTTCCTCATCCAGTGTCCGATTTAACCCTACTCACTTTTGAACTAATGTTCATTCAGTTACCTTCAAAACGAGACCAAGTTCAAGTGAATCGGAGCTCATATGTGAAAGTTGGGTTTTAGACCTCTTGTGTATACTGTATATTTTAAGCGGTATTTGACTTATTATTCTATGTACTTTTTTATCAATTAATAAAAATCCAAAAAAAAATTATATTAAGATATCTTTATTTATCTTTGATTTTACCGTAATTTTTCCAGATTTTTATCTGATCTTAAAAATGACATAAAAATTACAAAATCCCAAAATTAAGGTATTCAATGTACATAGGATACCCCAAAATTTCACTTTGTACAAATGATTGATTTTGGTTTTGATGTCTTCATGAAAGTTGTAGATCTCATCGAAACGAGCAATTTTCGTGAATAGATTTTTCTATCCGAGGCCATTTGCTATTTATTTTTGATTTTATAAAAGATGTATTTTCCGAATTTTCTGGTGCTGACACGTGGCAACACCTGGTGCCGCCATGTATCAGCCATTTTCCGCATTTTTATAATTCGTTTTATTAAAAAAAATTAAAAAAATATATAATAAAAATAAAAAAATAATTAACGCACGTGCAGCGCACGTGCCGCACTCGCACGCGCACTGCACGTGCGCTCGCCGTCCCCCTTTGCGCCCAGCACCACGTGTCCCATCAGGGGCCGTCCGATCTCGGCCGATCGAACGGCACCTGTGTTTCGTCTACCTCCGCCTCCCTTCCTCTTTGGGAGCTCCGCCGCCTTTCCCCCGTGATCTCCACCGCGTATCTCGCGACCATCCTTCTCGCGCATCACCGATCCTCCGTAATCTGTCACCGATCTCCAAATCGCCGCCGCCTCTCCAATCTCGCGCCATCTTCCCAATCCGCGTATCCTCTCCGATCTCCCCCTAAAATCCCGGCCACCTTCCATCATCGACCCAATCGCACCTCCCCTATAAAACATCCGCCGCCCAGCAGAAGCATTCATCCACCGTTCATTCATCGAGTCCTTCCTCTCCGGTGTGACAGCCCATGACGAAATCCTCGCCGGCGTGATCCGAGGACGAGCTCCTCGTCGCAGCACCGCCCCCGAAGCCGCTGCTCCGCTCCGGCCACTCGCCATCGAGCCAACCCTCCAGGTTATCTCTCTGTCTCTCTCTCTCTCTATCTCTCTCTCTCTCCCCGCCTCGCTACACGAACCTCCGCCTGCATCGGCTCCAATCGCCACTGACTTCATCGACAAGCCTCGACTTCACCGGTCCACCGTCATCGACATCAACAGAGACCACCATCACCGATCATCCCCGCCGTGTGTCGGCCACGTCTCCAGCCTTCTCCGTCACCTGCCGCAGGAGCATGGAGCTCCTCCTCCACCACGACTGTGTGTCGGCCGCACCATCCACCGACCAACTTCGACAACAACAACACCTTCTTCTTCAGCGCTACTCCATCAATGCACGGATCCGACGAGCCATCGACACCACCGCCTGCTCCGCCCTCCACCATCTTCCTCAACGGGGCCACCTCTGTCTTCATCGACTCCAGCTGCCTCCACTCCACCGCCTTAGGCGCCAGAAGTTCCAGGGGCCCACGCCGGAGCGACCTCCTCAGCTCCGCCACTCCGCCTTCGTCGACAGGGGTGTTAACCCGAAGGCTCCCACGCACGTGCGAGGCACGTGCGCCGGGGAGGACTTCTCCAGCAGGAATCAGCCCAGGGGTCACGTACGAAGCACGTGCCCTTGGGTAAATTGCAGTGTTGCCCCCCGACCTATTCGCCTTATTCGCACTTCAGCCCTCCAACCAAGGGTCATGTGCGTTGCACGTGACCTATTGGTGATTTTTGTAGATATACCCCCAGGACTATCGGTAATTACAATATAGGCCCCCTCTGCTTTTATATTTAATTTTTACATATTGCAGTTATAGCCCTGTGTTCCCCTGTGATTTTGAACCTTGTCTCTACATTATTTTATTAATCTAAAAAAATAGCATGATGTTTTTAATTAATTCTCTACAGCTTGACATATTGTAGCGTTTTTGCGTAGTGGTTGATTAATAATTAATTATTTTGTAGACAATTGCAAATTTTGCCCATCTTGAGCTCTGAAATTCATAGTTGATTAACCGCTGCTCTGAAAATTTCTGAAAAATCACATCTTGTAGAGTTAATTGTTCTTAACATTGTGCCCAAAAAGAATCGAATTTGCATGCATATTTTGCCCTGTAAAAATCATTTTGCATATTTTAGTATTTAATTTTTAATAAGTATTAAACCCCAGATTTTCGAGGTTTAGGATTTTTTTAAGATTCATCACCTAGTGATAGATCTTAGATAGTTTTACTTCTTGAAAATAAGTAGGTTTAGTATATATTATAATTAAATATTGAAATTCATTCTGTTTGCATTTGAAAATTCATAAAAAATTCATATTGTATCCAAAAATTCCAAAAAAATTACAGTGCACTCATTTTATCATATTTTACATTGTGGCCAAGTTTCGTATTTTTCGGACATCGTTTGAACTTAATTCACATTTTAGTCCCTAAAATAGGCCGAATTTGCATATTGCACCCTTTATTGCATTGAAAATTCAAAAAAATGCCTTGAAAACCGAACACAAACTTTGATAGACATCTCTCTAGGTTGTTCCTTTGCCTCCTTGTAATCGACCTTGGGACTTGCCCAAGTAAAATAAACATAAAACCACAAGATTAAAAAATGAACATAATACTTGTGGTTATTTTCTTGACCGTTTTTGATTGCCGCCTACAACGCACGATTAATCATTCTTTACGCCGAATGATAAAAACACATTTTTAAACCCGGCATTTTCGGAACCGTCAATCATATACTTTCCAAAAGTATATATCAAATCTACAAATTCAGTCAAGCTTCCATAGCGAGACGACCGTGCATGGAATTTCATTCTTTCCAATATCTCATGAGTGAGCTCATGTCTTCCGTTCTGCAATGAAACTGTATGATCCCTTTGAGAGATCGTATTACTCATATGCCCTTGCATGCATACCAGCAGTGCTAGTGTATAGATGTTGGTTAGGTCATCAACCTATTGGTCTGCCAAATGTACATGCTCAGACATATAGTAACACATCTGTCTTCGGTTAGAGGATGTGTGCCTATATCATGACAACAAACGAATAGGTATTTGGTTATCTCGATTTCGTTAAGTCAACTCTTTGACCTAACTAATCTAACTTCTCCGAATCTCTATTCCTATGCAGAGGACCTGCATCAAGAGGTCAGTTAGATATCATCCTTTATGAGAAAGGATTGCCATCTCCTGCTCAGGCTGGAGATCATCTCTTGACAATCATTTGATGGTGCTTAATGAGTCCTCAGTCTAACTCTTTAGATATTCATCCAAGCACCAGCCTCTATGATTTAATAATTGAATCAACAATTGTATGACCATAAAGATGGCCATGGTACATAACCCTAATTTTATTAAGGGACCTATTATGCAAATTAGTTATTCTTTATTTCAGATCAGGGAATGATATTCACAATAACATTTATTGCATAATGGCTTGTCGTGGACTCGCATGTCCACCAATCTCCCACAAGCCCAAAGAGCCATTAATGGGCTAATCATTTAAACCCGCACTCATGTGACAATCATAGGCTATTTTCAAAATAGCTAGGTAAGCCGATCAATCACTCTATTATTGAACGAGATTTTTCATGGGTCTAAAATACATCTCATACAAGGCGAAGACGCAGTCGTTGTGGCGACCCACAAGAAACCCCAATTCAAACAACAATTAACCCACAATAAAGATCAAGCAATGAAAAGCTGTGCTGAGTTAAAATTAATTATAACTCTACAACAAAGATGTGTATAGGTGCAAGTATGTGTAGAGTGTCGAGCACATGAAGTAAGCAGGTAGATCGGGGCAGATGATGCTCACAAATAAATGTGATGTGTTTGTCTGTATGTGCTATTTTTTGTGGGTTTTTCATTTTATATATTCTTTATATGATTTTTGATTTTTATATTTTATATTTTAATTTTTAAATTTCTGATTTTATATTTTATTTATATATTTACTTTTATTTTTTATTTTTCTTTTAAAAAGGAAATAAAATATATAGAGTAAATATATATATATATATATATATAAGAGATGAGAGAGAGATAAAAATGGGTAAAAATATCCAAAATACAGGAAATAAAATATTTTTGTGCTTTTTCTATTTTTTAGTGTTTTTGTCATTTTTCTATATTTTTGCTAATTTTTTGATATTTTTAAAGTCACAAATACTCCAAACAGGGAATAAAATAAAAAATAGATTAAAATGGGGATGAAAATACCAAACAACAACAAAAATTCTCTAAATTAATTTCAAAATGAATATAAGAAAATATAGAAAATTCAGGAACAAAAGCATATTTTTAGGATTTTTATGGATTTGTTATATTTTTATAAAGTTTTTAGGGGTTTCACAATTTTTATGAGTTTTGTTATATATTTTTAGTGATTTTTGTTCTGATGGTTGAAGATGCAAAAACACACAAAATGTATTTTTTGGGGAATATGTCGAGATATTTTAATAATTTTTATGTATTTTCTAATGCAAACAAGGATGAAAATGCTTGTTTTTGTTTTTGTATAAATAATAAAATGATATAAAAATGTAAATAAAATAATGGCATGATAGAGAACTAAAATAGGAACTTATGCCTATTTTTGTTGATTTTTTTCGATTTTTATATATGCATGAAATAAATAGAGATAACAAAGAGAAAATGCAACCTTAGAAGGGGTATTTTTGTAATTATATCAAAGTCCAAGGGCCAAGTTGTACTTTTTTACATAAAATTATAATGCAATGAAAATATTTCTGGACCAATTAGAAGTTATAAAAATTCCAGGGTTATAACGGCAAAAAGACCAAACCCGCACGTGACTGTCACGTGCCTAGGAGGGACCTATACGCAATTAACAGAAATATGAGGGCTATAATGCAAAATTACCAAAAATTTATAACTATATAAAGAAATTTCAGGTCTAGATAGCAATAATAGAAACCCAAGGGGTCCTTTGCAAAATAGCCACTCTCCTCACGTGCGCGAGTCACGTGAGGTGATGAGGCCTAGAACCTCTTTGTAAATAAGGTAAAGCTTGGAGGATATGCTATAAAATCTACACAAATATTGAAATGTCTAGGAAAGATTATGTACTAAAAGTAAATACAAAATTTCTTGGGGTGAATCTGGCAAAATACCCAATGTACCGGCAGATCTGACGACGGATGCTCTTTCACTTGCCACGTGTCGAAGATCCCACGACTGGTACCGCTTCGGCAGCAACGGCCACGATCAGATCTGGCGAAGGAGATCAACGGCTGAGGCTGGCCCGGATTTAACGGTTGTTGTGTGATCTGGAGAGCCCTCATGATCCAACGACGGAGAAGGCTCGATGAAGAACCGGGAAGAACTCCGCCGAGGCGAAGTTCCTCTGGCCTTATCGCACCGCTAAGGCGGTCTTCGATGCTTTAAAATGGCTCCCAGAGCTCCTGCGGTCCTCCTCTGATGGTTGGTGGCATCCAAAAGCGTCGGCGCTCACCGGAGTTTCCCACCTTGCTCAAGGTCGAAGACGACCTCCAGGAAGCTCTGACGGAATCCAAAATGAGCCCCCAGGCGATTCTTTGGCACCCGGACTGCAAGAATAAGTTAAGGGGGTTGTGGGAAAATTGCCGCAACCACCCCTGGGCGAAAGGCGGTGAAGAACGGGAAGATGGAGGCTTGCTGGAGCAAGCTCCGACAAGGGGGTCAGCGAGGTGATTCGACAGGAAAAAGTGGAAACAGAGAATGGAGATTTGATTCTATGACTACAACGAATAAAAAAATGCATAAAAAGTGAAGAGAACGCAAACCTCAAAGGCAGAAACACCTGAGATAGGTACCTCGACGGTCACCTTGGCCTGAGATGGTGGAGACCAACTTGCAACATGCTTAGCCCGGCTCCAGGGAGATTGAGGAACTCATGTCATGGGATCTAGTCTTGAGCTCGCCAAAGAGAGGGAAAACACAGTCAAAAGAGGGTTCAAAGAGGAAGGGAAAGTCGGGTGGTTTTTGAATAGGCGACGAAGGTGCTCCAAAGATCGAGGCGAAACAAGCGAGGCGGCGATACATTCCCTGAAAATATTCCTGGGCTTGTATCATGGATAGATGGGCATGAAAAGTCCTGAAGAGAGCATCATGAAAAGATGAAAGGTCAACCCTCGAAAAAAAATCGAGAAGAAGGGGGAGAAACGAGGTCTGATGGTTGGTCCACGTGGACCAACCATTAAAAAAACCTGGAAAAAACATTTCTAAATTCATTTTAAAATAATAGATGATTTTATTAATTTGATATTATTAAATAAAAAATAAGTATTATTTTATTATGATTTTTATTTATTTTTTGAGGTTTAAAATTACAAGTTCCCTTTTTAAGGGCTATATAGGTATATTCATCTATATATTTTAATCTTTTATTTTTATTTTATATAATTAACTTTATAAATTTTGTTTATTATTTTATATATTTATAACTTATTTTATAAACTTAAATATATTTTTATTCTATTTTTCTGATGTATTTTGTACAACTAAATAAATAGATGTATAGTCTATATAGGTATATTTATTAGTATTATACATATTTGTTGTATACAAGTAATTTATTTTTATGTTTTCTTTATGTTTTTATTCACGTTTTAATATACACATATATTATAAATAATATTTACAAAATTATAAAAATATAAATTATAAAAATAATGAATAATAAATAAAATAAATATTTTAATCAGTATAGCTATATAAGAGGGGTCCAAAACTCAACTTTCAAGCCGTAACTCCATAAAAATATGAAACCACCTTCATTAAATAGCTTATTAAAATTTATATACAAGAAAAAGTGATTTTGATACATTTCGAGTTTTTATTTGAGAGATACAGGTCTGGGAAGTTGGGATTCTGGAAATTTATTCAGAGTATGATTTGTACAAGATATATTATTTTTGTATGAAATCAATTTTGTATTTTTCTATATTTAATTATCTACAACTTTCATGTTCAAAGTTTTTTTATTTGAAGTATAAAAAGTGGAACTAAAAATAGGTCCCAAAATGAATAAGAATGAATTAAATAAAAGGTATTTTATTGTAAATTGGCCCTTATCTCCCCCCACTTTATTCTTTGTTGACCTAGTCATCGAGATGCCTAGCTCTTGGGGTTCGGGTCATAAAATATTTGCAATATTTTATTCGTTTTTCTTTTCTTTATTCTATAATTTTGGCTTTAAAGACCGTATTTTATACACTATTTACATAATGACGCATGAATGCTAAAATGCCTAAATTAATCCTATTTACACGCATTTACTAGGGTTTTTAAGGCTAAAATGATAGAATAAATATGATGAAATAGATATTCATCGTCCCCCTATACTTGCCTTTGCTAGTCCCTAGCAAACACTTATGCAATAAGTGCAAAGAAGAAAAAAAAGAAAGGAAAAAGAAGAAAATTGGATTTAGTTTGATTATCAAACTTGTCTTCACAAAATCAAAGTTTGGAGCTTAAGTCGGTCCTTTGGAATTTTAGTGTAGGCGGAACCTTAATGAGAACCATAATTTGACATCCAACAACCCTTGAGAATCCCAAAACTCTGCTCAAGTCTCCTCAATAGCCAGTTCAGAATAGTTCAACTCATATGCAAACCCTTATGACTATGAATCTGACTCGTACAGTGTAAGTGATGGTGGCTCTCCCCAACTGAAATAACAAAGAGACTGACTTCTCCAATATGACATCCTAATGATTCCCCAATCCAATAACTCATTCCTCGAGGAGCAGGGTATTCCCTTTTAAGTTCAAGTGGCAACCAGCTCAAGACGAGGGGGTGAAGAGAAGAATGGATGGTAACCAGTGTAGTTATCAAGTCATCCAGCTGCAGGCTCACATAATTTGACTTTGAAGCTCAAGCTTGCTTATTAACTATACAAATATATACACTCCGGCAGGTATTTTTATTTTTGTACAGGTCTGTCCACTTTTTTGGAGTTTTTGCCTTTTTCTTTTTTTTGAAATACTATATATAACAGCATTTACATAAAGAGTTTTTCCTCTTGAGCCAGTAGACTATCCCTCTTTTGAAGCATTATTACAACCCACACTCTCCTGTCCCCAAAACTCATCATCACCGGACGGGTTGGGGTGCACTTCCCTCCCAAGAGGAGGACAAATGTTTCCACTTGTGTGCATCTCATACTGGTAAATCCAACCCCCTCACCACTCCAACTGAGTTGAGCCAAGTGAAAGGTGCAGGTGTCCAAGTTAGGCCATTATCAATAAGAGTCGTGCGTGTGCTCCGAAATACTCTACTCAGGCCGTCAAGAATCCATTGAACCATGTCTCGTGATCCTCAAAGAATTAAGTCAACTAGACCTGAAGTACCTCAATTCCAGCTCCTATAAGGTTCATGTTATTAGGTAGATTTGAGGTCCAACCAAGCTCCAATCTTCGGATTTTACTTAGACTTGTTCAACAATCAAACCCGATCCGAAAAATGCTAATGCTAAAATGTTATGTAGAATGCGGAAAATATTTTTGTGATGCAATTTTCAAGATTTTGAACTTTTTATTGATTTTTGAAAAGATGATACATATGCATTTTTTGGTATTTTCAAAAATATTTTTCAATTGTTTTTGGTATTTTAAATTTTGCAAATGTTTTTGGGAATTTTTGAAAGAAAAAGTTTTGGACAAAAACTAGGTACAAATATTTACTTAGGGATGCATCTTTTATTTACAAGAAGTAGATTTTAAGAATTTACAAGGGGTAAGTGGTCAATTTTATAGATATAAAGAATTTTAGTTGAGGTGTATATATTCCTCAAACTTATTTGAAACATGTTTTGCAAACAATTTAGAAAACTGTAGTCCAAAATAATTTTTACAAACAATTTTACAAACATGTACACACATTTGAAAATCAATTTGCAAAGGTTTTCCAAACATTATATATAGTTTTTTAAAATATTTTTACAACCATTTTTTAAACCATTTTGCAAATCGTTTTTCAAATATTTTTATTTCATAAAAAGAAAATAGATTTTACAAACAAAACAATTTTACAAAGGTTGAAAACATGTAACAAAACATTTTCAAAATAGTTTTCAAAAGGATTTTCAAACTATTTTTCTATTTTGCAAAAATATTTTCAGCTGATTTATTAATCAGTGACTACAATAAAGAATTTGAGGAATAATCAAATATTTTTTGTTAAAGTTTTTAATGAATTTGAATAGTATAATTAGCCATAATTATTAACAAAAATACGAAAGTACGAGTTATGGCTAAAGTATATACGCAGTATATACGGCCCCCCTATACTTATCTTGAGCTATTTCCTCATAGATCAGAGAGAAGAAGAGAAGACATAACCTGTACTGAGTATAGGAAAGTCTAGAGAATAAATGAAATGGAGGAATGAATGAACGGATAAGAAGTTGACTGTCCCCCCATACTTGGATCAAATAATCCTAAGTATAGCAGACTATACACAAAGCAGGGAGGATCAAGGGTGGGAATGAACATATCGTACTCAGACTATCTCCCCCTATACTTAGGGTAAGATATCCCTAAGTATAGATAAGAAGAGGAGACAATGGAGAGGATAAAAAAGAATAGAACAAATCGTGGTGCACCCCCTATACTTAGGACAAAGTACGTCCTAAGTATAGAAGATTGACAAGAAGGGGCGACACCTTTTCGTTAGATAAAGAAATAGAAAAAGGAAAAGAAGAAAATAGAACTGAAGATGGAAAAAGATAGAGAAGGATGTACACATCACTCTCCCTATACTTAGGGTAAAAGAAGACCTAAGTATAGACAACAACAGGATTGTTGAAACGCGACGATGAGAGAACACTCGACTCATCCACACCCCTATACTTAGGACAAAGTACGTCCTAAGCAAGGCAAACACGAGAATGGGTGGACGAGCAAAACGGGAGATAGACAGATGGAAATGAATGGAAATACAACATGTTGGATGTACATAGGGTCAAGAAGGTCGAAAGCAAACCTTCTTGCGGGACCGATGAGGAATAGATCTGATATGGTGCAGGTTGACATATGGGTCCTCAGATGACGCAAACCGAATGAGATCGACAGAGTGAAGGTCCTCAGTGGCTCTAGGGTGAAGAGGCATAGACGGTTGAGTGGAAGTAGTACGGCTAGGTCCGACCTTGGGAGTCTCGCTAATGTCATCGTGGAATGGATCAAAATCATCGTCATCGGAAGAAGTGTAATCAGTGTAGTCCTGCGAGGTCTCGTCCAGGTCAAAACCATAAGGAATGAACTCATCGGTGGAAGTAGTCAAACTCTGTTCGTCCTCTACAATCTCAAGTGGATCATCTTTTTCATCAAAAGGCCTGAATTCCCGAATAAAAGCAACCAAATCAAATTAAGCTTTTGTCTCATCAATATCCAAATGAACACGAATAGATTCATCAATGAAAGTAGTCACATCAAGTCTGTCCTGTCTAGTCTCTAAATCTTCCCTCCGCTAAATGGTATCAATCATGTAAATCCCGTAGATATCATCAACACAATGCCACGTCCCAAAAGAAGGAACTCCAAGGTCCATGCTTTCCAAGTCTTCCTCCTTGGAGAGGAATTCTTGGGTCTCAGTGGAATCCAATAAGCAACAAAATTCTCTAATAGTCTCATCAAGGTCACGGTCCTCAAGGTCAGCCAAGATAGGTGTGGTCGCATCAGGTGCAGGTCTTTGATCGACAACGGGTGTGGTGATCCACACTTCGCTCTCATCGATAGGACGGAAGCGAATCTCTCTTGATTCATAGTCAATAATGACTCTCGCAGAGTCGAGGAATGGTCGTCCCAAGATGATTGGAGAGTACTCCCAAGGGTAGGTCTCCATGGACAATACGACAAAATCAACATTGTAGGTCGTGCCCTTAATCGAGATGACGATATTTTCAAGGATACCCTTCAACCTCTTGATAGATCCATTAGCAAGCTGAACGATCATCCTGGTTTTCTTGAGAGGTCCTAAGTGAAGATACTGTACCAACGAGCAGAGTAATATGCTAATCGAAGCACCACCGTCGAGGAGAGTGTGATCACTTGTGAAGTCAGAGATGGTGCAGCTAAGGAAAGGTGTGGCAGTGTTCTTTTACCTTGGAATGGGATGATGTGTGATGGCATGGGCAGTGGCCATGGTCAAAATATGACGCTCAGATATGCTCCTCCGCTTTCTCTTCTTGGGAAGAGGAGCAGATAAATCAGTCATGGCTTGCTGAAGTGGGGCATAGATGATCTCATGAATGGTGGCCACTAATGAATCCCTGTTCATCACTCTTTATTCTTTTATTTTAGCTAATTATCTTGGCAAAACATCATGTAAATAGGTGTAAATACAATAACTTAGCATTATGCATGCATGTGTTAATATTACGTAATTAGCATTTATTTGTGCAAAAATAAAAATAAAGTAAAAGAAAAAGTAAGGAGGTATTTAGAATAAATACGGAGTGACCCAAACCCCAAGAGAGGGCCAAGCATTGGCCTGATCGCCAAATAAATAAGTAGAGAGAGATAGGGTCTGCTCTATGTTGTACATATCATGTGTGTAAAATAAATAAATTACTTTTGCCAAAATAAAAATAATAATAAGTTCTTACCTCCTTGTGTGTATTTCTTAAAATAAAATAAAAATCAGAAAAAAATAAAAAGAAGATAAAATTCTTTCTCCTTTGTATATAATACATGTATATATGCTCTTTCCCCTAGTTATTATATACCTGTAAATAAATAATAAAAATAAAATAAAATTATTTTATAATCTAAAAATTATGTTGTAAATTAATAAAATATAAAATTGGGGTATTTTTGTAAAAATAATAAAATAAAATTAACTGTACAAAATACATAGGTATATTATACCTATATATAATACAATATATTTTATATAGAGTTATTTATTTTTCAAAAAAATTAATAAAAATCACATAAAAATTCCTTGAAAAATTATAAATATTTTTATTTTATTCATTTTTAAATTTAAATTCATTTATTATTTTTAATTTATTTATCTTTTAAATTCATTGTTATTTTGTAATGTAGCGATTTTTGTCCTCTTCCTGCACCGTTTCTGATTGGTCCACGAGCGCGTATTGACCCAGGTCAACCCCCTCTTCTAGTGCTTGACCTGACCTGACTGCATGGCCGGACCTCTTTCTCCCTATTTTCCCAGGTCGTCTGATATCTTCGTCCGCATTTCCCTTGTGGATCCACGATCCTCGCAGATCCCTAGAGAGGTGGGGATCCTTCTCGGTTCGCGCTTCCACCTGATTTCTCCAGCCACCTGGGAGTGCTATAAAGCATCTCATCCTTCTCCCCAGGGTGGTAGCTCGGGCCTCGCTCCCTCTTGATACCCAAGCCACCTCCAGCAGAGTGACAGCCGTCTGGAGCGCTGCCTGGCGTTCAATTTGGTGCAGTGAAGTCGCAGCTCAGCCATCGTGGCCGGAGAATTGCCACGAGTAGCCTCCCTTGCTTGACGCCACTCGGTTGAGGCCATCACCTTGATGACTGACTTCACCTGGAGCCCAGGAGTCTATCCAGAACTTGAGGTGAGCCTTTTATCCTTCCCCTTTACCATTTCGATTCGATTCTTTATCTTAGCACCATCATCCTTTCGCTAGATCCAACCAGCCGGTTGGAGCTCCGTTCCCCCATTCCAGCCGCTCCTATATCACTGCACATCCATCCTTTATCTAGCTCCGCATTTTGATTACCCTGATCTTTGCCTATCTAGCGGAGATTAGGTTCGAGGTCTCCTTCCTCGCCTTCGTCGGAGATCGACCAGCACCCCATCTTGCTTCTTTCATTTTTAGTCCAAATAACTAGGATCAGAGCATAGCTCTGAATCATATCTACCCTTTGCAGGATCCTGTGCGCGCTGGGAGCCTCCCTTCCATCCATTTTAGAGGTTGCCGGAGCAGGCCCATGCCTTCGCCGTCGCCACGCCTATTCAACCGTTGAGACCTTCATCCGAGCTGACCAGCCAACGCGGAAGCTCTCCACGATCCATCCGGCACTTCCCGATCGATCATCGAGGATGAGAACCCCGTCCTTGGCTCTAGTGAAGTCTACCCAAGCGTTGTTCTTCCAGAGTGATCCATCACCATTGGATCGACCGCCCCCCCCCCCCCAAATTGCATCTTGATCGTCCATCCAAACGCCCGGTCAGACTGTTAGATGTCAGATATGATGGCCACATACACCCCACGTCCTCAACCTTTCTGGCACCGTCAGATTTGACGCATGGCGCCATCAGAGCTGCATGTCCTTGCCTCTTCCATAGTCGCCACGTGTCCACCCCACGCACGCCTCACATGATGCAAGGGTATCTTTCCCTTTTTACCCCGTATTTTCTATGTGTTATGTTTTAGTCTGTAAATAAAAGTCGTAGTTGGAACTATTTGCACTTTAGTCCTTCGAGTTTCTGGTATTTACGTTTTAGTCCTCCCTATCTGGACACACGTGCTGGATCACGTGAAATGTGGTGTTTTTGCATGTTTATCCCTAGATATTTTCATGGTTCACTTTTGAATGAGAAGTTTGCTGAATTTACATTTATGCCCCTATGAACGTTGCTTTACGCCTGTACTGTAATTGATTGGAAATTTTACAGACATACCCTTGGACTTTCTTTGCCCGTTATTGTTTAGTCCAGAGACTTAAATTATTTTCATTTAGACCCCTATGAACTGTGTGTTGTGTTTTTAATTGAATAAACATCAAATCTACTCCAAAAATTCCCAAAAATACCAGTAGCTCCTGCTACTGAGTAATATTTTTGGTAATTTTTGTGACGTAATTTGATTTTGTTTGTTATTTTCTAAAAATTTAAAAACCTAAAAAGTGTGTCTGTCTATCTTAGAAAATCCATAAAAAATATAAAAATTGTCTTAAAAATTCTACGAAAATTCCTGTGTGTTTGTTTTGCCTTATTTCAATTTCATCAGCATTTTGGTTTTATTATCTTTCCTACAACACCTAAAAATTACAAAAGACTAAATCCTTATAAAAATAATTAAAAATACTATAAAAATAAAAAAATGTGTTTTTAGCTTTTATAGTTAGATTTTATTTTATATTTTCAGATAAAATTGCTGTTAGGATTTTAAAGGCATTTTAAATAATTTTAATTTGCCTTTCTATCCAGGATGTACACTACTTCATGTTTTTGGCTTTCTTTAATTTTTAGAAAATCCTATAAAAATTAGAAAACTTCATAAAATCACCAAAAACATCTGCTTATTTTAAAAGCACAAAAATATTTTTATTTTGGACTTTTGAGCTTTTTAGACCTTAATAAAAATTTGTGTAGTGTATTTCTTATTGATTTTCTTATTAGAAAATATAAAAAATTGCAGCATTAAAAACCACCAAAAATATTGTCCCATGCTCCTTGTGTTCGACCCTGGTGGCTATACCAGGTTAAATAAATAGTAAGACCGTTTGCCTTGGTTTTTCATGCTTGTTTGATTTATATGGTGGTCTGATTTTTCTAGTTGATTGTGCCTTGCGATTCGGGTCGCAATGACCATAGATTTTCCTTAACCTAAGTTGCCTGGGACCGTCATTAGCCACCACTTCGGGTTCAGTCAACATTTTTTTCAATTTTTGGACCTCCTCCATACAAGGGAGGAAGTCAGAATCAGCATATAGATGAGGAATGCCAAGAGCAGTCTGTACAACGACATCCTCGGGGTCAAAGGTGGAACATGGTGTGAAAGGATGTGTGGTCAAGGGATATGGTAAAAGGCTCCCTCTCCTCACAGTCTGAATCAACCATAAGTCTCCCGAACTCTTTTTGGATTTTTTTAAATTTTCTCATTTTTTTTGTATTTTGGGGGATTGCAAGCTCTCGTGATAATCCTCAAATGAATCCTCATCCTCAAAGAATGGAGCTACAGTCTGGATCTTATTTACGCTTAAATATATCATTCATCCTTGAGTTCATATGCTCCATCATCTGATTCAAGGTTTCAAGTGTGGATATCATGAAATGTGACTCCAAAATCTCAGGTTTGGGTGTATTGAGTGTAGGCGGTGGGTGTGGGAAAAAATCACATTCTGGTTCAAGATACTCTAGGAAGAGCGGGTTGTTGAAATGTATAGGAGGTGGTGGTGGAAATGATTGGCAAAGGTCAAAGTCCAAATCCTGAAATAGTGGGTTGGTCGGATATGTACAAAAATCAGGAGCAAAGTCCTCTTGGAAAAAGAGAGGTGGACCAGCTGGAGAGAAGGAGGGATCCGTACAGTTCAGATAAAATACACTCCAGTCGGCCATCTCGAGACAAAAGGAAAATGATAGTCGGAAGATCACGAAGGTAAAGTCAAGAGAAGTGAGAAACAAGGCGCAAATGCGTAGAGATGATCTAGAATAGACCAATGTTGTAAAAGTCACCCGACTAGTAGGTTTGACTAGTCTAGTCAGTGGGTTGGCCGACCGAGTATCGACTAATTCCGACTAGGAACACTAATGAATCAATTTTTTCTTGGAGATACCATGTTTTTTTAAATATTTTGCTATTCTATAAGCAAACTTATTATAATATGCTTAATGTTTTATTTAAATTCAATTACTTCTTTTATTTTATTTTGATAGTATAAAAATGTACAAAATCTATATAAATATATGTGTAAAAATGAGTTATATATTTAAAATAATCATAAAATTCAAAGCCGATTAAAGTTCGACTAAATCCGATTAGTCACCCGACTGCTGATTAATCCTTAGTCAGTGACCCGATCGACCGAGTACCGACTTTTACAACCTTGGAATAGACACAAATAATCACAAACAAAGCTCACATAATACAAACCCTCAATTCACCTACTCAACTCGGTGAAGATCGCAAATGCAGTCTTTTTATCTTGTCTATTTTAGAGTTAGGTGAGAAGTTCAAAAGTTACACAAACACTTAGGGGATGAATAGGATTTTGGCTCTATTCCTTAGTGTGTGCGCGAGCAAGTAAAACAAAGATAATGAGGGGATTACTCACCCCAAGACAAGATTTTTCTTTTTGATCTATTTTAGGGTCAAGTAATGTTAGCAGTGCCATTTTTTTAATTATTACATTTTTTATTTTTAGTGAGAAATGCACGAGCCTACCGAGGAGTCAATTTCACTTAGCACCTAGGTGATTAAAATCAAAGGTAGAGAGGCGGAAAAGCAATGCAAGTGGCAAACGATGATATATGCTAAAGCGTAAATGCAAACCTTGCCTCCAACACTCTACATGCAAGGATGCTTAACATAATTGAAATATATCTATATGCAAATGCAAAGCCGATGAAATCACCCTAAGTTTCAAACATTGCTATTATTGTGAAGAACCGATTCTAATGACTTACAATGGAACCGAAGTGTCCGGTCTTGGAGTCTCCTCGATGCCCACCACAATGGGTCCTGCAAGAGCTGTATGGAGAACTCTCGCGGTGCGGTGGTTCCGAGACTAAGTGAGAAGCAGTTTAAAATTTGATTAAGTCCAAACAAATCTATAGGAGCATGCAATGGTATTATGTGTTTGGCCTCAATCTATCAAGAGCAATCCTAAAACTAAGGGCTCAATCACACAAAATAAAGAAAACAAAATCGAGAAACAAAATAAAAAAATGAGATGAAAATGTGGCAAAACTGTGGTGAGCCCCTAAGTGAACAATCACTTGGAAATTGGGCTCGAATGTTCAAGTCTTGAGTATCTGTATTACTACAAATAAATAATGGTCTCTCTCTCACAAAAATTACACAAGTAAATAAAATACAAAAATGCTCAAAATGTGACTGTCTTCTCAAGCCCTCCAAGCCTCCTTTGATGCTAGGTCAGAAGTCTCACACCGCCTTCATGTGGGTGCACAGGCGCCTTGAGTAGAGCGCCTCCCTCGATCCGTGGTTCTTGCACAAAGTTAACAAGAGACGGTGATTAGACAAGTCAAACAATTATATCAAGTAAATGAGCAAATAATGAAGCAAGAATGTAGACAAATAATCACAATAAAAAAATGAATATCAATCTAAACGTTGTTGCTCCCCGGCAACGACACCATTTGTTGAATTAGATTTTTCAGGGGTCTAAAATGCTTCTCACACAAGGCGGAGACGCAATCGGTGTGGCGTTCCGCAAGAAACCCCAATTCAGACAACAATTAATCCACAACAAAGATCAAGCAATGAAAAGTAGTGCAGAGTTAAAATTTAATATAACTCCACAATAAAGATGTGTATAGGTGCAAGTACAAGTAGAGTGTCGAACACAGGAAGCAAGCAGGTAGATCGGGGCAGATGATGCTAAAAAATGAATGTAAAGTGTTTGTTTGTATGTGCTTTTGTGGGTTTCTAATTTTATACATTTTTTATTTGTTTTTTGTTTTTTATATTTTATATTTTAATTTTTATTTTTCTAATTTTATATTTTCTTTTTATTTTTTACACTTTTATATATATATTCTTTTAAAAAGGAAATAAAACTATTTTGTGTAAATATATATATACAAGAGAGATGAGAGAGAGATAAAAATGGGTAAAAATATCCAAAATATAGAAAATAAAATATTTTTGTGCTTTTTCTATTTTTCTAATGTTTTGTGATTTTTATGTATTTTTGCTATTTTTTGGTATTTTTAGAATCACAAATACTCCAAACAGGGAATAAAATAAATAGCCGAAATTAAAATAGAGATGAAAAATATCAAATAGTAACAAAAATTCTCCAAATTAGTTTTAAAATAAAGATAAGAAAATATAAAAAATTTAGGAACATGTATATTTTTAGGATTTTTTAAGGATTTGTTATATTTTTATGAAGGTTTCAGGGGTTTTGCAATTTTTATGAGTTTTCTTTTATGTTTTTAACGATTTTTAGTCTGAAGGTTGAAGATGCAAAAACACACAAAATATATTTTTGGGGAATTTTTCGAGAAGTTTTTATAATTTTTATGTATTTTCTAATGAAAACAGGGATGGAAATGCATGTTTTTGGTTTTTTTATAAATAATAAAATGACACAAAATTGTAAAAATAAAAATATGGCATGATAGAGCAACAAAACATGAACTTATGCCTATTTTTGAGATTTTTTTATAGATGCATGAAATAAATAGAGACAACAAAGAGAAAATGCAACCCTAGTAGGGACATTTTTGTAATTATATCAAAGTCCAAGGGCCAAATTGTGATTTTTCCAGAAAATTATAATGCAATAAAAATATTTCTGGACCAATTAGAAATTACCAATAACCCAGGGCTATAACTACAAAAAGACCAAATCCGCACGTGACTATCACATGCCTGGGAGGGACCTATACACAATTAACAGAAACCTGAGGTTAAAATGCAAAATTGCAAGAAATTTATAACTGCATAAAGAAGTTTCAGGTCTGGATAACAATAACAGAAACCCAAGGGGTCCTTTGTAAAATAATCACTCACCTCATGTGCGCGAGTCACGTAAGGTGATGTGGCCAAGGACCTTTTTGTAAATAAGGTAAAGCTTGGGGGCTATGCAATAAAATTTACACAAATGTTGAACTGTCGAGAAAAGATTATGTACTAAAAGTAAATACAAATTGCTTGGGGGTGAATTTGGCAAAATACCCAAAGCACTGGTAGATCTAACGATGGACGCTCTTTCACTTGCCACGTGTCGAAGATCCCACGGCTGGTACCGCTTCGGCAACAACTACCACGATCAGATCTAGAGAAGGAGATCAACGATTGATGTTTTCCTGGATTTGGCGGTTGATGTGCGATATGGAGAGCCCTCATGATCCAACGACGGAGAAGGCCCGACGAAGTATCGGGAAGAATTCCGCCGAGGCGAAGTTCCTCCGGCCTTATCGCGCCTCTTCGGCGGTCTTCAATGCTTCAAAGTAGATCCCGAAGCTCCTGCGGTCCTCCTCTGATGTCTGGTGGCATCCAAAAGTGCCAGCACTCACCAGAGTTTCCCTCCTGGGTCAAGGTCGAAGATGAGCTCCAGGAAGCTCCGGCAGAATCCAAAATGAGCCCCAGGAAATTCTTTGGCACCAAGACCTGCAAGAAGAAGTTAAAGGGGTTGCGGGCAAACTACCATGACCACCCGCGGGCGAAAGGTGACAAAGAATGGGAAGATGGAGGCTCGCTGGAGCAAGCTCCGACAATGGAGTTAGCGGGGTGATTCGATCAGAAAAGTGGAAACGAAGGATGGGGATTTGATTCCACGACTACGACGAATAAAAAAATGCATAAAAAGTGAAGAGAACGCAAACCTCAAAGGCAGAAATGCCTGAGATAGGTACCTCGACGACCACCTTGGCCGGAGATGGTGGAGACCAACTTGCGACATGCTTAGCCCGGCTCCAGGGAGCTGGAGGAACTCATGTCACGAGCTCCAGTCTTGAGCTCGCCAAAGAGAGGGAAAACACAGTCAAAAGAGGTTTCAAAGAGGAAGGGGAAAGTCGGATGGTTTTTGAATAGGTAACGAATGTGCTCCAAAGATCGAGGCGAAATGAGCGAGGCAGCGATCCATTCCCCAAAAATATCCCTAGGCGTGTATCATAGATAGATGGGCATGAAAAGTCCCGAAGAGAGCATCATGAAAAGATGAAAGGTCAGCCCTCGAAAAAAAATTGAGAAGAAGGGGGAGAAACAAGGTCTGATAATCGCAGGCAGTGGGTCAGAGAGTTGACCGCGGGTCAACTCTCCGAACCTCCTGGTTGGTCCACGTGGACCAACCAAGAAAAAGCCTGGAAAAAAATTCTAAATTCATTTTAAAATAATAAACAATTTTATTAATTTTAGGTTATTTAACAAAAAATATTTATTATTTTATAAATTGTTTTATTATGATTTTTATTTATTTTTTCGAGGTTTAAAATTACAAGTTCCCTTTTTAAGGGCTATATAGGTATATTCATCTATATATTTTAATCTTTTATCTTTATTTTGTATAACTAATTTTATCAATTTTATTTATTATTTTATATATTTATAACTTATTTATAGCATAAATATATTTTTATTTTATTTTTTTGATGTATTTTATATAATTAAATAAATAGATTTATTGTCTATATAGGTATATTTGTAGGTATTATGCCTATGTAATGTATAAAAGTAATTTATTTTTATGTTATCTTTATGTTTTTATTCATGTTTTAATATACACATATATTAAAAATAATATGTACAAAATTATAAAAATAATTAATAACAAATAAAATGAATATTTTAATCAGTATAGCTATACAAGAGGGGTCCAAAACACAACTTTCAAACCGTAACTCCGAAAAATATGAAACCACCTTCATTAAATAGCTTACTAAAATTTATATACAATTAAAGGTGATTTTGATTCGAGTTTTTATTTGAGAGATACATGTGTCTGGGAAGTTGGGATTCTCGAAACTTATTCAGAGTATAATTTGTACACTGTATATTATTTTTATATGAAATCAATTTTATATTTTTCTATATTTATATATCGACAACTTTCATGTTCAAAGTTTCTTTATTTGAAGTATAAAAAGTGGAACTAAAAATAGGTCCTTAAAATAAATAAGAATGAATTAAATGAAAGGTATTTTTATTGTAATTGGCCCTTATCTCCCTCTACTTTATTCTTTGTCGACCTAATCATCGAGATGCCTAGGTCTCAGGGTTTCAGGTCATAAAATATTTGCAATATTTTATTCTTTTTTCTTTTCTTTTCTTTATTATATAATTTTAGCTTTAGAAACCGTATTTTATACACTATTTAACAATGACGCATGAATGCTAAAATACCTAAATTAAGCCTATTTACACGTATTTACCAGGGTTTTTAAGGCCAAAATGAAAGAATAAAGATGATGAAATGGAGATTCATCATCTGTTCCCAAGAGACTATGCCAAGTCCTTTTACGATATTTGCATATCCCCTAGTAACAGTGCTCGCATCCAATGGAATGTTGCATCTTAGGCAACCTATACTCAATATTGTTAGTTATAGTGTGTTTGAAACAACAACTCAATAATTATTATAACCTGTATTTCCATAATCCTTATCAGAATACCCTTATTCATGGAGATCTCTATCTCCTAAAGTATCTGCAGTTAAGACCTTTAGATTACTATCCATAAAGTCTTAATTTCTTGAAGATAAGACTTAGAGATCAATATCTCGAAAAGTCTTGTCATCTTTGAAGATTTTGTTATTACTGCAACTAAGTGTTTTATCTCCATAGTAGGATTAGTAACAATTTACTAGTCCCAGTGCATAGTAGACATCTGGCATTCGTACACATCTAGCATACACTCGGCTTCCCGTAACTGATGCACAAGGGCAAGCAGTTATAGCATTCACTTCCTCAACTCCTTAAGGTGCTATCCCTTTAGATAGGTCAGTACCATATCTTAAGGAAAGGAAGCCTTTCTTGGAATTTTTCCAGAAAATGGAAATGTCCAAGGCGTACCACTAATGTAACGATCCTAATACCCTCATTCTTTGCTTCTGAACAACTTCAGAACTAAGATCTTAAGAGGTATCCTTGAGATCATATCTCGAGATATGGAATAACTAGTCAATAAAACACTTTTTACTATCCTTATATCCTTTTAAATGATTAGGATATCATCTACATTTAGCATGATGAACACAGTGGCACTCCCACTAAGCTTGACATGGTTCACCAAGATTCTATCATAACATTTATGATTTCATCAAATCCGATGTTCCAACTACAAGAAGCTTATTTGCGTCCACAAATGGAGTTATCCAGCTTGCACAACTTGCTTTCCTCAACTATGAAGCCTTGGGGCTATTTCATATGAATATCCTCGGAGAGGTATTCATAGAGGAATGTAATCTTCACTTCCATCTTGAAGATGTCAAAGTCAAGTTGTGTAGCTACAGTTAGCAATATTCTAATGGGTATAAGCAAGGTCACTGAAGAGCAAGTCTCACCGCATGCGATGTCTTCTCTTAGATGTGTATCTTGTGGATACGAGCCATGCTTTGAAGGTCTCTACCTTCTTATCAGGTTCCCTCTTTCTCTTGAAGATCCATTTACACCTTAATGGATCTTACTCATATAGGTGTATCCTCGAGGGTCCATATACAAGACTTGTATTTAGCACGATGAACACAGTGGCACTCCAACTAAGCTTTACATGGTTCACCAAGATTCTATCATAACATTTATGATTTCATCAAATCCGATGTTCCAACTACAAGAAGCTTATTCGAGTCCACAAATGGAGTTATCTAGCTTGCACAACTTGCTTTCCTCAACTATGAAGCCCTGGGGCTACTTCATATGAATATCCTCGGAGAGGTATTCATAGAGGAATATAATCTTGACTTCCATCTTGAAGATGTCAAAGTCAAGTTGTGTAGCTATAGTTAGAAATATTCTGATGGGTATAAGCAAGGTCACTGAAGGGCAAGTCACCGCAAGCGATATCTTCTCTTCGATGTGGTCTCTACCTTCTCATCAGGTTCCCTCTTTCTCTTGAAGATCCATTTACACCTTAACGGGTCTTATCCATATAGGTGGATCCTCGAGGGTCCATATATAAGACTTGTATATGAAGTCTACTTTAGACTTTATTGCTAAAATCTATCATTCCATGTCATGATCTTTAGAGGCTTAATCACATGAAGTTAGATCCTTGTCAGATTTCTCTGACACATGGAATACATCCTCAAACTCAATTGAAGAAGTATGAGTGTTTCATATTTAATTGTTCTTTTAGTTTCTGATTTTAGGAGCCTCATTATCTTCTCAAGATTAAATGAGATCCTTCATTTCATTTTCATCTTGATTCTCGAGAGTCTCATCCTTTAAGAACTACATTCTCAGGGATGAGATCTTTTAAGAATCTCAAGGCCATAAAGTAGGTATCCAATACCATCCTTTATTTTCCGAATGAAGTAGCTCTCTCTGGTACTTGATTCCATCTTACTTGCATGGAACCTTATTACAGATATATATTGTAGTCTCTACTACATATATACCGGGAAACTAAGACGTTATTATGCTAGTATTTATCATTGACCAAATCATGTCACACATGATCTAATTGTATCTCCCTACAACTCTATTGAGTTTAGGTGTATGAGGAGGAGTGAGATAAGTCATATCTCCATAAGGTATTCCTTGAATTCATCTAATAGGTATTGACTACCTAGATTAGATCAAATTCATTTTCATCTTCCTTCAAACTTTGGTTCTAAATCAAAATTGTGAAATCTTTGAATATTTCAAAGGTTTCTAAGGTGAAGGGAAGAAATCTCATATCACAAATAGATATCACATATCCATAATGTTTAATGTGGTATAGATAATCCACATACATCAATATGCATGAGATCTTAAATACCTCAGCATCTAACACCATTCCTAGAGAAGGGTGTATTGGACATTTTACTTTGAATACAATATTCATAAGTATGTAAGTTTTGAAATTTTAGACATTCTAAAGTTTCATCTCTTACTAGTCTATGGATCTCATCAATAGACATATGTCCTAGGCTATAGATGCCAGATCATTTGTCGAATGATCTTCATCCTCCTATTGATCTTATAAGGTTTAACTCTTAGTATTAGAAATCTTAATGAACCATTCATTAATTTTCTAATTTAGTTGAGTCCACTAGATGTTAGATTACTATCTGAAATATATCCATCATAACTCTTTGTGATAGGTCTATTCCAGAACTCACGTTTATTTCTAACACTTATACATAAATTATGAATGTATTCTAATATCCAGGTCATAGAGACATTCTTTAAGACTAAGGGTTCTCCCACTAAAAATATAAAGTCTATCTATCCAATAGAGATTGTTGCAATAACTGCATCAACGCCCATGTGGATGACTATTAAACCTTAAGATCAAGTTTCTAGTCTTCTAAAACATATGCAACCAATTGCAAGTGTTATTAGAAGAATGAGATACAATTATTAAACTTTGATCTTATCAAATAAGAAAGTCAATTTCAATGATTATATGTAGATGTATATTATTTCGATGTATTATATGATCCTTCTCTAAGTATCCAAGATAGTCTAGATAGTCATGCTATAAGTACATCGACTTATTGCAGTATTGGCATTCATCCAACTCTTTGGATGTCATATGTATGGAAACCATAGAAGTACAGTCAACTCTTTGACTTTCCTTCTAATCTTGGGTCCAACCCATACTTCCATTGTGTTCTCTTCATCTATAAACAACCATTGCTTAAGACAAAGGGATCTCTTATGTTGAACTTAAAAGAATTCAATGTAAGAGTATTTCAACATTTACATATGCTTCATTCAATTCATACAATATGAATATTATGAAGCTTCATGAATGACTAGAGTATAGATAGTAGAATGATGACACTCATTATATCTACATACATATTAACTCTTAAAACATTGGTTCAGGTAGGTATTCAAATATTTTAAATACATCATCTCTTATAGAGACACCATTCTGCATAATGCAAAGAACCATGTCATTCATGATTAAATGTCAAGAGCACATATGTTTGTCAATTCATCTTCTTAGATTTTATAAGGATTATTTGACAATTGCGATCATCATCGACATGTTACTTCCAAAGTACATTTGATGAGATCAAGACTATAGAGACATACAAACCGTAAGGTTGTAGGGCTATTGTCTATTTAATTGCCATTCCTCATTATTATGAGGAAACTCGCACATTGCAACCACATACATTATGTGTCCAACTGCAAGTGCAATATCTTGATCATGGATCCGATCCATGATATTATACTAATTATTACTGAGTATAGTATTGAGTGGGTTTAATGAAGGATTATCTGAAATAAGAAATCTATATAAATGTATATATTTAATATATACATATATTACTTTGATTCAGGAGTTTTTATATCAAAGTTGTCTTGCCTTGTCAACAATGAAAGTTAATTCCCTTAATCACTTTCAATGTAAGAGATATACTTACCATTATATCTCAAGTAATATCTGAGATCTCCTTCCTTATCTTTATCACATCCCAATAATATGAGAACATGTGACTCCGATAAAAAGAAGCGGGATCACATTCCTCATTACAAGTCCAACTTGCATTTTCCACTTCGGTCTTTAACACCCGGTCCCACCACCCCTAAGGTGACGTTGACCTGTCATTAATTGAACCAACCGTCAACATGAATACAACTTGCTATGCGCAATCCAATATCATCCCAATAATATGAGGACTCGATATTTGGGTCATTACACATACGTCCTTACTCTTTCGAGAAGCAAAGAGCCCGATCCAAATGGCCTGTATGCAGGAGCTGTCACTTCAGACAAGCATCTCTAACATACAATCTCTAGCGACGGAACCCTTTTCCTTGACGGGAGACCATGGATGTCACTTATGTGATCCTCCATATCATGTTCAAATTTAATTAATCATTGTAGTCATATTCAGTATGAATAATTCTTCCAAAGGAATTACACATCTATTCATAATAGAGTGTTTTAATTGGATATTGTTAATTTATTCCCATTAAATCAATTATCAATCCCATTCAATCAACAAACTTGATATGTACTTGAAAAGATGGTATTATCTCAAGGTATGTATTATTTGAATTTTAATAATTAGAAAATACACCATGATCTCTCAAGCATTATCCATTCACTACCCGTTGTCATGGCCAGTACCAACGGGAGCGTGATGGGTACACGGTGCAACTTGCTACCACAATGCTCCCTGATTAGACACCATATCCGCGTCGGGAAAAAATAATGCCAATTCAATCACTTTGTACATGAGATGATCATTGATTTTCAACCAAAATTATACCATATAGTAATAATCAAAATTATTTTGATTATAAGGAAATTTGCTAAACAAACTCCCAAAACCTATTCAAGTAACAAGTTTCATGAAAGTGTATCAAGTAACCAATTGGTGATCTAGATCATATCTAATTATTTATTGGTTGAGGAAATGTCATTTAAGAGAACAATTATCATAAAATATTTCCTAAATATTATCCATAATTATTCCAAGAAATTAACCATTAATTTCACAAGTTACTTAAATGACAATCGCAAGGTTCATGATCGAGTATGTAATTTTCAACAGTGACCCCTACTTACTAAAACTAACATATCTCAATCAATTTAAATCCAAATTAAGCAAAATAAATTTATAAAGTTTTCTAATTTTATTTAAAACAAATTCCAAGTGATAAAAATACATTTTCAGGCCTTTTGAAATCGTAACTAACTCCTTAATTACTTCGTTATTCGCCACCCCCGAAATAGTGGATATATGGTTATTAAAAAGATCATATCTTGAGTTATCGGATTCCAAATCAAGCAAACTCAAATTTCACGATTTTCTTATTTAATGGACAATATTATCCAATTGATAGTTTCATATTTAAACATTTTAAATAAGACCTAAATTTATCACAAAATAGGGCTGCGAAAATTGAAATGCAATAAAAATTTCACAATCCCTTATGAACCCAAGTCTTCTTTGATTTATGGATCATATCCAAAATATCCAACATATAGCTATGATACCAATTGAAGGATATGGAAAAATCCTCCAATGCATCACCGAAGCGTGAGGATCGCATCAAATGCGATCGGGAGCGACTAGTCACACTAGTTGCTCCGGACAACAGAATTTAAAATTTTTTAATGGGATGGAACTAAATGATACAAGAACATTTCTCGGATCATTTCATCTAAACCACAATAGATATTAAGGTTACCTTTCAAAGCGTGGTTGCAATCAAGTCTCTAAACGAAGAGACCTCCTGTCTCAAATCCGATCCGACGGAGGAGACGCTTATGAGCGCGTTGATGAGAAACGTCCTTCTCGTAATCCATGTTGATGATCCAAGCAGAGAGTCTCCTGATCTTGTCACACAAGATACGACGTCTTCTTCACGAGCGAGGCGCACCAAAGGAGACGGAGATCCACAAGTAGATGATCCGGTAGCATAACGACGATGCTGCGGCTATGGAGAATCTCACAATGGCTCCATGGTGGACGACCAATATGAGAGAAAGAGAGGTATGGTGTGCGAAGAAAAAGAGAGGGAGAGAGATCAATTGTAATTATGTGTATAGAAGAGCAAGGGGTGCCTCCTCTTATATAGGATTTTGGGAGTCCTTGGATCTTAATCCATGGACATCATACAATCAATGGGTGAAATTGATTTGTGTTTCTCTCAATGGCCATGATATTGTTATGAAAACACAACAATACATAATTTGAATTATCATCAATATAATTTAATCATTTTAGAGAGGATAGAGAGAGAGAGAGTCAACTCCTAAATTGGGGGGGGGGCACATTTGAATACTTCAAGGGTGGCAGTCCACCACCCATTATATTGGCTCTTTTTCTCTATTTTATGTGATATATAATATCTCATATTATCCTCTTATATATTTGCAATAACTTTTATTGCAAAAATATTCACAAAATTAATTCTAAATTAATTTCTGAATATTTCAATCATGCCACTGAAAATGTGAATCACATTCACAACCCAAAATAAAATTAAATTATATTTTCAATTAATCATCCAATGTGAATCCAATTCACATCAATAATTAATTAACAAATATAAATCACAATATTCACTATCTTATATATTATAAATCACATTTATAATATATCTGATTAATATGGATATTGCTATACACATTATTCTTATCCAAGATAATTAAATCACATTTAACCATCTTGGATCTCTATTCTCATGAGCCCAAATAATATGAATCACATTCATATTATTCACATCTTTGATAATTACTCACATTTAATTATCTTAGATAACTATCCTCATAATATGAATCAAACTCATATTATTCATGATAATTAAATTATATTTAATTATCAATTTTATCAATGCTCAGATACATATATCAACAACGAGATTATCCATGAACTCTTTCAAGGATAATGCGCTTTCTCCGTGGATACTTGGAGATAAGGATATGGTGATTATATTGTTCCATGTATAGTGACTTGGATATTGAGATCAAATCTCAAATCCAGATCTTGCTGATCTCCTAAAGATGCTTGATTAAATCAAGACTGTAGATCTAATCTTCTCATTGCATCGAATCACATTCATATCAAGATCCAACATTTGGACTAAGAATAGATAGCTTCTCTATGAGAGGAGTCATTAAAATCCAGACCTGTTTCATCACTCCCTCGGAATGGAAGCGTCATGATTATGCAATCGTTTATGATCACATCACCCTCAGGTATTCCCAATACCTGTACATCCTGCATACTAGAAGACCCAGATCAAACATGAAGTTTTAAATCTCTTTCAGATTGTCTCCTTTAGAGTTTTATCCTTAAGTTTTCTCATTCGATCATTACGAGGCGGTATCGATCATATACTTTCCAAAAGCATATGTCATACCTAGGTCTTGATAATATACTTTCCAAAAGTATATATCAAACCTACAAATTCAGTCAAGCTTCCAAAGCGAGACAACCATGCACGAAATTTGATTCTTCCCAATATCTCATGAGTGAGCTCGTGTCTACCGGTTCAACAATGAACCTGTATGATCCCTTTGAGTGATCGTATTGCTTATATGCCCGTGCATACATACCAGCGCACCGTTGTATAGACCTTGGTTAGGTCATCAACCTATTGGTCTGCCAAATGTATATACTCGGACATATAATAACACATATGTCTCTAGTCAGAGGATGTGTGCCTATATCGTGACAGCATACGAATAGGTCTTTGGTTATCTTGATCTCATTAAGTCAACTCTTTGACCTAACTAATCTAACACCTATGAATCTCTATTCCTATGTAGAGGACCTGCATCAAGAGGTCAGTTAGATATCGGCCTTTATGAGAAAGGATTGCACTCCTACTCAGGCTGGAGATCATCTCTTAATAATCATTTGACGGTGCTTGATGAGTCCTCAATCTAACTCTTTATATATTCATCAAAGCACCAACCTCTATGATTCAATAATTGAATTAACAGTTGTATGATCATTAAGATGGTCATGATACATAACCCTAGTTGTACTAAGGGGCCTATTATGAAAATTAGTTATTCTTCATTTCAGATCATAGAATGATATTCGCAATAACATTTATTGCATAATGGCTCACCGCGGGTTCGCATTCCAACACAATAACCTTTATTGCATAATGGCTTGTCCTGTGATCACATATCCAACAATAACTACCCCTAGCTTCTTTAGCCAGTAATATGTCTTATCTATGAAGGAAAAAGGAAGGGTATTAAGTCGTTTGTAGTCTTGGCTAACCCTAGGATGCCTAAGGTTATCAGAGAACAAATCAAAGTCCCTAAGGGATGCATAAGGCTCCTCATTGGCATTCTCATTGTACTTCGATAACAAAGTGAGGAAATGAGGGTTCAACTCATATTCCACATGTGGTGTAGGTGGACTCAACCAATTTTAGTTATTATACTTTCTAGGGGTTGTAGGATGTGTCCATTAGTGTGTCAACCCCTACATTTAGCTGACCGATCCGAGCTCTCACAATAGCATTCTACTGTTCTATGGTGGCCAACCTAGCTACTATTTGTTGCAAGGTGTCACCACGATCCCCATCCGTAGAGCGTTTCTTTGGAGGTTGACAAATGAGTTTGTTGTGGTACTTTCATCAGAAAATGGGTTTAGGTTAGAATAGGTTGAAATATAATCAATCTCATCGAGGAGAAGGTCTTCCTCGGTGAGGAAGGAAGAGAGAAAGGGATTTATCGTTGTGTGACCACTCCCTGAAAGGGTAAACTTGGACTCAAGGGTTAACATGAGTCCAGGGAGGTCCAGGAAGTTAGGTATCATAGACCTCAGAAGACATAGTATTTGGATTGTTCATTGTCAAGTTCATAAAGTCCAAATAAATATCTATCTAAATACTCATCTTTGATTTCAAGAGGAAACTAAATAGAGACGAATATGAATCAAGGAGATGACGTCTTACATGAAGGTACTTTGGATACGCAAGAATAAAATTACAAAAAATAAACATAATATGAACCTCTTAAATTCACCAACTTAACACATGAAAATCGTAAGAGTTTGGTTGATTTATCTTGTTAATTGTACTGATAAAACAAAGTTGTCGGGTTCAATATCACACCCTTAGATATATTACGAGTCTTACACAACTAAAATTTATCTAAAGTTAGAGGAAAGAACTTGTAGATCCCAAATCCACGAGATTCGGAAATGGAGACTTAGGGTGCAAGTCCAGGGATTTGGGATCTATCCTTAGGGATGTATCCTCGCCCACTTTGTTTGGAGTTTAGTACTTAAGAGCAATGAGAGATTCCCCTCCTGTAAGACAAGATCCATTTTATTTCAAGTTTATTTTATGTTGACTTGCTTAATAGTCTCGATTTTAGATGGCTACCACTTGATGTTAATGTGTGATCTCATCAAAAAATCGCCTAACATTCAGTCTCTTTTCCCTTTTGATCTTAAGTTATAAAATAAGAATAAGGAGTTGGAAAGATGGAATGCAAATGAAAATCAAATGATGAATGCTCAATTGGAGTTATATTTATAGAACTTCCCAGCATTCTCCATGTATTATGTAATACTGTATTGAAATATTACACTAAATTCATGCAAGTTGATAAAACCACACCTAAAAAAAGAGTTCTATTAGTGTGAAGAAATTCATTTTATTTAATGTTAATTACAATGGTCTAAGTATGCCTATTAGTTAATCTTTGAATGTGTGAATGGTCTAAGTTACGTGGTCACAAACAATAAGGACCTAAGAAACACTTTAAGAGTTGCAGGCCTATCCTTAACCTTGGTCACTCAAGTCGAGCTTCACTCTTAGACACAAGTAAAACTTGTCTCAACACACCATTGTTAGCAAATAGACAATTAATTGAAAAATAATTATCAATAATAATAAATAAATAAATAAACTAAGTTAAGTAATTAGCTAGCTAGTTTCCTCTTCTACTCAAGTCATATGTCCTGGACTCTTCTAAGCTCGAGCTACAAGCTCGTTGCCTCTGCATCACCTCAAACTTGCACGGTTTTGTGGGCCCTGTCACAACAGCTATATATGATTAGGTATAATTTAAAAGAGATAACAAGATAAAAATAAAACAAACAACATACAATAAGGAAACAAAACAAAACAACATCAACAAACTGAAGAGTTGACCTAAATATCACTAAAAGATGCTTAATTAAATATTTAAACATAAGTAAACATCATAATTACGACATGCCCTTGACAATAGCTTGGAACATGTTTTTCCTATGTCATTTTCATGTTGTTACAATACAAGCCTAAGACGATTGATCAGAACCTTGATAAGAATCTTGATGAAGAGATCAAGGCTTTAATTTTTAACCTGGATAAGTTCATGGTCAAACTCAAGGAAATAAGTAATTATACCTACTTAACTATGATTTAACTACTATGTTAAGTGGACTAGAATGTATCTCTAGGTCAAGGTTGACAAGACATATGAATACATAGATCATTTTTACAGTTTTCGTAACACAAGTTAGTTTAAATGCTACAAAATGAATGCTAATGCAATGCTAAACAATGCAATATAAAAGCACAAATCACATAACACTAGCTCCTGAATTATATCCTAGTAAAGGTATCCAATACGCAATTTGGTCTAAACTAAGAATCAATGAGTTTTTCTAATTCTAAAGATTCACTCCATGCTCTTAACTCATAAAACATATAAAGTGATTAATATAATTTTGGAAATTAATCAGATTATTGATGATATTAAAGAAGATATTTGATTACCTCATTAACTTTTAAATATACCCAAACAAATCAAAGTTCAATTAATATATAAAATTAAGATAAGAAGAATGGATGACAATTAAATCAATTAATACTAGATAAGGAATTTATTTGAATTTTAATTTAAGATTTACTGATCACGTTAGATAATACAATGTGACATATGAAAGATAACTTTTAGAGCTATCCAACTAGACCGAAATCACTTAATTTGGATAACAAATGCTCATATTATTTGGTATTTATTCCAGGGACATGAATGCAAATAAAACTTCATTAAACAATACAAAAAATAGTTTCAGTCCAAAATGGATAAAATATCAAGAAAATAAAGTCGTATGGGCTTGCAAGAGTTTAGGCGTGTAGGGTCATATATACAATACTGAAATCAGGTCATGCGTTTGATGCAAAATCTCCAAGCGTACACATGATGCACGTGTAGCGGCTACGCTCGGGGTACGACGCGGCGTAGGCCACGTGGCTCTCTGTTGTGCCTTGGATGAAGCTTGAGTCTACTGAGGTGCTAAAGGTTGGAGCGAGGAACAGAGAGACTCCAAACTATATGATCAAGACCAGTAAGGCTTGATCCAATGGTATAAATACATCATGGAGGGGTTTATCCTCTGTAGGTTATGGTGTAAGGGTTGCACTCAGGCAAGAATCTTGCTCTGCCTTTGTCATCCTCAAAGATATCTAAAGGTTAGTGAAGCTTCCATGAGGGTCCTGAAGGTGGTGGAGTGTGTGAGAAGACTCTAGAATGGTTGAATCGATGGGACTATACCCGTGCGTCGGAGAAAAAACACGAGTATAAATACTCTAAATATCCCAACCATTGGGACATCTTCGACCTACATGTGTTAGCATGTATAGCCGAGGTTCTGAAGAGGAGCTTGGTATTACAATAGGGGTGAACGGAAGATCATCAGAGGCGGAGAGAATGAAGCCCTAAGTGGGTGATTCACCTTTGCAAGATGAAGAATGGATCACGTCAAAGAGGTTCTGGAAGAAGATGGTGTAATCAGATTAGTGCATGAAGATGAGGGGTGTTTGGTGGCGATATGTAGATGATGACATCAATGGGAGAATATGCGTGCACAAGTAATAAAATGTGAGCAAAATCAAAGGGGGGAGAACTGAGATAAACCTGGAGAGAGAAGAAGGTCAGAGGTAGATTACTGGTATGTTATAGAGCTCTCAAGGGAACCTATGTCTTTGCTTGGATGTGTTCGACTGACACAGAGCTCAAGCAGCACCTTGTGAAGGTCTGCGATACGACTAGATATGGCGGATCACACCAGAGGTATAACCTATGTCAACACTCTTTCTCTCTCACTCAAGCTATCACTTGAGGGACGACAAGGCTCGGGGGTACACTTGCATGAAGGTGGATATCTTGGAATAGAGGTTGGAAAGGGTTTTTGTTTGGGTCATAAGAAGCTAAGAAGGGATTTTTAACCTCCGATGAAGGGCTCGCATGAGGAGGATATAGGAGGTGATGGATCTAGTGTGAAAGAGGGATGAGAGGTCTACGAGGTAGTACCAAAATCGTGTCTTGAAGACACATGGATCAACAGAGAAAAAGAGGAGAAGTTGGCCCGATGATGCATTGCAATGCTTGGGGAGGGTAACTATCTAGGGGAGACAATGACCAATGGCCTACTGGATCAAGAGATCCAGCAACCTAGATGAGGGCGCGGACGTATGCCCGTGATTCACTTGATTATAAGATCAAGCAACCCATAATGGAAGCAGGTCTGTTGTGTCTAGGACCGTCTGATCAAAAGGTCAGACCGCTGACAAGAGGGCGACCCTTGATGAAAGGTCAGGATTATATGGCTGCAGCAGAAGGGGCCATGTAACCCAACTAGGAAAAAGATAAAAATAGAATAATAAATGTACTGAAATTAAGAAGTGTTCTACATGAAAGTTTTATATTTTTGTAAAGATCCACGACTTTCATGTAGAATACAAGACAAAAATATATCATCTATACATACCTATTAATTTTGTAAGTATTTTTATAAATATAAAAATACTTCTTTTTAGTTGTTTTGAATTTTTTGGTATTTTGGAATAATAAATAATAAATAATATATTATATACAATATTACACTAAGTTTTATTGGATTTTGAATAATGAAATCAAAGAAAATAAAGGGAACTATAGACATATATATATATATTCAAAGATTCAAATACTTTATTTATTCACAATAATTAACTTTAATTAATTATAATATGTAAAATGTTAATTCTAATTAATTAGTTGTTAGATTAAATGAGTAATTTAAGATGGAGTGCTAAATAATATGAATAATGTGATGAATATGAGATTCATCAGAGGTGATACCTCAAGCGATGTTGCAACTAGCTCAGTTATAGTTGTGACTTTGGTGTGTGAGCCAATTGCAAGCTCTATGCTTGTAATCGATTGAGATATACGTCTAAATATCTCAAGATATAGTGGATTAGTTGGTTGGCACGACTAATCGTAAATCCTAAATCAAGAAGGTGTAGGTCGTGGTTTTCACCCACTTGGATTTCCACATTAACATATTGTGCAGTGTGATTGTTGATTCTAATTGGATTTGATGATTTGATTACTTGTCCACTACTTCCACGAAAAGAATTTTAATATGATCTACTCCATTCACCTCCCCCCTCGGAGTGTCAAGGGAGTCCCCAAGGATACCACAAACCAAGTTTAAAGTGAAGTCGCCTCGACACAACCTGGAGGCGTTGAGTTTCAGAGGAGAGCAAGAGAAGAAGAATCGAGAATGATCCTTAAAGCCTTAAGTGGCCTCAGAGTGTTATGGTAGAAGAATAAAATTTAAGCCACAAAAATAAAATGTGATGCTTTTTATGACTACCAAAGGCCACTGATGAAATATGGGGAGGTTTGCAGGGTACATATCATGTGAATTTCAGACATGCTGATTTCAATTAATCTAGATGTTGCCTATGCTACTCAACGTAGTTAAATCAAAAATATGTTTACTTTATGTAATTTGTTTGAGGATATTTTTTTAGGTATATATATATAAGATTTGAACACGTTCCATTAGATGGTCGGCATAGTCAACTATCCAACCTGATCAGGGGAGTGTAATGTGAGTATAATTTAGTTAAATGGTTAGGAGGTTTTCATTCGTTTCTTCTTTCCATTCTAAGTCATGGAGACATCAAATATATAATGATAAATGCAAAACGACCATATTATAAAATGTGACAACTCCTTATCTCTGATAAAATAAAGTAAAAAGGGAAATTACAAAAGAAGGCTTCAAGTTTACAATATAACATCGACATAAAAGTGTCAATGTTGAAGCAAATGAAAGCTTGTATTTGAATATAAGGCCCATAGCGGGGATTTTGATGCAAAGATGATGCACTTTTTGTAATTTAACAAAAAACGGAAATTTATTCAATGAACATTGGGAATCATCCTATGAACACTGCTAGTTCACAAGGCAATCCAACAAGAGTTCAATGGGGTTGCCCCTTGGGGGGAGTAGTTAACTTGGCTCCCCCGTGCAATTTTACCCAATTTTATTATTTTTTTTGAAAATTTCTTCAATGGAATTCATCACTACATCCCTATATTATGCCACTAAAATTTCGTGCGAAACAGAGACTTCTACGGCCTCCATCCAGACAATAATTTTTAACGGTAACAGAATTGTTAAAAACGATCCCGTCTAGATGGACGCCGTAAGAGTCTCGGTTTCACACAAAATTTTAATGACATGATACAGGAATATAGTGATGAAAATCCACGGAAGAAATTTTCAAAAAAAATAAAAAAAGCGGATGAAATAGAGCGGGAGAGCTAACTCCTCAATGGGGCAGCCCCATTTTACCCATCCAACAACTATAATGCCCCCTGATTAATTTATGAATGAATGGGCATGGAAAGTGTGCTGCATCCACATCCTTATCAAAAAGGTAACACTGATGCATTCTGATGGTAACCGTCGAAAAGGAACGGCATTAGAAAATCCTCAAATGTGGATATTAATTGTTAGGTATATCAAGGGAAATCACAAGCAAATCTCAGCCTTAATTTAAACGTGGACATATTTTTCTTTTTGGCATCGAAGTCCCTATGTACGAGTGGTGGAGAGGTAGAGTCTCGTCGTTAGGTCTTGCCAACGTTTGACCAGGCAATGACACCAACTCCCTCATTGGTTATAATAATCCTTGCCATTATCCCCACCCTACTGCTATAAGGGCATGTTTGATAATTGGATTGGACTGGGTTGGGGTATGCTATTGTAAATAGTAGCTGTTTCGAGGGTTAGAAGAGTTGGAATGATAATTATAATGTGATGTAGCGCTGATTATGTATTATGTTAATTTTTTTAGTGACCATAATACGTTTTTTATCTTAATAATTTTATTCAAGGTTTTAAAAACTGAACCGGACATTGAACCGATCAGCCTTCAGTTTGGTCCAACCGGGTCGGACCGTCTTTCCAAACCGATCGGACCGGTGATGATGTCAGCATGACGTCATCATTTCTATCGACTAGGGAAAAATCGGACTGGGCTTAATTTACTGATCCGACCGGTCGAATCAGTTTTTTGAACTGATAAAATCCAATACATATGTAAATATGGAGTCAAATTCCTAAGTAGTACCTGGGAATTACTTAAATACCTAGGTTCTATGAATTGTTTTTTTATTCAAAAACTACAGAGGTGTCGCATGTTAAACATGTGATACATGTAAAGTTTTTTTTACTCAAGAACTGTATATATATCGCATCTTGAATATGCGATACAGATAACGCATATTAAATATGCGATATTGAGCCTAAATAAGGTCGGCGCCTATCGGCCTTGCCATTTCCCCGCCCCTTTCGAGCTCCTGCACCGTGCCGTCCCCGACGCCCACTGCGCCACCCGCGTTTTTTGATCTCCTCCTCTCTCAGAAACGCCCGTTTTGGTCACTCCTAACCCCGCGGAACACTCCTTTTCCGTGGTTTCACTGATTGGCACCGTCCCAGCCGCCCCCGCGTCTCAACAGGGCTAATCCGTTGTTGCGAACAATTGGACTTGGTAAAATGTTTTCTTGAGTTATTGTTTATATCATATGCATGTTATTTTCATTTCTTGAATGAATGATGTTTGCTTGTACGTTGTGTCATGTATTAGGTTAGAATGGAGCAGTTGTATTGTATGTGTCATTTGAGGGGTACACTCATGTGCGGATCGTCGACCAATGTAAGGGGGTTTGTGCTAATGCCTAATATGACGTTCGATGAGACGTTGAACTTGGTTTACCGTAAGTTCAACCTGGATGCCGACAGTCAAAAAATCCGATTATTACATCGCATCCCTCGAGGCCCAGGGGAGGAACCATCATTTTCATCTATTTTCGATGATGATGATGTGCAGGCAGTTCTTGTGTATGCTCGGACCATTGGGAAATCAATGCCTATCGACATTTATGTTGAAGATGTATCTGTGAACGAAGTCCCCACTGTTGTGACTAATAAGGGACCGTCTGTAGTCCCGAGCACACAAGCAGCTGTTGTCCGAAGAACACAACCAAGAAATGTCCCAACCATGGAACCCTACTTTGAAACTGATGCGCCTGTAACGCAGCCATGCACGGATCAGGATTTCGACGTGAGTGAGCCGTTGCTGCGAGAGGTTAACCATTGTTTGGATGATTTCATCCCTTGGGGGACCGATTATGACCTGGAAAAAGGTAGCGAAGATGTCGAAGATGATCTGATGGACGAGGAGATCCCAGCTGATGAACAAAGCACGCATACTATTACACCCCGTATACCCTTTTTTGGGGTTAGAGGGTCAAATACTCGTTCAACATATGAAGATGACATTCGACGGAAGTCTAGACTTGATGGTGTCGCTGACGAAATCTGCAAGGGTAGGACGTTCAAATGTAGGGAGGATTTGGTTTACGCTGTGAAGAAGTTCCACATTCTGTCACATTATGACTTCATTGTCAAGGAATCCACCAGCTTCATATGGTCGGTTTTTTGTACGCAGAGATCGAATGGTTGTGTTTGGTATTTACGAGGACATTTCAGAAAATTTGATGGACTGTGGGTGATCTCCAAGGTTGTTGGGGCACACACTTGTATAAACCCAATAGTTAATCAGGATCACCCTCAGTTGGACTACAAATTCATGTCCAGATCATTGCTAACTCTTGTTAGGGATGACCCTAATGTTCGTGTATCAAGTTGTAGAGCTCACATTCACGAGATGTACAACTATTGGGTTACAAAGAAAAGGGCCTGGGATGCTCGGAGGAAGGCCATCGGAATTGTATTTGGTGATTGGAAGAAGTCATATGCTGAAATGCATTATCTATTGCATGCAATGAAGGGTGCTATACCTGGGACTGCAATTGATATTGCATACAACGACCATCCTGATCCTCGGAAATCGCTTTGCCGCAGATTTGAACGGTGCTTCTGGGCATTTGGGCCTTCAATTGAGGCATTCAAATATTGTCGCCCTCTGATTAGTATTGATGGGACACACCTGTATGGGAAGTACAAACAGAAATTACTCATTGCTTGCGGGATTGACGGGGATAAACATATTGTTCCCCTTGCATTCGGAATTGTTGACGAGGAATCCACTCCTTCATGGAAGTGGTTTCTATCGTTAGTGCGCATCAGGGTAATTGGCATGCGAGCTGGACCAATATGTATCATCTCTGATCGGAACGCTGGAATAAAAGCCTCTATGAAAGATGCTGACGTGGACTTATTAGAACCCTTTGCATATTGGCGGTTCTGTACAAGGCACGTCGCGAGCAACTTCAATAGCGTCTTTAAAAATAGCTCCATGAAAGCCCTGGTCCAAGCAGCTGCATTACAAACGACAACTAGGAAGTTCGCTTACTTTATGAAGAAATTACAAGAGTGGAATAATGCAGCAGGTAGATGGTTTTTGACTCATGATTGTCGTCGTGAGCAATGGACCTTGGCTTACGATGATGGATATAGGTTTGGTCAGATGACTACAAATCTTAGCGAAAGCTACAATGCAGTTCTTAAAGATACCCGTTGATTGCTAATCTCTGCGTTAATTGAGAAGACCTTTTATAATTGTGTCATACTTCATTCAGCATGCTGAACAAGCAAGCGTAGCCATTGCTGCTAGTCGAAAATTCACGCATTACGCATCCACAAAGTTGACCCGTTGGACTGCAGTTGCGAATGGGCACACAGTAACTCAGGTACAAGTATAGCCGGAAATATTACTCGAGGTGTCTACCAGGGCTCGACGGACTTCTACTGGTATTCGCGGGCGCAAACAGTACACGGTAAATTTGCTCCAAAGGAAATGCACTTGTAATAAGTGGCAAATATTTCGTATCCCATGTTCTCACGTCATTGCAGTCATTTCAAAGCGTCGGGCTGAAGTGGATTCATATGTTGGAGAGTGGTACACCTGGCAGAACCAGTTAAAGATTTATGGAGGGCAATTTTTTCTCATCGGTGATCGTGAAACATGGGCTCCCTTGGATTATCCTGAGTTACGTCCGGACCCAAAGCGTAAACGCGGTAAAGGTCGCCCACGTACAACAAGAATACATAATGAAATGGATGTTAGAGATGTGATTCGGCAAAATACTTGTTCCTTTTGTGGGATATTGGGTCACAGACACGTGGTGAGACCTTATCGGGACGCTTTTGACTTGCAATCACCCGAGCAGGTAATTTTACATTCACAAATTTTTCCTATATCAACAAAAAAATACTAATCGAAATACAATTTTCGCATTCAGGTATTTTGGACTCTATATACCGATGAGATCCGCGCCCATCTCCCAGCCAACTCTCTTGAAGGCGAACGCATTTGGAGAGCGGAAGTACCGTTGATATACTTCCACATTGTGGAGTATTACTACCCAGACCGTTTCTTGAGACAATTTGGGGGCCTTCAAGATATTACATGTCGTTGCTTCACCTTTGAGGAACTCCATGCAATCGATTTGAGGGGGAAAGTGCATGTAGATTGGAGGGCAAAACACTGGTTGCATATTGCCCACTGGGATGAGCGGGAAGATAGAATTGTTGGTATCAATCGGTCCAAAGGGATATTCGCGACGCCCGCATACGAGCAATGGTATCGGACCATAACTCGAAGATTTGTCGGACGTTTAGGTGCAACTCTGGCAAGCAACATAAGTGCTCCAACTAGAAGTTTGTGGTAAATTAATTAAGAAAACTACTACAAATTTACCTCTATATTGTTTCCTTGGATGCAGCTCCCCAAGTGGAGCCATGTGTACGACATTGGACACGAGGAATGCCGTGAGATTGCGGCACAAGCAAAGGCGGAAATGACGGAGTGGCTGTCGTTTCAATTTGCAGATGCGGTCACGTTACATGACGAGCGTGCTGATGTGGCTAGGGAGGAGGCAAGGCGAGGAAGGGCAAGAGGACGGGGAAGAGGTCGAGGTAGGACGCGTGAACAAGTGGCGGAACCCATGGACTACGAAGAATCCGTTGCGGAAGACAAGAACCTTGCGCAAAGAGACTTCTTCACACCTGCCACCGAGCGACCACGGGACGACTTGCCAACGCCTCAGGCACCGTTGAGGCATGGATTGGATGCTAGCGAGACACAACCAACTTACTGCACACTAACGTCGCCGCCGATGCCAACCTTCGAGGAAGATGTCCCAGGGCCCTCTCAAATCCACATGATAGACGAGGCGAACCGCCTGTTATCGTTCCATCCTCCTGATTCTACAATTACATACCAACGGAGGAAAAAGCGTTGACTTGTAATCATTGTAATTTTTAATATGACAAAAAAATGTGATGTATATTCGTGGACAAGTCTATTTATATTAAATATTTGGAATGTCTTTCTGGATCACATTATTTATCTGTGTTGTGAATGTCTGTGTCCATAGCCTGCTTTGGTGATTGTCTATACATCTTTGAATGCGTGAATGCGATGTCTATTTATATTAAAAAAATATGAAATTAGCCATGCATTTTCAAGGGTTTTTATGATATGTCGCATGTCACCCATCGGACATGTCGCAAGATGACTAATGGTCAAACCCACAACTTCAAAAGTTCATATGTCGCAGACCTGGCCAGTCATTTTCTAGGGAATTTCTCATATGTCGCATGTTGGACATGCGACATCTGGGAAATTCCCTGGAAATATGTCGCATGTAGAACATGCGACATGTGAGAAATTCCCTGGAAATATGTCGCATGTAGAACATGCGACATGTGAGAAATTCCCTGGAAAGATGTCGCATGTAGAACATGCGACATGTGAGAAATTCCCTGGAATGGCAAGGCCGATAGGCGCCGGCCTTATTCAATATGTGTTATCTGTATCGCATATTCAAGATGCGATATATATGTAGTTCTTGAGTAAAAAAATAACTTTAGATGTGTCGCATGTTCAACATGCGACACCTCTGTAGTTTTTGAGTAAAAAAAAATATTTCGTAGAACCTGGGTATTTAAGTAATTCCCAGGTACTACTTAGGAACAATGAAATAAATCATTTAAAATGTCAAATCTTTCAATAGAATAACATGATTGTCTATTTCGAGCAGAACTCTACAGAAGGTAGTCGCATTTTCTAGCATTATGTATAAATATAATATTGTAATAAATTATTTATGGTTGCTTCTAGAAAATTACTCCAAGAAAGTAGTGGCACAAGTTATATATCAAAAAAGAGAGGGACATAACTGAAATTGCAGAAATTAAGCTCACAATTGATAAAAAATCCTATTGTTTCATTATTTAAACCTTTATTTTTTGAAAATCTACTGAACCATCAAAACTAGGTCAATACGGGTCAACCCGGTCTGACCACCCGGGTCAATCCGATCCGACCACTGGTCAGACCTTGGTTTTTTTTATTTTTTTTAAAAAAATTAATTACATAAAACTGGCTAAACCGACCGGGTCGAGGCCGGTTCCCGATCCAACTTGTCGATCTGGTCTGATTTTTAAACCTTGATTTTATTTAAACATGATTAAAAAATTATGCCAAAAAATGTAAGGTCAATACAAGTAATTCAATCCAAGAATGCTGAGTTGGAGCTAAGAATATGCCATGGTATCTCGGTTTACTCTGGCAACCAAACATACCGTAAATGTATAAATGTACGTTTATTCCACTGGCTGAAGGGAAATATTCACATATAAGCATAAATAGCAATGCATATGACTTGGGTCAAGTAGGGGAAGAAGAAGATACCACAGCCCCACTTGGGGAAACCAACGGCCTTTTCACATTCGCATATTTGAATAGGAATGTATATTTGTGGACAAGCTCTCTCTTTTATTTGCATTAACGTTTTCGTTTATTCCCTGTGTGGTCCATGCGAGGAAACCTTAGTATGGGAATATGTACCACAGGGAGCATTCATCCAAGTCATGCCCACTTCGAGTTTTGGCAAATTTTATTAGGTTAACTTAAGTAGGTGCTTCATGGTAACGATGAAGTAGAAAAAAACTACTGCTTCAGATGCTATCTTTATGCTTTTCTTTCTGAAATTTATACTATGGGCACTCGGTATATGAATAAGGAAAATAGATAAAGAAGGATCAACATCGTTTCTGTTCGGTTGGAGACATAAGATAAGGAGTGATATGTGCTAGTTATTTATTATTCTATGTCTGGTATGATGGAGGGATAATGAGGGATGATGGGGTCTTATTACATAAGATTGTTAGCTAAGTAAAAGTTATTTGTATTTCTTTTAAGGGAAGGTGTATGATGGAGAAATAGTAAGAGAAATCTTATTCTTCATTTTGACTTCAAGACAAAAACGTTGATAGAATGATAGAATATGGAGGGATAAATTTTCGGAAGAGTAAGGAGGGATATGTATGCCCATTCTTCAAATGAACGGCCCCTTAAGCTCGCGTTCATCTTACGTAAAAAAAATTTCCATACCCTTTTGTCTCTTCACGTTTCTTGCGTTTTCGTGATAGCAGCAGAATGAGATCGTGGAAGCTCAACATGTCTTATATGTTATGGAGTGTAGATGGATAATGCGTACCCATATCCTTGTATAGACATATAATTATTTCGGCAGACGGAATTAGAGGCAGATATTTTAGGACATTTCATATCATTGATGCCGTCCTTGTACAACTATAGAACGACTTTTTTATATATATTCTATTCTCGGACGGGTGAAATTACTACCATCTATGATGACTGGAACATTATCTGCCATCTCAATCATCTATAATTAATTCAACGGATACGATTAATATTTTTATCTTAAATTTTTTTGTTTTTATCACTTATGCCCCTTCCAGATATCGCAATATCAGTTATGTCCATATCTTTTTGGTAATATCAGTTGTGCCCCTCACTTCTTGCTCCGTCATTAGTTGTGCCCTTCCGTCAGATTGACCCTCAAAAAAATTAAAATAACCATGATTTATTCAAATCATGGTGTGGTTAAGAAGGGTATTATGGTCAAAACAAAATCAAGAGCGGAGGAGGAGCTCGAGGGATGAGCTCGGGGCGGACCGTGACAGAAGGAGGGGGGGCAGGGGAAGGGGAACAGGGGGCGGCGTCGGGTAGGAGAGGGGGCGGCCCAGGGGAGGGAGCACGACGCCGGGGAGGGGCAGGGGCAGGGGCGGGGGCGGCGGGCTGGGAGGAAATGCGGGGCTGGGAAGGGGTGCGGGGCTGGGCGGCATGGGGAAGGGGCGGGGGCGGCAGGCTGGGAGGAGGTGCAGGGCTGGGAGGGGGTGCAGGGCTCGGAGGGGACGCGGGGAGCTCGGGGCGGAGCTGGGCGACGTGGGGCAGGGGCGAGGGCGGCGGGCTGGGAGGGGGTGCGAGGCTGGGAGGGGCGCGGGGCAGGGGGCGGGGAGCTCGGGGCGGAGCTGGGCAGCGCGGGACGGGGGCGGCGGGCTAGGAGGAGGTGCGGGGAGCTCCGGGCGGAGCTGGGCGGCGCGTGGTAGGGACAGGGGCGGCGGGTTGGGAGGAGGTGCGGGGCTGGGAGGGGGTGCCGGCCAGGCGACGCGGGCTGGGGGCGGTGGGCTGGGAGGAGGTGCGGGGAGCTCGGGGCGGAGCTGGGCAGCGTGGGATAGGGGTGGGGCGGAGAGGGAGGAGGAGGAGGTTGGAGGAAGAGGAAGAGGATGTGGAAGATGAGGAAGAAGAAGAGGATGAGGAAGAGGGTGTAAAATGACCATAGAACCCTTTTAAAAAAATTAATTCCGCTTATGTCCTCAAAGTTAACGTCTGTTTGCACTGTGGATTGACGGTCACTAACCTGAGGGGCACAAGTGATAAAATAACAAGAAGTGGGGCACAACTGATATTACCAAAAAGATAGGGGCAGAACTGATATTGCGATATCTCGGAGGGGCACAAGTGATAAAAACCCTAATTTTTTAAATGTTGAAAACCTATTTTCTCATTCTAAAAATAGAAGTTGACAACACACATTCTATTTTGTTTATTCGTTGGGAGAGTTCATGCTAGCGTTTTCTCCTCTCGCAACAATCGACGACGACGGCGGTGTCATGCTCGACGGCAGCGGTGCTCGAGATCACGCAGGAGGAGGTATATATGGGACTAGGGAAGCTACATCCGAGGCAGCACCCAATCATTTTTTTCCATTGGTTTTTTTTAATGAAACCTAGGGGATTTAAATCACCATATATCACAATATTTCATACCA